>PVKZ01000155.1:182500-768019 GCA_004027375.1 Macroglossus sobrinus | reverse complement strand
ACAAGAGTCAACACATTTTAGTTGAAGAACATTTTTTCTTAAAAAAAGAACCATAAAGCATAGACATATTTCTATGTCTGTAGGCTCATTTTCTGGAGATTTTTCTCTTTCTTTCTGAGATGCCATGTCACCTTGGTTGTTCATGGTGTTTAATAGACTATTTCTCCACCTGAGCATTAATGGACATATATTCTATTGTTTTTCCAGAAAGAAGATTTATTATTTAAATGTCTCTCTTTAGCCTGATGCAAAGAAGGCGCTTTTCTTTTGGTTTCAAGTAGGTGGTACCTAAGCCTCTTGGATCCCTGCTTTATATAGAACCTAATGTCTTTTATTTTCTTGTGGATTTTACTCACACTCACTATTATCGGTTTCAGTCCCTGTCACTGTTAGCAACTGTTTTGGTAGCATTTGCTCAGATTCCTCTGGGGCTTCATGGTGACTGGTCTCAGAGGGTATAGGAGGAGGAGCCCTCTAGATTTGAGTTTGGGAGTTGTAGCTCAGCCTCAGTTTTGCAACCAGGGCTGGTAGAAATCAACCGTTGTTTCTTTGTGGTCCCATCCCACTTCTCAGCTTTCTGCCCTGATGACTGAGCCCTGTGGCTGGCTGAGTAGAAAAGTCCTGGCACTTCCAAGCAAGGCTGATCAGGGAAGTTGCCACACTTTCACTCCTTCCCCTCATCTTGCAAGGAGCTCTGGCAGCTGTGAGAAGCAGCTTCTTTATTTGTCTCAGTCCACTGCCTGGAGTTCTGATTTGTGGTAGTTCTTATGCACTGATTCCCTGCTCAGACATGCTGGTGTGAAGTTTGGGTGTTTTTATTGAGTTTTAGATGTTTAGTTTATTGTTGTTTCAAGGGGAGGATGTCTCTCACTCTGCCATGTTTCCCCAGAATTACATGTTTCAAAATATAAGTGGAAAGTACAGAATCATAAAAATTAATGATAGTGAAAAATGGTTCATGAATCTCTGGATGCATTTAAAGCAATAATTAGAGGAAACAACATAGCTATAAATGCTCTTATAAATAAAAAATAAAACAAAGTAAGGAAATCAGTTATTCAGCTCAACAGAAATCTATTGAAGATACAAGAAAATAATCTAAAAGAAAGCAAAACGAAGCAAATAACAAAGATAAAAACAGAGGTTACTGGAGCAGAAAATGGGCAAGAGATGGAGAGAAACCACTCCATGGCACAGGTATATGAGGAAGGTTGACAACTGAGGGTGTAGCAAAAGCATTGAGAAGCACTCTTTCATGCCAGAACTCTCAGCCTAAATGCAAGGCAATGCCTTATAAGAAATTTAGAAGCTAAATTACATTATGGGTAACACTGAAAAAAAGATACCCCAATCTGCGCTCTAGCCCTTACTTGATTGACTAAACTCTCATGGTAATGGCTCTACAGAAGAGTGCCTTTTTCCAGCCATAAATATTGTTTACCTCAACTGCTATTAGTCTGCACCCAATGTCTGCCACTCAGTTAAAAGTGACACAATGCTAAACAGCAAGAAAATATATCCACTAGCAAAAGACATAGTAATAAGCAGAATCAGACTCAAAGGTGAACCAGATATTAGAAACATCAGAAAGAGACTTAAACATAACTATAATTAATATGTTAAAGACTTCAGTAAAAATGATGGAAAACATTCATAAACATCTGTAAACAGGTAAACAGGTAGGGAATTTTTAGAGAAAGAAACTCTAAGATCCATATGAAAATCTTAGAAATAAAAATACATAGTAATAGATCTAAACAATACTTAATGAGCTCATCAGTTCACTTGACACAGCTGGGGAAAGAAGCAGTGAACATGAAGATAGGTCAGTAGAATTATCTAAACTGAAACACAAGTTCAAAAATAAATAGTGGTGAGTGGGAAGGATGGGGAAAATATAACACACTATCTTAGAGGTGTGAGACAATATCAAATAATCTAATGTAAAGAACAGAATAAAGATACCTAATGAGCATATCAAAAGTTCTTTTTTTGTTTCATTTTGTGTACACACACACACACACACACACACACACACACACACACATACACCACTGCTTTGGGCAAGGTGAAAAATTGGGACATGTAACAAAGATACAAAAGCCAACTTGAGGCTTCTGATGGCTGAATCTAGAAAATTTTTAGGAACAAATTAATAATGATAGTAATCAATTATAACCCATAGATTAAAATAAGAAAGAATCCATGGCTTTATACTGATATTTATATAAATATATACTTATAGAAACTATACAAATGAATAACTGAATGAATGAATGAGACAGATTTTTCTTACAGCATTTTTCCAACTAATGTGTGTAGAAGGAATTGTAGAAATAGAAAATTACCATTTGAGAAATGTCACAGTAATTGTTGTTTCACATAAGAATTATCAGTAGATGCTAAAATTAGAGAATGGAAGTATGATGAGAAACAGGATATTTATATGGTCTTAAAATGTCTCCACACAATATACTTCTTAATTATTAATGAAAAAAATAATAACCACAGTAAAGATACCTAGCATATGTCGCCTTAATGCAGTGATGTTAATATCATCAATAATGGCACAAATCAACAAGAATCTCCTGATATGTACTTAGAAAAGGACATAATATCAAATTTTTGTCAGAAATTTAAGTCAGAATGTAATCATGTTGAGACATTAGACAAATGCAAATTGAGGATAAGTTTACAAAATAAATGGCCAATGCTTTTCAAAAGTAATGAGGTCATAAAAAATTAAAAAAGACTGAGAAACTGTCTCAGATTGGTGGGATACTGACTAAAGGTATAATAACTAAATGCAACATGGTATTCTGTATTAACCCCGGTCCCAAAAAATAATATTAGTGGGACAACTGGTGATTTTCTAATAAGGTCTGTATATTAGTTAATAGTAACATATCAATAGTGTTATAGCACAAGAAGGTAGATGTTAATTAAAAAATAGTATATCAATCATGCTAAGATTTAATTGTTGGGGATTCTGGGTGAAGATATTTAAAAAGATGTTTTTGCACCTTTTTTGTAAGCCTGAAATTATTTTTAAATGACAAGTTGCTAAAAACTTTTAATTAAAAAAAAGTGACATACAACAACATCCTGCTGCCTATGCACATACTTCTTATCAACAGACTTTTTAATGCACAAAAATAACAATTTCTCTTCCCTGTTCAAAACCTTCTAAGCCTCTGGTCTTCCCTCCCTGCTCACCTTACTGGACTCAGCTCTTGTCACTACCATCACCTTACCCTGGACTGCCATCATCTTGGGCACTTTGAGCTCATCAAGCTCTCTCAAGTGTGAGGGAGCCAGGGGTCTCCTCTGAGCTACAGCAGTAGTGCTGGACCTAGTGCATCAGGCATCAGAGCAGGCTGTTTCTTAATACCTGCCTCTCCTAAATGATGAGGTTAATTTCTGCTGAAATCACATAATAATTAATAATAATTATGATTTTCTTATTCATTTACTATTTTTAAAACAATTGACATTTTAAAAAGAAAAATAAAGGTTAATTTAAAAGATATTTACAAAATCTGTAAAATATTTCATATGTGGATTAAAATCTCTCTTTACCTGTAACAAAACTATTTCAATTTGTAGTTTGAACTGTTTCCCTATTTTTAATTTTAAACATACATAAGTGGTTACTTAGCATGAAGTAACTCTAGTTCTGTCATCTTTCTAATCACTGTGTTATAATTGCTTATTCTGTATCTACTGTTTAAATTCAGGAATATGTAGTACTACAGACACTGGAGACACTGTATCTGAAATGAGCTCTTCTGTACCATTATGAACTTACTTTGTAAATAAGTGAGTATAGTCAAGTATGTATGTTGTGGTGGTGCGGGGGGCTGTCTGTATAAATGGGAATTCTTTGAATTAACTTTCATGTAGAATGGAATGTTCTTAAAGGACAGGTGACAAAATGTACTAATTTCTTGTTTATATATATATTATTCAAACTCAACAGAAACTCCAAAAGTATTTTAGAATTTATCCCAAGAAATAATTTTTAGGAGAATTTTATCACTGGCCTTGCTTAGAATTTATCATCACATGATTATAGCAAAAAGAAGTCTAATTTTTAGTTGATTCTTTTATTATTTTTAATTTCTCCACAATTCAACCTCTTATTGCCTGCTCTTGGCTGCTACCCCACCACTCCACCTTTGGAATACTGTTGCATGCACCCTATGTTTTCTTCTCTTTATTTCTGCCACCTTGCTTTCTAATAGTTTCCTGATACATTTAATCTCATAGAGGATATTATGAGCTGTTTGAAGGTAGAGTCCATGCTTTACTTGTTTATCTCTATGTCTATAACATCTGATGCATAATAGATTCTCAGTATCTGTTTGCAGAAAAAAGAATGATTCAATGAATACGTGCATATAAGAGTGGGCCAAGATGCTTACACATATACCCTTGCCCCCCCCAAAAAAACTTTAACACCACCCAAAGTCTTAGGACTTCCCACATGAACTCTATGTGGACTTCTCATAAAGCAAAATAGGTGGTCATGATCAAAAGGCCAGGCTTTCTGATTTGTACAGCAAATACCACAGAAGTGTGAGGTAGGGAAGAACTCAAAATTAAAGTCAGACAATGATGGGTTTAGGTCTCACCTCTGTTTTAGTGGCCACTTTTCAAATATTTACAGGAGTTCTTGACCTCACAAGTCTCAGTTTCATCATCAGAAACAACAAGAATACATGACATAGGGTTCTTATAATATTTAAACAAAAGTTCTTTGTTACGTCTCTGGTGCAGTCACCATAGACAGATTAGTAAATGATTGCTGACCATTTTTCTCATTTTCTCTAATGCCTTATACTTAAACACACTCCCAAATAATCTCAACTGTATTTGTAAAACCCAAAGGATGTTTTCTATGTAGCATGACATTTCCTTTAAGATAGGAAGCATACATTACAATTTAGAGATGTGGCGTTTGTAAATATTTTTCACCAATTACAAGAAATTTCAGTCTTCAAATTTCAGGCTTCCTTGTCAGGACCATTCATGATACCCAGTGGGTGGCTGACAGAGGAATTGGAGAATTATTTCCTAAAACCGAGCTGGAAGTCTGCATAATACCAACTGAGGGTCTTGGAGCCCAAAAGCCAGAAATAACCAGCATCATCTTCTTTCTTTTCAGTAGATACTTAATCGGTGTCTGTTAATCAACCTCACTGGCTTCAAACAATCACAACTTATTTTCCAACGTGCCAGGATATATTTAGAGAGAAAAAAGAGAGCACACAGGGTGGTAAGTGTAACAATGTATAGATAATCAACATTTTTAATTGAATTTTAGGTTTGAGCTTAAGCCTCTTATTGGAGATTCTATATTGGAACTATCATTAGCAGAATAATTCTCATTATTTTAAATTGACCTGCAAAAGAAAAGTGTGATGTCTGAGCATATTTGTTTCCTGGGAAAATTAACTGAAATAATGGAAACAATAGTTTAAGCCGATGCTACCTAATAGAACTTTCTGCAATTCTGAAAAATATTCTAATCTATACTATGTAATATGGTAGCTATTAGCCACATATGGTCACGAGCAGTTGAAATGTACATAGTACAAGTAAAAAAGTAAATTTTAAATTTTATTTGATTTTAATAAATTTAAATGTTAATAGCCATATATGGCTAGTGACTACTGTAATGAGTAGCACACATAAGAGACTACAATAAAAGCAAAATCCACTGAATGTCATCATGCTGTCAGCACATTGATGTTTATGCTGCTTTGCTATAAGGGCTACCTGACTTCATTTTTAAAATTCCCCTGAGCCCTCCTGTCCAGCCTGTGCTTCTCCAAGTTATCTTTAAACTGCTTTCACTGACAAGCTATTTCACTGGTAAGCTATTGTTTACCAAGATCTACCTCATAAGCTATCCTCTTTCTGCTTTTCTAATGCCCCTAGAACTGGTTTCTCTTATTTAATTCTACCTTGCATCCATTTTCTTTCTTTTTTCCCCCTTTGCTTAAGCAAGTTTGAGTTGGGGATCCAGAAATTTCAGATAAAAAGGAGTCTAATATATAGTTTCTATAATAAACCTATAAATTTGATCCCTTCCTAAACCTCTTTTTCTCAGTACTACTATAAATGTAACTTCTATCAGAAACAAGCACATCTCCACACTCCTCTTGCTTTTGGTGTCTTTTCCATGCCTAGTATGACATTCTTTTCTTCTTATTTTCAAATATTCTTCTGGGTTCATAATCCAGGTCAAAGCCCACCTCCCTTTTGACTTCTCTAGCTCACCTCCTCTCTCTTTTCTGAGCTATTGTACAGCATTTTAACCACATTCACTCCCCAGTGTTCATAGAGCTTTATGAATTATCTTTGTGCACCAGTAAGACTTTGAGCATCCCTGAGAACAGACACCACATGAAATTATCTCTTGCATATAGCCTCTACAGCATAGTAGTGCACAACAGTTCTGATTGAATGAAAGATTGACTAAAAGCAAAGAATTCACAAACACTGGTTTCTGGATGTCCAAGAAGGAAGATGGCATGAGAGGCAGCCTTAACAAGAAAACCACCAAAACTCATTAAAAATGTATATGGGCCATCTTTTGTTTATTTTTATATTTTTGTGGAAATTTCATTCACATTATCTATCGAGGGTTTACTCAGAATTGGCTTATTTCTTCATCCAGGTCTAAAGTCAGTAAAAAATGGAGAGGATTAATTATAGCTGAGATTCAGGGAGTCAACCATCAAAAGCAATAAAAGTTTAGAATAACCTACAGTCCATTTATCTCTGAATGACATTCATCCAAATAGAATGTGTTTACAAAGACCACTTGGTGCCTCCAAATAAAGGCATTGGGGTCTAGAAAAAAAACATAGAGGCATTGTCTCTGTGCTCAGGGCATCCTGACCTCCCAAGATGAAAAGGTTAACATTTCTGAGATAATAATGAACATGAAAAGGCAATATATAATGAACTATGTGAGGTAGAACAGTGGTGCAAAATTTAAGAGATGTGAGAGATCACAAAGAATTGTAGAAATCACTGAAATTATCTTAGAGAAGGTAGGAGTTAGGCTGTGTTTTGAAGACTATATAAGAGGTGAATGAACAAAAAGGAGACTTAACTGGGCATAAAAAGAAAAAAAAATTAAAGAAATTAAATGCTGTAGGTTTTTAAATTTTATAAGAGGGATTTAGTGGTCTGCTATTTTATGGTTCTGATTGAGAATCACTATAAATGTTACAGTCAATCAGAAGCAGTTTGGATAAACACATTGTGTATGCATATCTAAGAGAGCTCCATTCACAGTGTCAGCATCATAAATATGTATATATTACAACATTTTCTTGCAGATGATAGTAAAGTAACTTGCTCTCACAAAATTATGATGCTGATGTATAAGAGATAGAAATAAAGTTCTTAAAAGAAGAGTGCCTTTTTCTTACTCTTACAAAGTTACTCTATGGGTGACCAAAAACTTGAGATTCAGAGGTAAGAGATGACATGCCTTCATAGTCATCATTAATGGATTCTCTTGTCTCTGACTTTACCTTGTAAGGTCTCAGGAGACCCTCTGGAAGAAAGAAACATCAACTCCCAGGTTGTTATAGTTCCTCAAGGACTTTTACATGGTCTCTCTTGAAAAAGTCCAGGTCACAAAATTATCAGAAAAAGGTCAAAGAGAAATAAAAGTTTGGATCACATGGATGGTGTAGGGAATAAGTACTACAGAAGTTTGGTGCAAAGGAAATCTACTGTACATTGGTGGAGGAATAATTGAGGTGAGCCTTGAATAACCAGTAAGATTTTTATAGTTTTTATGTGATGGGAGGAAATTTCTATTAGAAGAGAAGGTACAGAAGCAGAAAAATGAATTTATATAGACAACAAGTAGAGTGTTGGGGAACATCAGTAGTATTTATTTTATCCTCAAAAAGAATAAAAGAATGGCTATAGCTTCTAATTCAACATGTAACGAACTTGGAAGCTGTCATACTTATCCTTACAACTAGGAAAAAGCTCCTAAAGTAAGAATCAACCATTTTTCTTGGGTCATCAGAGAATTGATATTATAGGGTAAACCACTTCCCTGAAAGGCAAAGAGAGAGGTGAATACAGAGAACCATGGTTTACTCAGAACAGAATCTCAGAAACAGAGGCTGCCATTGGAACCCTTAAAGTATAACTGGAAGATTTCCAGAAGCTCAGTATGGATTAGTTTGAGAGACAAAATCTTAGAAGAGAACTTGTATTTTTGTGAACTTTACTTCCAGGAGCTCCATGGGTTCAAAGGTGTATTTTAGACAAAAATTTCCCTTGTGTTTCTGGAGGAGGGTAAGGGAGAGTGGGGAAGTTAATATTTTGAAATATCCCTAGAATATTCTGTTCTCCTTAACAAAGGACTTCTCTCAAAAGAAACCATATTCTGTACCACTATGAATGGTGCTACATAAAAACTACTATGCATGGTGAGAGATGTTAACTAGATTTACTGCAGGGATCACTTTGCAATATATGCAAATATATAATTATTATGTTGTACACCCCAAACTAATATATTGGTATATGTCAATTATACCATAAATACATACATACATACATACATACATACATACTACATCAATAAATAACTGTTTTGTTTTTGTTTTTATTTTAAAATAAAAGATGAAACCATTTTACCAGAGTCTAATGACTTGGGTTCAATTAGAGACTAACTGACCTGGAGGAAGAAAATTACTAAACCCTACACCTCTTTAGCCCTCAACAGAGAAGATGGAAAATGCCCATGTCCAGCCCCCTCTAGACTTCTTATCTTATCTATGGGGTAAAAAGTGGAAAAGTTTTTCTGAAGGTCATAGCCAAGGTAAAGGGCTCACTAAAAATGATGAGAATTAATTTCAAGATTATAGAATACTTTCACTCTCTCTACATGTACCGTCACATCAATTAGTCTCCTGTATAGAAAGAAAGAATGCTTTATACCTAAAAGAACTTCAAGGCTCAGATTCTATTTAAAAAGTTTAGAGAAACCTAAAGGCAACAGGGTTAGGCAAAAACAAAGATACTAGAGAAAACTTCAATTTCTGCTACCTGCAACAGACAAAAAATTGAGAAAACACTTATTTCCAATAGACTTACTTTGAAATAAGTGAGAAAAAGAAGTAGAGAAAAGGCAATTGTTACAGAAAAGAAACTCAGATCTTTATAAAGAAAGGAAAAATGTTAGAGAAAAAAATAAATGAGAGTAAAATTAAGTTTTTAGTTTTTCTTATTTTTAATTGACCTAATAGATGGTTGTTTGAACAAAATAATAATAGCAACAATGTATTCAGTGTCACTTATGGATAAATAAAATGAATGACAACAATGTTGAGAGAGGTAAAATGGAGAAAATGAGAGAACTTTGTTATAAAGTACCTGTGCTAGCTAGCCATGAAGTAGTAAAGTGTTTGAAAGTGGAGTTGGAGTGATTTGAAAATAGATAGATTTTGAGATAATCATATTAAATGAAAGAACTCAGACAGAAAAAGTTGAAAACCACATGATATCACTCATATGTAGGATATAAATCTAAAAGCAACAAACAAAAATAACAAAAAACAAAGACTCATGGACATAGACAGTGGATTAGTAGATACCAGAGGGAAGGGAGTGGGGAAGTAGACAGGGGTAAAACAGATTAAATATTTTGTGATAGAAAGAAATCTAACTATGGGTGGTGCACAATGCAACATATATATTAAACACACACACACACAGAGACACACACACACACACACACACTTGATATTTATTAGAATTGTTGATCAATATGACACCCAATAATTTTAATTAAAAAAATTCACCCTTATAAAAAAAAGAAAGTGGAGTTGGATTGTTAACTTATATTGAAGACTCTAATAAAACTAGTAAAATTTTTCTTAAAAAATTATAACTGATACACTAAAATAGGAGAAAAAATAGAATCATATAAAATGTTCAATTAAAATCAAAACAAACAAACAAAAAGAACAAGAGCAATGGATTGAAAGTAATTAAATATGGTAGCTATTAAGCCAACTATATCAGTAGTCACTTTAATTATGAATAGTTTAAGGATAACAATTAAAAGATAGACTGTGAGAGTGGATTAAAGAAAAACAAGTACCAACTATATGTTGTCTACAAGAAACCCATAAAGAGCTGGAGAAAAATATACTAGGCTAAAACTAATCAAAGTGGAGAAGCTGTGTTAATTTTAGACAAAAAAAAAAAACTTTAGAACAAGGAAAATAATCAGGAATAGAGGCATTACATAATGATGAAAAGAGAAGTTTTTCAAGAAAATATACAAATCTTTAATGTTATGTGTCTAACAACAGAGCATCAAAATATGTGTGAGAAAACCTGATAGACCTACAAGAAGAAATAAAAGATTCATTATTACACCTGGAGATTTCATCACTCCTCAAACAGTAATTGAGATATCCAGCAATCAGCTACACCAGGATGAAGTTGAATAGAACCACACAATCAATTAACTGAATCTAGTTGATATTTATAGAATTTTTCATCTGACAACAGTATACATACTTTTCTCAAGCACACATGAAACATTTACCAAGATAAACCACATTCTGGGCCATAAAACATAACACTGCGTATTTAAAATAATAGATATCATAGATAGTAGTCTCTCAGACCACAATGGAATAACAGAAAAAATGGTTAGAAAATACTAAAGTACTGGGAAATTAAACAGCACACATCTAAATAACATGTGGGTCAAGGAAGAAGTGTCAAGAGAAAATTTAAAATGTCTTGAACCAAATAAAAATGAAAATACAACTTATCAAAATGCGTGGGATGCAACAAAAGCAGTGATTAAAGAGAAATTTATAGCATTGAGTGCACATATTAGAAAAGAAGATAGATCAAATCAATAACCAAAATTCCATCTTAGGAAACTAGAAAAAAGAGCAAAATTAAATGTAAAGTAAGAAGGGAAGAAATAAGAAAAATTAGAGCAGAATCAATAACATTAAAATAAGAATATCAGTAGGAAAAATCAATGAAAATAAAAGCTGGTACTTAACAAATATCAAAAAAAAATTATAAACTTCTAGCTAGGCTAACCAAGGAATAAAAGAGAGAAGGCACAAGTTACCAATACCAGAAATGAAAGCGGGAGCATTACTACTCATCTGATGGATGTTAAGAGAATAACAAAAGAATATTATTAAAAACTCTATGACCACAATTTTAATAATTAAGATGAAATGGACCTGTTTCTTGAATAACGTAAATCTACCAGTCACACTCCTAGGTATTTACACAAATGTGTTGAAAATTTATATCCATGAAAAAATTTGTGCACGAATGTTTGTAGCAGCTATATTTACAATTGACAAAACTTGGAAACACCAAGATATCTTTTAAATCAGGGGTCTCCAACCCTCAGGCTGTGGACCAGTGAAGGTCTGTGACCTGTTAGGAATTAAGCTTCACAGCAGCAGGTGAGCAGCGGGCAAGCCAGTGAAGTTTGATCTGTATTTGCAATTGTTCCCCAGCACTAGCATCACCATCTCAGCTCCACCTCAAATCATCAGGCATTAGATTCTCATAGGTGCACTCATCCTTGGTGCCAAAAAAGCTGGGGACCATTGCAAATGATGAATGTATCAACAAACTAGTTGTACGTTCATATCATGGAATGTTATTTAGTAATAAAAAGAAATGAACCACTAAGTAGCAAAAAACTTGAAGGAATCTTTATATTGCTATGTGAAAGAAGTCAATCATCAAAGGTTACATTCTGTATGATTCCAATTATATGATATTTTGGAAAGGTAGTTCCCAGGGGTTTAGGGCCATAAGGGAGGAATTAATAATTGGAGCACAGAAGATTTTTAGGGCAATGAAACTATTCTTTATATTTTCATGGTGAAACATGACATTATGCATTTGTGAAAACCGATAGACTTGTACAACACAAAAAGTGAACCCCAATGTAAACTATGGACTTTACTTAATAATAATATATCAATATTGGTTCATCAATGATAATACATGTACCACACAGTGTGAGATGTTAATAATAGAGAAAACTCTTTGTGGGAGTGGGGAGAAAGGGAAATGTGGAAACTGTCAGTACTTTCTGCTCAACTTTTCTATAAACCTAAAGCTGCTTTGAAAAATTAAGTCTATTAATTTTTAAAAAGCATATGAAAATTTAGGATGTAATTTAACATTGTAAGCAACAGGAAAGCCAAAGTATTAGTCTTCCAAGGTCAAGAAGCCACTAGGCACAACCTTGTGATTCACAACACCCTCCCATATGCTGTTTGTTGCATGCTTAACAGGATAATGCATGTGGGAAAAGCTGGTGTCATTAGAAAGAGTCAGGACTATGGTTGTCACAGGAAGAGGCACAAATGTCTTTTCATCATAGTTTCTCTATTTTAAACATGCCGTAAAACCACTTTACATGTAGTGCCATTTTATTTTTCTGAAATAACTCCCATGGTGCATTCACACCTTCCTCAATATTTATCAAGTCAGTAGGGTATAGTGGATCAGAGAGAAAGCTCTGGAGTCAGATGGCCCGAGTTTAATTTCTGATTTTACTACCTACTTGCTGAGTAACTCAGGGCAAGGAATGCCATGTCTTTGTGTCTTGACTTTCCCATTTGTAAAGTGAGGGTAATAATATTGCTCACTTCATGGAATTGTGAGGATTAAAATAATTCATATGAAATGTCTAGAACATTGCCCTTTTGGAACGTCTCTCTTTTGGAGATGTGCAAAGTATATTAATGTGTTAAAGTCTCTGATAAGTCCTATTATATAAATGTTCTTCATTGTAGTTTTTCTAAATTATATGACTAAACAATCCTTTTTTTGTCAGTTGATAACTTTTAATATTCTGCAGAATAGTGGTTAATTGGAAAAATCCTTTGAGCAATGCCTACTCAAATATTAAACTTTCTGCTCATTGCTTACCTCCTTGCCCTTTTTTCACCATTTCCTATATGATCTAAATAAGAATCACTCATATCTTTTCCAAAGGCCTCAGTGATATTGAACTGAATTTTCTTTTAATGAGAGAGCTATTTGGAAGAGAGCATCATCCTCTGGTGGGTAAAATTTTCTCCTACTGTTTGTGATATTCTCAAAACCCACAACAAAAGAATTGCAAATTGCTGGGTAAATGGTCAATCCAACGTGGTTCTGGTCTGTGTCATGTATTGAGTGCTGGCAGCCTGTAAATATTTGCCATGTGAAATCATATAGGAGTTTTCTGACAAGAATGCTTAGGCGACAACAAGTGCCAGACTCTTCGTTGTGAAATAAAGACAGTATAGAGGAAGCCAACATTTTTGGAGCTGCTTCACTCTCTTTCTGCTTAGAATAACCGATCACAAAATGGTCAAGTTCCAAGCAAACTATAACTAAAGAAACATAGCAAATGAGTATTAGAAAGCAACATTGTTAGCGAAGAAAAGTGAATAGCCACCATTTGTTTATTGGCTCATGGGGTTGCCTTTAAAAAGAAATCCTGGTTTGAAGGATCAAATACAGTTTCCAGAGCTAGGAAATATATACCAGACACAGCATGCCTGTCAGAAATAATTAGAGCCACTATGAATTGGGAAAAGGCCCTTCTCTTGATGGCAAGAAGACTTATCTTGCTCAATGACATGTCAATATTACCACACACCATATTCTCACATTCTACAGATGAAAGACATTATCCCACCCAGGAAGATAGCAGTTACTCTCCCAAATGAGTCAGAGGATGTCATCCTCATATGGACATCATTTGTGAAATGTTTATATGCAAACTATGAAATTTAATAGCCTGAAAAAATAATAAAAATAAAAAAATACAAGTAGAGAAAAAATACCAAGATCTGTCTTAGGAATGTCTCAAACTGTATTCCTAGGAAAAGAGAGTCTTTGAAGAAAGTGCCCTATGGTCCAATTAGCTCAGAATAGACTGTCCTCTATATTCTCCATTGATGAATGACACCTTAAGAACTCTGAAAGTCCTGGAGAAAAATTAGAAAGAAAAAGAAACAAAACCGTATTTTATTTTGGTTTATCCCACTTTTCCTCAATAAGCATATAGCCATTTTATTTAGAACTACTGAAGTCTTTACAGACTAGTATATAGTAATATTAATTACTTCCTCTCTAGCTATCAACTTTGTTAATTTTTAAACTGGGTCAGGAGACAAAGTTAACAATACCTGCCCATCCTGATTGGCTGAGCTAAGAATTTTCATGGGTCTGAAAGTGTTTTGAGAGATTTACAATGTTTGTACAAATACATCTCAGGTACCATGTTGGCGAAAGCTTGGAAAAGTGAGCCTGCTTTGATCGGCAAGGCTAATAAGTTGAATGAACCTATTTATATGCCGCTCTTCTTAGGCCTTCTCACAATATAAGATTTTTTTTTTCCTGAACAAAATTTGGAGCAGAACAAAAGGTGATAAAAGTTGTGGTTTGATTGAAAGGAACAACAACAAACTTGATAAACTTAGGCAAGACAGATTTCCAACAATTAACTCATCTATTCAACAAATGTTTACCAACCTTTGTAGAGTTTGGATTCTTTCTGTGACAAGTGATAGAAAGTCTAACTCAGACTGACTTGTAGCATATTGCATTTTCCAGAAATGGGCACAGTCATAATTCCAGTCTCACAGGCTCTTCTGGAACATTGCCTTTCCCCTTCCCTTGAACCTGAGCTGGTCTTTGAGTGCTCCAACCAATCAAGGATAGCAGAACTGGTGCTGCATGATTTTCCATAAAAAGAATGCAGTTTTTGCTTGGATATCTCACTTTTATTGGTGTGGAATGAGAGGGAAAAAGGGATGCTCATTCTATGAAAAGCTGTTCTCATAATGTGAGGAATCCTAGATTAGCCCAGGAGAAATGACCACCTTTAGAGAACCACGCTGAGAACTGATGCCCACTGCCGATGACCAGCATTGATGACCGAGCTTTTAGATGATCACAGCCCTCATCCCTAGGGCTACCACCTTTGACACCTAGTGGAGGAGATTCAAGCAATTGCTGCTGAACTCTGCCCAAAGTGCAGAGTTTTAGGCCACTAAATCAAGGAGTTATGCAGCCATCATCATGGGCACAGAGCCCATAAAAGGAAATGCCAAGAATGTTGCTGGTGCTGGTATAGATTGATCAGGGGTTTAAACAATGTCATCAAAGATATACTTCTTTCCTATCTCTTGGTCTAGCTCTCCTCCTTATTGACTCTCTTCTCAGATAAACTTCGCCCTCCTGGAAATGAGACAGCTAGAAATGACTGGAATCTTTCCAGATTCGACCCAATGTGATACGGGCATCTTCCTCTATCCTGGGTTAGTTTCACAGTACCTTCCTGGATGTAATAAGATCATGTATCCATTTCTGACCTAATCATGGGACCAGGGAAGTGATTGGGCAGACCCAATTCATAAGCCCACTACATTGACTAGGAAAGAATATAGTTCTGGGAAAATTACAGAGATTGAGATTTAGAATTTAGGGTGAGGTAAATTCCCAAGTGAAAATTAAAGGTCACTATTGGCAAAGATTGCTTAAATACTAAATGACCAGAAGACAAGCACTTTTTAAAAGTTCTAAGTGTTTTATGTGTATTAATTACTTAAAGCCCTTACCACTAGCATGAAATAGATACTGCTAATAATGCCATTTTACAAAAAAAAAAAGGAAACGAAGACACAAAGTTTAAAACTGACCAAGTCTACATGGTTAGCAAATAGCAGAGGTGGAGTTAAAATCAAGGTAGTCTGGTTTTAGTCACTGTGGTACGATGACTTGTAATAATTTTAGTAGTTGCTAGAGACAGGGAAATGAACAAATAGGGTGTTTACCTTAGAAAAAACCTTTTTGCTAATCATGGAAGACAAAAATATGTAACAACAAAATTGCAACTTAATGTGTGCATTTCTCTAACACAAGTGAAGTACTATGAGGTCTAGGAATAGGAAGCAATACCTACACCCATGTGGAAACTATACAGAAATGCTAAAGAGATGGCATTGGGCTGGTCCTTGAAATATAAATAGGATTTTGCCTTGAAAAGATGTGGAAGCAGGAAGGATATTCCAGATGAAGAGTGCAAAGAGAGATGATGAATTTTTCTAAAAGCTACCCAGAGTTATTTAGTCTTTCAAAATGTATTTATTGAGCACTTGCTCTGTAGAAGGCATGTTTATAGGAACTTAGGTACCTCCATAAACAAAACAGACAAGGATCACTGTCCTTGTGGAGCTTACCCGCTATCAGCACACCAAGGATGCTGCCCAGGCTTCAAGAAGATTGAACAGCCATGTCTTCATGTATTTCTGTCAGGCTAGTTGGCCCTGTCTTCCAAGACAGCTGTCTTTGACCATGTTCTGTATTTTACCGGATTCCCAAAGAAGAGAGAGGCCAACTTTATCTCAGCTGTTGCTACCTACAGAGAGCAAGAAAATACCTAGGAAGGCCGTGTAGGAAGCAAAAAGGTGGAAACCCTTAGCTAAGTGTTGGCTCAGGCTGATACAAGCACGGAGCAAATTAGTGTGCATGTGTGTGCTCATGTGAATGTGCACTGTGTGCATATGCATTGCGCGTACTTGTTTGTACATGTGTTGTGTATGGCAGGCCCCAGGTGTAGGGAAGGCAAAAGGGTTCCATTTCTCACTGGTGGCTCAGTGGTCCAAAACTTGAAGACGCTTCTTGGGCATTAATCATGAAAACTAGAGGATGGGATTTTAGTTTTCAGTAAATGACAAATTTTATTAGAGAAAAGGAAAAAGCGGACACACCCTGTTTGTTTCCAGATTTTTATACGCGGCAGACAGAGTTCAGTGAAAGACTGGAGGGGAGAAAAGAACAAACTCTTTCCCAGGGATAATTAAAGTGGTCTGTACTGTTTTATTAGAAAATAGATTCTCCCTCCCAACTGGCATCTTCAAAATTATTTAATGAATATTTCCAAAGAAATGCCACATGACCCAATGTGAATTTTAAAGATAATTATTCTTGTCGTCTCTTCTGAAATCTGAGTTCTGGGATTTGATTCAACATTGAGTCCCCCCAAAAGAAACTATGTCTATTGGCTTTTTCTCCCTGAATCCTGAACAGTTACATTCAACACTCTTAAACAAATCCCCACCCATCACACAGTAATCTATTAATTTATTCTTTCATTCAATCAGCACATTTGTTTTTAGCTCCTGCTACCATCAGGCCCTGTGCTGGGCAAAAAAGCTATTGGATGATGGGGATAGACTTGGTCCCTGTGCTCATGGAGCTCGGACTAGAGCATAACTTACTTCTGTATCTCATTTGCTGTAAAATACCCAAAACATACTTTCCTTCGTTGTGCCTTAGTTTTCTAAAGAACTAAGAGAATGAAGAGAATCAACATCTTATTACATTGTGATTTTATCATTAATATGAATATTAGTAAATAAATAAATATATCACTTAGAGAGTTTGATACCTATATCAGATGACCTCTCACACCCTTTTCCCCATCTCTCTGGATAGCTATTAATCAGAAGGTGGGACTGGGCAGAGATGGGTAACAATGGGCAGAATAATTTTACTGATATATGGGTAGAGCAGGGCAGCTCTTGCAGAAGTTCCTATTATCTTTCTTCGATCTGATCTCTCCATTAGCTGTGAAAGCCTTGGTGAGAAATACTTAAATCAAATGGGATCCACAGTGTGCCAACGGCCTTCATTTTCACATAAATCATTTTTAGCATCCTTCATAACTGGCATTTTCTTGAAGGATAGAAATTAAATGTTGATTTATAGCATGTTATTGCTCCTCTCTCATAATCCAGTGCTGTCTGTGATATAATCTTTAATCTTAACACTAACATGATTCTGGGGAATTGTCAAACCAGGGCCCAGCAGCCAACGTTTACAGAGGACAATTGCTAAGTCTCCTGGCCCATCCCAGTTGAATTTATTGTAAGTCAATTGATGAGTCTAATTGGCCAGGGACATTCTGACTACCTGTTGCTTATCTTCACAGATAAATTCTTCCCATTGCTGAGGCCATTTGTCTACCACCTACTTGAGCTCTCGACTCTCTCCCATCCTAGGTCAGGATGTAACTCTGAGCCAAATGTGATGCACAGAGAACACGCTGGCTCTGACTATAAAGTTTACCTCTATTTGCCTCACTCCTGAGGTTGAATGTCCAGTTCTGATGACTAGGTCTTGCTTTAATACCATGTTCTTCTGGAACTGTGGCACCTCCAGCCCAGTATGTAGAGTTCCAATTCCTGCGGCTTTTCTCTGCTCAGGTGGCCTACTTTCCTGGTTTATTATTTGTCCCTTCCTTTAGTTCCTATTAACAAACTCCACCTGTTCACCTGCAGGAATATATAAACTCTTCCCTGGACCATCCTAGATACTATGCTCTTTAAGATGCTCTGTTTTACTACTTGGCTGGACTTCAGGAGAGGCCATCAATTTAGAAGTAAAGGGCTTACTCAGTTGCCTCATCTTACTGCATTGAGCACATAGGGGATTAAAGGAGGAAAAAGTAGAAAAACTTACCACTGAAATTAACGTGGACTAGAATCTAAGAAAGAGACAAAAGTGGGAAGAGAGATATAGCTGCTGCAACAAGAAAGGAACATGAAAGTCTTATTTTTTTCATGTTTTGCTATTCTACAGAACAGACAAAATGCTAAATGAGCAGATTAAAATGAAAAGGCTTAAGTAAGGTAACTGGTCACTACAGATGGAATGTTTTGAGGCAGTGGACATGGCTACAAAAAGAAAAACTTTCATCCTAGATATAAATGAAATTGCTTTGTATTCATAATTCTTATATAAGAAAATACATAAATGCCATTCTATCATTCAATAAAATTTTATGAAAAACCTACTGTGTATGAGTCCTCTTGTCAGGTGCCCTGCTCAAATAAAAGATAGATTTGTATAAAGATAAAAAAAACAGAACAGTGCAATCAGAGATAATCAAAGTACAAATGGGGAGAGATATAGAATGGTATACAAATGGTAGCATATTAGAAATCTTAAATATCCACTCTTTCTGCATTTGTAAGGCTTATGTTGCTCTATTAGTGGCAACTGATTCCAGAACAGAAAAGAAAGAAGTATATAGTCATTTCCATTGAACTAATTTGTTTCAAAGCCACAATGTTACTGGCAACTTAATGCACCAAGCTATAGAAATTAAAATGTATGTTTCTGCTGAAATGGAGACCTCATGATTGGTAAGCTGGCACTGGCTTGCCTCTCTCTAATTTTAGTGAATGTCAGATTCTTACTGTTTCAAATGCTGATGGGCTCAGGCCTGATTGAACCTAGAGAAATAAGTAGCTTCAGTCCTGGGGATCTAAGATTTCTGTAGCTATAAACCAAGGTGCTTCAAACAGGGAGTTACAACGAGGAACAGATGGTGAGTATTTTACAAAGTAGGGTGCAGCCCCTCACCACTATCATTCTCTCTTCTTGTCTCTGGCAGTGAAAAGCTGGACAGGACTCTAATGGCTGGCTAATGAGCATGATTAAAACCTGGTAATGACTCATTCTAGTAGAAAATGTTCAACCCTGCAGAATCCATTCTGCTTTATTATCTGTGAACCTCTCGTTGATGGGTACTGGAGATTGACATGCTTTCATTATGCCGAGGGTGCAAGGTTTGCTGGAAATGGAAGTTACTTTCAGATTGTCACGGCTTGCGGTGCTCTTCTACAGACAGAAGAGACACTACTAGGGATGTGCAAAAAAACCTCCCTCACCCCTTAAAGCCCCAGATCCTCTGATCTGGCAAAATGAGCACTTTTTGATTCTAAACAGAAATGTATTCTCTGTGTAGATTTGATTAACACCATGCTGCTGAGTCTTTACAGTCAGGCCAGATTATATTACAGTCATGACGAGTAGTTAATGAATTTACATCGACTAACCCATATAATGCTAAAGATTTTTCTGTCAGGATTAATATCCAAAATGTGCAGGACACTGTCTGATGTATGGCGCTGCTCTTTGCACCAATGTGACCTGTGACTGGTATTTACTATCCCATGATTAGAGCTAAGTGACAAACAGAACCTGGGATTCAAGATCATTTGGAGAATTCTATAAACAAACACCAAAGATGATCTTATTTCTGTTTTATTTTTATTTTTATTTTTTTGATCCTTATATCTTGCTTTCTTCTGTAGGAGCTGAGCAAGCACCTTTGAGAATCCCTGTAGGACCCGTGGTACCTCTGCAAATGGCAGCATAGTCTTCTTGCTCTTCTTTGGCTCCCTATCTTCTCACCACTGCTTGCTCTGGTTCTTTGTTTCCTCTGCTGTGTCTACTCTGAGTGATTCTGATTGCTTGCCTTGTTTTAACCTTAGGTACCTTCAATTCACTCCACACCAAACATAAAACACACCAGACTACTAACCTCTTTCAGAATTCTGGCTCCATCCTAGCCATGACTTCACCAGTACCTCTAGCCTACACATTATAAGGCCTACACATTATAAGGCCTGTTGATGACCATTGCTTGAGATTGGTTGAAGGCCCCTGTTATACCCACCTGGGTAGTAAACATTGGACTATAGTCGGCATCATAATCAACAGGAGAACATGTCAAACATGATAGTTTATTGCCCTATTCATTAGGTCTGTATTGAGTCCAGTGAATCTGCTTTTTATAAAGTAGTATAAATGATTCTTCATACTTGGTAAAATGTGTTCATGGTCCATATTTCAAGGATCAAGGATGTCCCTTGTCAGCTAATGTCCAGCAGGCCCCTGTTTCTTGGCTACAGTTTCTACACCAGTAGCTTTATTAACAGGATGATATGAGTAGATGTAGCCACTATGAAATCAGCTCCTTCAGAGTAGAGTCTCCCAGTACCATAACAATTATCTTTCCCACAGCTTGATTTAAGCCTATGAAAATAAAAAGCTTTGGCTCCCACTAACTCTCTTTACTCTCAAATTCAGGTTATTAGAGATGGTAAAAATGTATTATAGTAACTAAATAAAAGCTCTTTATGGAGAGAATATCTGGGAGAGACACAGTTGGAAATTGTCCAGGGAGAGAAAAGAGGTGTTAATGGTCTTAATGGCTATAGTCTTTGTGTGGCCATTTGTAAGTCAGTTAGCTATAATAAGTCCAAGGCTTACATTAAGCTTACACAAGTCTAGGATGTTTGATTTAAACTTTATACAAATGGAAGTTATAATTGAGAATAAAATAAACATTACTATAGATTGGGGATAGTGATAGGTAGCTTGGATAAGACCTATCAAGCATCATAATTCTATGACATGTTAGGAAGGGTGCTGATGTGTACTGAGAGATGCTGGGGTTTTACAAGCATTAGTGCTTTTATTCTTCAAAACAACCCTGTGTGGTAAATAAGACTGTTCCCATTTTCCAGTTGAGGAAATTCAGGTTCAGAGAATCTAAGTACTCTGCCCCGGATGACACGTGTAGAACTGGCAGAACAAACTCAGGTCAGCCTGACTATTCCCACTACAAAATATTATGTCTTGAGGATATAAAGATGTTAATTTGACCCAAAGCCATGGAAACTTTCTGTCTGAAAAATAGTGTCACACTACCTTTAACTCATGCCTTCATATCTCCTCTTCAAGGAGAATGATGTGGTGTTTGTCAGGCTTCCTTGTAGTGGAAGTGGTTAACAGGAGACTATTGAGATATATTGAGACAAGCAGTATGTTTTCATTACAGTAAATGATTATCAAAGACCAAGGCCTTAGTGTATAATGTTATCTTCCAAGTAAATCTCAGCACTGTATGTATATCATCATGTGTATATTTATTCTCAGAGCCTCTGAAGGTTGGGTGGCGCATGTACTATTTCCATTTTACTTGATCCTATTTGCATCTCAGTTCATACACCTTCTCTTTCATAAAGCCTTCTTGATTTTTATAATTAAAATTTTCATCCTTTTCTCTCTATCTTCTCTTGCCCTTTGCATGTTTGTCATTATGTTTTTTCATTCCAATTGCCTTGGTCCATATCTCTTCAGACTGTACATGCCTAACAGAAAGGAATTGAGTTTTATTCATTTTGTTAAAGCCCATGTTAAATAAATGATGATCGAATTCTCAAATGGGGAATAAACCATATTGCTCAATGGATTCTTTGCCTAAGGCCTCGTGCTTAATATGAACCACAAAATCCTGGTTTTCCAGACTCTAAGAACTCAAATAATCACAAATATGCCTTGCAAAGGCTTGATGGAGAGCCTGGAATTGGCAGGAAGGCAATGAGTAAGTCAGCATCTTGGCCCCGGGCGATTTAAGTCTTGCTTGGCCCAGACCAAAAGGGCAGATTTGGGCAGCTAGGAAGCTAAATTTCTCTCATTTCTCTCCAACACAAGAGGCTCATTGTCATTCAGTAAAACTAGTCAGTAGACACCTTTTCTCCTATTTCATCCGAATCAGTGACCTGCTGCTTTTCCAGCCTAAGAAAGGATCTGGCCCACTGTAGCACACTTACCCTGACTTCTCTAAACTGCTCCCAACTGTCTCACTGGCATTTCTCACTTTTCAGAGGCTGAGCCATGGCCTGGAAGAGCATCCAGTTTCATGTCAAAGGCTCATCTCAGCTTGTGAATTCCAGCCGTGGGGCTGGAGCACTGTGGACTTCCAGCAAGTCTCACAAAGTGGCCAGTTGTAACACTGACTTTCCCTCAGAACACATACCTTGTGTCCCAGCTGGAGCTGAGGGGGTTGTTATGTTAGCCAAGAACAAGGAGGCAAACACACTTCCAAAATCCAGCCTGTGTGACTGGGGCACTGCAGGGGACTTGGTGAGAGATCTTCCTTAAAGGCCTCCCTGAGGATACTTTCTTAAGCTTCTTGACAGTCTTGGCAGTCACCCTTTAATGCCATTTTATTTGGACGTTTTGTGAGGTTTGTTTGCTTGCTTGGGGCTGTTTCTCCCTGGTTTGAAAACTTCTTTTTGGCACGAGGTTTTAGATTCTTCTCAGAGTGAAAAACTTTGTATCCTCCTTCAAGCAGAGATGTTGACAGGTTTTGCTTGTCCATTGAGTACCCTCTATACAAGGAGAAAACCATACCAAAACATGATTTTTCTTTATGCTTTGGATGTTTGGGAAAATGTTAACTCTGGGTCTAACTTTGTAATTGGCATTTCCAGTGAAATCCATAGTTACTGAGCTCCTCAAAGGGTCCCCAAAATAAACTCCATGTGTTAGAAGTGACTACCCTGTTATAGTTTGGGGCTCCTTTACCACATCTGGCTCTCCAGGTTAACACATGCCAAAGCAGTAAAATCCTTTTTATCTTTCTTACTTTTTACCTACCACCAAAGATTCTGACCAGGGAGTTATGTGTACCAGATTGCATTTGCTAAAGTCTTCTCAATTTGTATTTCAAAAGGCATATATTTAAAAGTGGAGAGAAAAACTCTCTCTCTTCATGGATACGACTTTGTTAAGAATTTTTCTCTCCAAACAAACTGCAGTATCATTGAAAAACTCCCTTTTCTGCATTGGCCAGATTAAGAAAATAATGTTTTATTTCAAATGAGATAATATATAATGCACTACCTGTGAACTGTGATGGCATTAAATCATAGATAACAACGTACTGCATCTTAATTTAGTCCTCTCCTTGGAAAGAATGTAAGTTCCCAAACATAGGTAAAAAGCTGTCTTAAAATGTTTTAGTGTTCAAAATTCTGCATTGAAGAAAGCCAACGTTCAGTCTAATCATCAAAACTTTGTGATTCCAGACTCCACTGGACCATCTCTGGTGACTCAGAAGGGATCTGGCCCACTGCAGACAAGAGGCATGTAGTGACTTCGAAGATCTTCCTGCTGGTCCAGGATGCTGCAGCACGTAACCACAAATTATGACATTTGCTGATATTATGTAATATGGTGGCTCTGATTTGGCTCTGAGAAAGTTCTTCCTTACTCCACCTTGCTGTGTCCTTACATTCTGAACTTGAGATCTGCTATCTAGGACCACTTAGAGCAGATTGGATCTGTTTTATGAGGAAATTCCTTTCAGAAGTGGAAATTTCAGCTTGGAGTCTATAGAACCAAGGAGAATTGAGTGAATGAATCAATAAAGAATGAAAGAGTTTATAGTTGATCTTGTGCTGGAAATAGAGAGATTGTGGTAAATGACCATAACCATAGTGATCCGGAGCTCATAAGGTAAGCATATGGTTGCTGGGAGACCACTTTAAGCTTATTTGTTTTTACCTCTGGTCTCTAGTGGATAGTTCTATGGCTGGGTAGCTCAGTAGTAAGAGTACAGCACCAATAAAACCACAGTCTCAGATCTAATGACTCTTCAGATGTACCTACTATTCTTTTATTTTCCCTGTCCATAGGCTGCATTCTTTATTATTACCAACAGATTTTTCTCTCTCTCTTTAATACACAGAAACACATTACTTTCAAAAGTTTCTAAAATAGAATGTAGAGTTACTAATAATAGGAGCATGGGACCTATAATTTGAAAGAAAAGCTAAAAGTAAGTCTCTGATCTAATCTGCTAGGTCCACCTATAATATCTTTGACCTGTATTTACCTACCCTGATGATAATAACTATTCTAATTGCTGTTGTGATGATGACTCATTAAAATCTTAAGATGAATGCATTATCTCATTTAACCTTCACAATGACCCTGTGAGATTGATATAGCTAATAACACATTTTATAGATAAAGGAGTTATAGCTGATAAGGATTAGGTAATATTCCCAGGGTCACATAGCTTTAAAGTGACAGGGATTTACTCTCTTTTAATGTGCTGTGAGAAAGTTCTTTCTCATACAAATTTATTTTCTCATTTATTTATTTTTCCATTCAACAAACATGCAATACATTCTCTGTTCCAAGTATTGGACTATATATTTATATATACACAGGCCTTCCAGATCTGCTGTCTAGAGTCATACAATTCTATTTCCTTCAGCTATCTGGAGGGAGCAAGGATGAACTTGCTAAGTATTTCTTCTTCAACAAAAATGTCCTGAGTTCCTTCAAAGCCCTTCCACTGCTTTCCCCTGACTGAGTCCACTCTTCTGCACATACTTTATGTTTTCAGCAGCCAGCAGACCAGTTTAGAAGCTGCTCGTATACCTGTGAGAGCAGGACCAGCATCTTCCTCAAGGAAGCACTCTAATAACAGGGGCTTCTGGCGTGTCATTTTCAAACACTTGCCTAGTTTAGGGACAAATAGTAACAAAAAAATGACTCACATTGGTTGAAGATTTACTATACACCTGTTACTGTTTAAAGTGGCTCACATGAATTAACTCATTTCATTTTTATACCAACCCTATGAGGTACATACATTTCTTATTTCCAATCCACAGATGAAGAAACAGATTCTGAGAGGTGGAGGAAATTGCCCAAAAGTAATTTGGACAGATAACTGAACCCCAACAATCTTGTTCCAGAGGCCACACACTTTGTTTTAGCTCACAGTGTTTTAGCTCAAGAAGGGTAATTCCAAGGGATGTTTTCTACCAGCCAGCCCCTTCTCAGGACAATCCATTCTGAGAGCTTTTCTTTCTTTCCTGGGTCCAGCTCAGGAGCCCTTAGCCTGCCTCCCTGTGTTTTTTACCCAAATTACCTACAAAGCCCATTTCTGCATCCCAAACCCAAGTTTTTCCTGTGCTTCTGAACTCACAGTGCACCTTATCTGAAAGAATGTCTCCATTCTTTCCCAAATCCTCCATTAAGAAGGAAAGCTACAAAAATACTTCTCTTTTAGTGATCCAGCTTGACAGGGGAGCTGGGCATACCTAATAACCATTAAGCTCCTAAAAATATGTACACTTGAAAGCAGAAGATATTTTTTAAAAAGTTAAACCATATCCATTTTTTAGTGTCACAAGTTCTTATAAATCATTAGTTAACATTTACTAATCTTGTCATTCTTTGTTAAATAAATGTTTTTTGAACTTCCTCCTATTATATGTAGGCAGAATTTTCTTTCCAAAGAGAAAAACTACACAAATTTAACAGCTCCTTTATTTGTAATTTAAAGATGATTCTTTTTTCTGAACATGTATAATTTATGTTTGTGCATTAATTCTATAATTAATGGTTATAAAATACATCAAATATGTAAAGTGCTGCATAAGTGCTTAATTAAAATAAAAACAAAAAAACTGATGATAATTAATTGTTCATCCCAAAGGCTAGACAGTATTATAGTTCGCAGTGACTATCAATTAATATTCCTATTGTTAATAACAAGCTCAACTTTTTATGTAAAATAAAACACGTTAAAATTTCCTGATTAAACACCGACTCAAAAGAAAAAAAGTTTCTTAAAAATATTTTCATTATTATAAAGCCTCTGTGGGAAAACAGCTTTCAAATTTTGTATTTTAGATCCTTGGTTAAATTCAGCTTCATTAGAATTTTTTTGACTCACAATTGTACTATTATAATACCACACTTTTCAAGTTCCTATTCCTCCCCAAGGAATTCTGAAAATGCAGCCAAATGCAGAAGGGTGATCTTAGTTACAAATATAGGTCGATTAATGTTTTAAAATGCTAATATGAAATAAGGCACCTACTGTGTGTCTGTGTGGAGAAACTGTTCCAAGTGCTTTGGAAATATTCTTTTTGTTCACTTGATAAATTTATTGGGTGCCTACTGTATGCTAGACACTGGTAGGTGTTAGAGACTGTGGTAGGTGCTAGAAATACAACAAGAAATAAATGCGGGTTCAACCTTCCATGGTGCTCAGTATCCAGAAAAGGATGCAGACAAAAAATGCACTCATGATGAATGCTGCAAAAAGCAAACACTTCTAGCTTGAGTTCTGGTTTTGTACATAAGGCAAATGCTGATATAAAAAGCTAAAAGCTTTTCCTACTTTGTTTTTCTAAGTCAGTATTTTTGAGGTTCCCGGCTTTAAAAAATGACATCTTCATAAATAATTCATCTGTTTTGACTTCATTAACCAAGAAATGATAAATAAATCAAATGGATATTGTTTTACTTACTTTACTCAAAGGATAAATTCACTGAAAATAGAACAATTAATCTGCACTTATGGAGAGCTATACATAAACCAAGTAGTCTAACAAGTTTGTTGGAAGTGCTCAAGCTTTCATCAACTGCACACAGCAGCATGATTAGTAGGTCACTGGGCATGTCTTGGCTGGTGGGGCGGGAGGTGGGGCAGGCTGGGTTGGGGTACTTTTTTCTATATACTCATGTTTCTTAAGAACCAGCTCTGTCACCTATTCTGCAGGCTTAACTGCCTCTCACTGCTTATGTCTTCTCCAGAAGCAGTAGACCATTAAGGAGAGACAAATAATTTTATTTTGAAAAGTGAAATATAACTCCCTGTCACTACGCTAATGAAGTAATGAAGTTGGAATTCATAAAGTATCTTATTTAATGAAAATACTTCCAAGATAGAAATTCACCGTGGTACATTCTAGAACAGGCACCCACACAGGGCTCTTCTTTCTGTACATACTTTGGCACTCGATGTTATACTAGCTGATCTCAAGACTTTTAACCCAGTGATAGAAAAATCCCTGTTCTCAATAGATTAGCATATCTTATACTTGGAGCACCCTGCTAGACTCACTCATGGGCAGACATCCTTCTTTCCATAATAGTGTCACATTTTAGTCAGCTGTATTGACCTTGGTCAGAAATTTTAATTTCGGTTCCATAGATGAACTTCAAAGGATTAATAAACTCCAGAGACATAAGTACATTTTACATACCATGAATTTGTCTTGAGAGAGGTTGCATTCTTTTTATTTAACTCTCAATTTAAAAAATGTTTAAAAAGCATTACTCTTTTTAGGCTCCTATGGTAAATTTTATTAAGGACTCAAATGCTTCACCTTCCCCCTCTCCACATTTTGATCATATGGTTGTGTAGTTCTTGCTGCTAAATAAGTGGAATCTATGTCCCTACTCGTTAAATCTGAGTTCGACATTATGACTTGCTTTCACCAATGATGAAGAGATTTAGTGCATTGATGAAGAGATTTAGTGCATTGGTTCCAAGTTTAGGCCTTAAGAGACCCTGTGAGCTTCCACTTGATCTCTTTAGCTTCTGTAACTACCATAGGAAAGATATGCCTGGGCCAGCCTGCTTATCCCAAGAAGAGAATGAGGAATCCTAAGCTGCCACAACCAAGGTGTCTCAACTAAGCCCAGCTCAGAGAAAACACCCCAGATAACTCTGACACACATGAGTAAGCCCAAATGAAATGAAGCAAACCTAGTCTTCATCAGGGACACCTGGCTGACTCACAGATGTGCAAGCTAGAATAATAAATGACTATTATTTTAAGCCACTAAATTTGGGATAGTTTGTTACACAGCAATAGCTAAGTAATCCAACTCCCAATACTTAAGGAGAGATTCCTGGCTTGCTCTAAAATCTCTGGAAATATCCTTGAGATCTGATACTCTTATTAATGCAGACATGGCCTCAAGTCCTATCTTTGATAAACTTCTTTGCCTTTTTTCTGTATACAAATCTTAAGGATAACTCCATAAACTAATTGTTCTGTAGGTGTCCTGTGGTGAGCTCATCTGATCCATTTTGCTCTACGTCCAAAGAACTGTTCATAGATTAAGCAGGATTCATAAGGAAGTAAAGTCTAACCTCAGGTTAATGCCAGGATAGGACATTAGCAGAATGAAAGTGAAATGATAATAGAATATAAGTGCCATTGAGCTACTTAGGCCAAAAAGAGGGGTAGGCACACTGGCTTTTGTTAATGGAAGAGTAAATGCTTTGATAGCTATCCATTCTCTGTTTTCCTTATGATCTTTCATTTATTAAAAGAAAATTCTCTCTGGCAACATGATTCTTTGGACATAATTCATTATGTAACTTCTTTATCTACAGGGTCAATTTTCTCTTCCCTTCTACAGCAGAAATAACTGAGGGGAGGTCAGCTCAATTTCCCATTGTCTGCTCACCTTCTGACTATATTCCATAGACTATATTCCAATGTAAACAAAAAGTTTAGTGCATTCAAAACATCCACTTATAACTCCTCCCCCCATACTCTCAATACTCTCCTATATTGTAGTCATGTTATCTTGAACAGGTCACACCGTATTTCTGGATCTGGAATTCTATGTTTGCAGACCTTGAGAATTGAATGGCTTTGATGACTTTGATGGATTATAATTATAAAATTATCTGATTAGTTTTATCTACTCAACTAGATTCATAGAAACATTAATTTTTAACTCTGGAAGGAATGTTCAAAATTATCTCACCGCAATACTTTAATTTTTGGAAGAGAAAACAACCCCAGACAGATAAAGTGAGTTGTCTAGGCCCACCCAGAGAGTTAACAGCAGAGCTGAGATGAAAACCTCTTTTCTTTTCAACATCATTTTTTATTTCACTTCCTTGAGAATGGGGGGTAATTTCAAATTCATCTTTTTCATCTTCAGCCACATAATCCAAGAATTGTAACCAGCACACAATAAATCTCAATAAATATTTGTTGACTTGAAATGGAATGAGTAAACCTTGGTTACATGGCCAATGACCAAATTTCTGAGTCTGTTCAACCAAAAGAACATGCCTGCCACATTCCCCAGAGGTCTTCTCTCATGTGGGGGAGAAGTATAGTTATGCATAACTACTTTCTTAAGTTACATTTTGATCAAAGAGCCAAAACAGCTCCTTATCTAGCACTAGGTTGACATCACTAAGTCTTCAAACACCAGCACTGCTCACCATGAAGGTATAATGGGCAATTTACACATAATTTCTCACTCGCAGTTTAGATTTTGAGAGAAGAGATAGGCTGTGGGCACGGATATGATGGATTGGATTTAGGCAGACAGCCACTAAAAGTGCTTATTATTTCAGAGTGAACTAATGTTTCTCTGAATATAAAGTAATTTATACTCACAAGGAAAGTAAAGCCAAGGAATCAAGTATTGAGGACAACCAGGCTTGAATTATTTGTCATGGTCTCAAATATTCTCCTCTGCCATTTCTTGGGAAGGTACAAGTTTGAATATGGTCCCTTCCTGGATGGCATTGCTGTTGAAATAAGCAGGCGCAGAACCACACATCATCCTGGCCCATTCTCTTGGGAAACCACATTAATAAACCTCAGCTGATTTGAGAATCAGATACTTAAAAAATATTCTAAATGGCAATAGTTCTGCATGTTAATGAAGGTCCCATAGAAAAAATATTCTATCCACGAACATATTTGAGAAATAATTGGTTATAAGATTTTTAAAGTATATTTATTTATTTTTAAATTACATGAATAAATATGTGATACTGGATACATAAAAATAATATAAGACAAATATATGCTATATGGTAAAATAAATATCCATGAACTCCCAATCAACTTAAAAATAAAAACATTGCCAATATCTCTGAATCTACAGTCATTGCCTTGCTTCCCTCTAATGCCTCCACATATGTGTGTGTGTATATATGTATATATTAGATATTAATTAATTTTGATTTGCTGTAATTTTATAAAAATTAACTTATAATAAGTCTTGAATAACTTGTTTTTTTTCATTAATCATTATATGTCCATGTTTCTTTCATGTTATTGTATATAACTGTAGATAATGGAACTGTTACTGTTTCATGATGTGAAAATCTTACTATTTATTTATCTGTACTGTTATGAATGGACATTTTATTTATTTCCAATTTTTAGCTATTGTGAGTAATGATAGAATATCCTTACAAATAACAAATACACAAGAAATAATGAATATGCAAGAAATTGTCTAGTATGTATCTAGGAGTATAACTCCTGAGTTCTAAGCAATGTGCATTTTTAACTTGATAAAAGTGAATTGCTTCCCAAAGTGAGTATATTGATGCATTCTTTGACTGGACTACATAAGATCAGTACTTTCTTTATATCCAGGCAAAAAGTCTTCCCCAACCTATACCACAGGAGATTGTGCACTTTTGACTGCCTTCTTCTAAGTTCTCCTCCAGTGTCTAAGACTGGCTTAGATCAGAAGAAGTGTGTGGGTAGGGCATTCTGGACATTATTTAGTATCTTAAGTGTTCCCTCTGATACTCTAACTCCTGACTCTAACCCACCTATGCCAAACACACATGAGAATTTCCCAAACCTATGGCGTGTTCTGGGGCCCCATAGTTTCAGGGGTTGGCCTGGCTAGCATATTGCTTCTGTTGGCTAAGACAGTATTTCTTTTGAAGAAATGTGTTAAACTAGGCTGTCAGAATAGTGCTGACAAGCTGATTTGGGGAGATTCTAATTGCTTATATAGACATAGTTCCTGAAAAATATATTTGCTTAGAAGCCCACACACTCCAGGAATGGTCATGTTCCCAGTATCCTATAAACCCATCACCACTTAGACTTGTTGATTTTTGCAACATAGCAGGTATGAAATTATATCTTATTGTGACGATAATTTGCATATGCTAGATTACTACTTAATTAAAACATTTTAATATATTTACTTGCCATTATATTTTAATATATTTAATATATTTACTTGCTTTTTCAGGTGCTTAAGTCATTTTTTTAAATTATAGTAAAATATACATAACATAATATTTACCATCTTAATCATTTTTAAGTACACAGTTCAGTTGTGTCAAATATATTTATATACTTGGTTGTGCAACCAATCTCAAGAAACTTTTCATCTTGTAAAACTGAAACACTATACCCATTATACAAATTTCTATTTCCTCTTCCCCCAGGCATGACAACTTCCATTCTACTTTTTGTTAATATAAATTTGACTACTTGAGATGTCTCATATAAGTGAAATTGTATATTGATTTTTGTAACTAACATTTCAGTTAGTATACTGTCTTTAATGTTAATCCGTGTTGTAGCATGTGTCAGAACTTCACTTCTTTTTAAGGCTGAATAATATTCCATTGTATGTATGTATCACATTTTGTTTATCCATTCAACTGTCAAACAACATTTGGGTGGCTTCCACCTTTTGACGATTGTGAATAATGCTGCTGTAAACATGGATGTGCAAATATATCTTCAAGAGCTTACTTTTGATCCTTTTGGATACATACCTAGAAGTGGAATTGCTGAAACAATAGTAGTTATATTTTTTATTTTGTTAGAAATCATCATACTATTTTCTACTAACAGGGCACAAGGGTTCTAATTTCTTTAAATTCTTTCCTACTTATTATTATTATTATTATTAGTAATAATAATTGCCATCTTAATAGATATGAGGTGATATCTCATTGTGGTTTGTTTTGCATTACCCTAAAAATTAGTGGTGTAGAACATCTTTTTATATGCTTCTTGACCATTTGTATATTTTTTTGTGGAGAAGTGTCTATTCAAGTCTTTTGGCCATTTTTTAAATCTTGTTATTTTATTGTCACTGTTGTTAAGCTGTAAGAGTTTATATATATATTCAGGATATTAATCTCTTACCAGATATATGATGTGCAAATATTTTCTCCCATTCTGTAGGTTGTTTTTTCACTCTGTTGATTCTGTCCTTTGATGCAGAGAAGGTTTTAATTGCGATATGGTCAAATTTATCTATTTTTACTTTTCTTGGGTATGGTTTTGGTGTCGTAACCAAGATATCATTGCTAAATCCAATGTCATCAAGTTTTTTATCTTTTCTTCTAGGAGATTGTAGTTTTAGGTCTTTCTTTGATCCATTTTGAGTTAGGGTAAGAGTCCCATTTTATTCTTTTGCATGTGCACATGCAGTTTCCTCAACTGAATTTGTTGAAATGACAAATAATTGTTTTGAAAACCATTGTGTTGAAGACTGTTCTTTCCCTTTGAATGCTTTTGGCATCTTTGTTGGAAAACACTTGACCATATATACATATGAGGTTTATTTCTGGGCTCTCTATTCTATTCCATTGGTTTTACCAACATCACACTACTTTTTTTGATTATTGAAGCTTTCTAATAAGTTCTGAAATTAGAAAGTGTGAGACCCAATTTTATTCTTTTTTTTTTTTCAAGATTGCTTTGGTTATTCGGGGTCCCTTGAGAGTCCATCTGAAGTTTAGGATGGATTTTTCTGCCAGTAGGAGTTTGATAAGATCACTTTGATATAAAATGTTAAGCCTTCCAGTCCATAAACATGAATGTCTTTCCATTTATTTATGTAGTCTTAATTTCTTTCAGCAACGTTTTGTAGTTTTCAGTATTTGAGTCTTTGTGTTTATTGTTGTTTAGTTCTAAGTATTTTAGTCTTTTTGATGCTATTGTATGTGAAATATTTTTTTTCATTTTCTTTTCAGATTGTTTATTATTAGTGAATAGAAATGCAACTGATTTTTGTCATGCTGATTTTGTATTCTGTAACTTTGTATTCTGCAACTTTGCTGAATTCATTTTTTATTTCTAACAGTCTTTTTTCCCCCGCTGTGGAATCTTTAGGGTTTTCTTTAACCATTTAAATTGTATCTTTTTTAAAAAAGAAGTTTATTATATTTTCCAGATACTAATCTTTTTTTGGTAACACAAATACTTTTCTGGGTATATGGCTTGTTTTTCATTCTCTTTGTGGTGTCCTTGGAGGAACAAAACATTTGTTTTAATGTAGTTCAATTTAGCTCTATTGGTTAGCAGTTTTTGAGTTTTACTTAAGAAATTATTTCCTAGTTCAATTTTATGAATATATTCTTTTATATATCCTCCTAAATTTTAATTGTTTAATATTTATATTTAAGCATTTGGTTCATTTGGAATTGATTGCATGGTGTCAGATAAGTATGTAATTTTATTTCTTTTTATTTTTTCATAAATAAAACCAGCAGTTTCTGGGCCAATTATTTACTAATCCCTTTATGATGTGACATGTTTTCTCTGGTATATGTCAAGTGTTTATTTATGCAAAGGATTATATCTGGACTCAGTGTTTTGTTCCAAATTAACTTTCTGTTTACAATAGTGACAATACCTTAATTATTTAACTTTAACATAAGTCCTGAGATCTGATAGGGAATGTCCCCTCATCCTATTCATTCTCTTTATGAGTGTCTTGGCTAGTTGGGAGCATTTGCTCTTTTGTATACATTATAGAAAGAGCTTAACAAGTTCCTTAAAAGTCTCAGTTGGAATTTTTATTGGAATTGCACTCAATCTACAAATCAATTTAAGGAAATTGACATCTTTAAGAATTTTGTATCTTTCAATTCATAAATAAGAAATATTTTCCATTTATTTGTTTCTTTCATTTCTTTCAGTACATATTTTTAATGTTTATACATCAAAGAATTGCAGATTTTTTGTTAAGTTTATTCCTAGGTATTTATATTTTGTTGTTATTACAAATGGTATACTTTATTTAAATTGCATCTTATAAATATTTATTTTTGATATAGGAGATGCATTTTTTTAAAATATGGAACTTATACCCAGCCACCTTGAAAATCTCTCATTAATTTTAGTAATTTATCTTTAGATTTTTTGAGTTTTTAATGTAGTCAATTATATCATCTCTGTCAATATTATTTCTTCATTTTCATCCTTGTACCAATTACTTCTTACCCTTTTCTTACTGCACAAACTAGGATCTCCACTGTAATATTTAATAGAAGTGTTATCGGGACTCCTTCCCTCACTCTCCTGACTTTTTAAAGAATAATTCTAACTTCACTGTTAAGAATGGTAAAGGAGGTCAAATGAATGGTGACAGGAGATTTAACGTTGGATGGTGAACACACAGTACAATATACAAGTGATGTATTATTGAATTTTACACTTGAAACCTATATAATTTTATTACCCAATGTCACAGCAATAAGTTTAATTTAAAAATGCTACTTGTGGTGGTTTTTTGTTAAATATCTTTTTATAAAGTTAAGGAAGAACATTTTTATTTCTAAGATTTTTTGTTCATTTTGTTTTGTTTCTTTTTTGTTAATAGTAGTTTAATTTTATCAAATGATTTTTTAATAACTATTGATATCAAATATTTTTCTTTTTATTAATTACATATTTAATCTTCTTTAACAGATTTCACAGATACAGGTACATAATATGTGCTATTAAATAACAAGAAATTTACAGTTAAACATATAACAATAGAATATAATTAATAACAATAAATTTGTATCAGATCAAAGACAAAAGATCTGAAAAACAGCAAAAGAGAATAATCAGAATAATCAGACACTTAAAAATGATATGAGATGAAAGTAATAGCAATAATTGAAGCCAAAGGATGATGAATAATACATATAAAATGCTGAGTTATGTAACCAGGAAAACCATCCTTCCAGAATAAAAATGAGAGAGAGATTTCTAGACAATTTCCATCATCAAACACTCACTCAAAGAACTGTCAGCTCTTAAAAAGTTAACTATAGAATTACCATATGACTTAGCTGTTCAATTCCTAGGTATATACCCCAAATAACCGAGAACGGGTACCCAAACAGATACTTGTAAATGAAGGTTCATAATAGCACTATTCACAATAGCCAAAATATGGAAACAGCCCCACTGTCCATCAATGGAATAATGAATAAACAAATGTGATATATGAGATAAATGTGATTTTATTTACACACACACACACACACACACATACATACACATATATGTATATGTGATTTTATACACACACAACACACATACACACACATATATGTATTTGTGTGTGTGTGTGTGTGTGTGTGTGTGTGTGTGTGAAATGTCCAGAATAGTTAAATCCATTAAGATATACTAATATATATTGAGACCTTCCAAATAAGAGATAACATATAGGACTTTGGGGGTGTGAGGCAAGTGGTATTAGGAATTCTGACTTTACAGAGAGCCCGGGTTATGTGCTAGTAGCAGTAGCAGCAGCAGTAGTAGTATAATAGCAGCAGTTTTTGTAGCAATGGGTGATATGGGTTCAGTCCAGAACACGGACCTGTTCATCAACAAATACTCATACTTCAAAGTTCCCATAAGGTGAACATACACAGCCTAGTTGGCAACTCTGAGCAGGAGTAAACTGACAGAAAAGTAGTTTGAGAGAAAAGGAACTGAGAACCCCACCAGAGCACTCCCGTTCAAACTCTGTTGGGGAGTTATGAGTATGGTCGTAGATTTTTGATCCCTGCATTCTTTTGTGAGCTTTCACTTCCCTCCTGCCAGACCTTGTACAAGAGTCCAGCTTCTTTTTTTGTTCCTTTTTGCCTCAGTCCAATTCAATGGATGCTTCCTACCTCTTATGGTATATATATATATATATATTCTATAAGGTACTTATGATCTAAGGTACTTGTGTAACTCCTAAGGTACCTCTAAGGTACATGAGCCCTGAGCTAACACTATTTTGGGGAATAATGCATTCTTATGTGTTTCTTTAAGGTTTGGAATGCATACCACAATACTAATTCAGTATGGGCATTGGTACCAGGAAGAGAGGCAGACTTGAGATTGACTGATTTTCCTCCTGTTCCTACCCATAGCCTGCTCCTCAGCTTCCCTCTCCATGGGCTCCCATCACCCTCGGTGCCATCCATCACAGTTGCAGCTCAGCCTGGTGATGTATTACACTAACATATCATTAGTGCAACAGCAGAGCAAGGAGCTTTGATGATGTATTGGGGCCATACATCATCAGAATGAGTCACTCTGATGATGTATAACTCAAAAGATGGTACTATCCAGGGAAATGTGGACATACATAAATCAGGGACAATGTTAAAGAAAACCCAGGACAGCCTCAGAGGAAAATAAAGGTTAAGGGGTCTTCTACAGTAGGGGTTGAATGACAAAACCAGTAAATTCTTAAAGGCTCAGATTGAAGCTTTCGGTTAGCTGTGGCATTCTTAATGACTAAACCAGATCATTGGCATCCCGGAGTGACACTTGGATTTCCTCTCCAGCTGGAATTCAGTTTGGCTTCTGCTTTCCTGCAAATCCCCTTTTTTTCCTGAGGAAAATGCAGAGTTCATCAGATCAAACACAAAACTCTCCAGGTCTGTGCTCCATCCGGGTCCTCTTGGATTTGTCAAGCATAGAATGAATTGTGGGGCTTTTCAATCTATGGTAGTTCAAGCTTAGGTTCTCTCAGAAGTTCACCACATGTAGCCATTGATTACTGAAATTCCTTAGACTCATGAAGGGGTGTGATTTTGAAGTTAGATTGTAAAAGTAGAGATGAAGGACCCTTGCTTGGCCATAGAAGTTATTAACCTTCAGAACACAGTTGAAGATTTCTATTTGTCAAAGAGCTAGATCTTGCTGAAACTTCCTTTGCTTTTTTTTCTCTACAAAATAGCAAAAGAAAAGGGAATGAACCTATGTAACATTTAGTTCAAGGCACAGAAAATTCCCCCAATAGATTTTTATGCTGCCAACCACTTAGTTGAACTAAAAATGTTGACACTTGAGTATCGAACCTCTATTGAATTGAAGTTTCTTTCATTCCATTCCCCTATCTTTTTCGGTTTTACCTCATCCACAGGGGGATAAATTATGGAAAGTGTCAGCCTTCCTTCAATATCTTCAGATTAGGAGGAAACCAGTGACATTCCCATATTTAAGAGCACAAACCCCTTTGTAATTTTTTAAACTTGTAGATTAAGAAAGTTTTTAAGAAAAGGGAGTTGAAAGCCATAGGGCAGAAGGGTGAGGTAAGACCACACACAGGCACAGTGGGGGAAAAAAATGACACTTGTGTTTAATACTTTATTTAATGATGAACTGTCAGTTTGATATCTGAAACCCAAGCACACTGATTCTATTTCTCCACCCATCCGAAATAAAATGAATTTCAAAGCCCAGGTGCTTTGTGACTGGAGAATATCAGAACTCAGCCCTTGACATATGGGATCCATTATAGGCAAAAAGTCTTCCTCTGGGGGTTCTTTTATTCTGGTCCCCACCCACACTTCTACAAGGGAGAAGACTGCAAACAAAGGCTTTTCCAGTCAACCTTGGTCATGTTGCTGTGACTCATTGTCTTTGTTTATTGCAAACTGCTTAGTATTTTGTCCTTGAGGGCAGCACAATTGGAGGGCCCTTCAAGGGAGTGTAGGAGCAGGGCCTGAGCCAACCATAAAACACAGTTACCTCACCCTCCCCTCTGCAAGGGCAAGACAAGGGGTCTTCACCACCTGAGCAGCAGTTAAGAAACAAAAGTTTTTTTTTTTTTAATGTTCTCAAATAACTGTGCCTTCAAAGACTTTTTAAAAAGTTGAAACAAAGCAGATCTTGCCTCTGCTGTTTATTTATTTATTTTTGAAGGAAAAAAAAAAAGAAGAGAACGAGGGAGTTGATAAAGTCAGCACATTCCTTGAAAGTCATTTTTAAAGGAGCTGGCATCAAAAGAGTCCCATAATGCCTTAGGGAACCTCTTGCTGTTGAACAGAATGGCAATCACTTGCATTTGTGTGCAGCGCCTCCCTCTGTCTGTGCAGAGAAATGCTGCAAGGAACAGGGTCTCAGGTGCCTGGAGATATATATCCAGATGGGAAAATCAGGCAGATAGCAACAGACAATGCCAAGGGATGCGTTGAGGGAGCAGTTGGAACATAGAGGACAATACAACTCTGCTCTACATGGGCACACGAGAGAACATAGAGAACTTGACAGAAATAACAGTTTTAGCTATTAGTGGCATTTGGTTTCACACAAGAGTGGTTTGGGTCAAGCTGTGTTGTGGTCCAGCCACTGACTGACCCCAGAGATTTGAGCCGCAGGGCCTGCAGCTCAGTTCAGTGCTATGCATCCATTTGTCAGACCTGAAAGATTCTGTGAATGTCAACAATAAGAATAGCAGCAGTAATGTACCAATAGGTACCACAATTATTACACATCTATTATATATCAGCACCATGTTAAGTGCTTGACTGACATTATGTCTTACATAATCACCACAATAACTTGAAAGGGTAGCTTTAAGCATCCAATTTTTAGATGACAAAACTGAAGCTAGCACCATTATATAACTTTTCTTTATTATGTGGCTACTAAATGGCCTGCAAGATTTTAACTTGGCTTCTAAGCTTTTACTTGTCAGCACCATGTGACCTACAATGCAGGGGCAGATCTGCAATGTCCCACTAACAGACTTTGAATCTCTCCCTTGATTCATCCCCTTCTCAAACTTCCTGCCTTCAGGAATGGCTTAGGTTTACATTCTAGAACCCATGGCTAGCCTCTCTAAAACTTAACAGAAAAATTATTATATCTCAAAATGTCTATTCCTTTGTCCCTCATTTAAAGAGCAGAGAAATGGTCTTAAATAACAAAGCCCATTTGCTCAAAGACACAAAGTAAAGGTTGAAACGAGTTGGGTTTGATGCGCCTGCTGGGGAGAGCTGCTCTTTGCTTGGTGGAGAGCTTGGGGCTTACCACATGCTTGAGTTCCATTAGGGACTCCAGAACTGGTCTCAAAACTATGGCCCAACCCGTTGATGACATCTTCACCCTTTCTCTGCTTTCAGAGAAGCAGTATGCCAGAGGGCAGCAGAACTACACTAAGATAAAACAATTCAATTTTTCCTAAATAATTTGAATCTCCAGAATAAATAATTATAATAAAAACACTTTAGCTATGTTACTTTATGCACCCCACCTTCAACTTCAACATAATAATGCATGGTTTTACAAGATAGAAGTGCAAGAAGTAATAAAATATATGGTTTAATTAACTAAACTTATGCTGTAGCCCACATTAGAAGGCCATGATTTAGCATGCACTCTCATCCTCAAGACAGAATAATGCAAACAGCATAATTAAAAGTTGATGAGAAGAATATTTATTGGGCACGCAGAAATAAGAGACACCCAGATTTATGATACATAAAGTAAACCTTTAGTTTACAATATAATTAATATTTTAAAAATCGCAGTGTGCATTTAATGCAGTCAAAGAGTCCGCCTCCATGGAAGGATAATTTCTTTGGTGCTGATCTTGGCCCCATTTAATAGTAAATTATGTTCCTGAGCATATACAAATGTAACATGATCTATTATGATCTAGAGATGATGCTCATTGAGATGTCTGCAGCTGTGATAGATCATGGATGTGTGTCTTTGAAGACATGGAAGATGGCTGAAGGGCCAATTATTTATCTGTGGCATGAATTCCATGGCTATTAGTCACACACGCAGTGATGCAAAATGAGGGTATGCCACTACATTTTAATCAACCCTCACTCCAGAAAACCTCTCCTTAGCACAGAGTTGAGGACAGCAGAAGTTTGCAAGGGAAAAGGAAAGCTTTAGAAAAGCAAGAGGGTTGGGTGACAGGGGCAGCTCAGAGCAACAGCAAGCACCAAAACATCCACAGTGTCCCTGAGGGCACACCAGCATTTATAGTCTTAGGTCACAAGTTTAATCTCATGTAACACTCATAACGACCCCATGGGGTAGGTACTATTTTTTAAATCATGCCTGTTGTGCAGATGAGGAAACTGAGGCTCTGACAAATTAGCATGCCAGTAAAGGCAGAACCAGCATTCTCAGTCAGGTTGTACAACTCATTCTGATCCACCCATGGCTTCCATGAAGGACCCTGAGAGAACTGAATAGTATTTCTCTACAATTCAGCCCACACTTCTCCTGGAGTCCAGAAACTCAGGGATCCTCCTCCTACACAGATTGTATTTCTCCACTCAAACATAACTGCCAAATTGCCTCTCTGGGAGGCAATTATGTGACACCATTCATCCCCTTTTCTTTCATCCTTATTCCAGAGGCACTGGTAATAGCATACACTAAAGAGTTTCCAGGAATCTTGTCCTTGATCTCAACCTTAAGGATATTCCAAATAGCATCACATTTATTGGCATTTAATAGATGTATTTTTCTTTGAAAGAAAAAAAGTCCTGTTACATAACTAAATGAGTTATCTTCTCTCATTCCCTCTAATTTTTCTTCTTCTCTCTCTCTTTTCCTTCCTTCTTATGTTCTTTCTTTCTCCCTTCCTTTATATATATTTTTAAATCTAGGGATTGGGTTTTAAAAATACACTTGTATTTTGTTTTTACTGAAACAGAAATACTACATGCTTAAAGAAAGAACACAAGATGGCTTTTACGCATGTTCTCTAGTATTCATCCTGTCTATATTACCCAAGCTGATTCGTCTGCTGTACTCCATGGGCTATAAGGAATGTGGATGCAGTGTTTATAGACTATTATTCTTTCAGTCACCTGTTTATGCTGCTTGTATATCCTGAACCATTGCTATTGAGAGCCACTGAAGGATTTTAAGAAGTAATACCTGGCTAATTCCCTCTACCCAACCTATAGGCTTTACCAGCCATGAAATAGCTACAAGCATCTTACAGAGAATGGCAAATAATGCTTAGTCACATGGTATAGCTCCTAGAAGACTGGAGTGCTTGACTTTGGATCCCATTGCTTCAGCCACATCCTCGTCTGGGCCCTCTCACTCAAACATCATAAAAGATAAGAAGTGCAGTCCAGCATGGGCTGTAGTTTCTAGTCTGACTGTACCCCACATGAGAAGGAAACCAGCATGGCTTCTTTAGCTTCAGGGAAAACCTTTCTGGCTTGAGATTTGAGAGGAAATTCACTAGAGCCTGACTGACACTAAGTCTCAAAAGGGGCTCTGTGTCCTGGCCATGAACTTTGGGTGGTCGAGACAGTAGTCCAGCTTTCACATTGTGATTTTTACTAATTTTCAATGGAACTAAAGGAAATATTTAACTACAATTCTAATGTTGTTGGAAACACTCTCAGGGAAGAGACATGCAAAGGAAACATACAAAATAAATTAAGTGCAAAGTAGATAAAGAAAATAATGAGTTCTTCATTATCTGGATCATTACACTTTTTAGTGCTTATTAAAATTGTTGTTAAATGATTTAATTTTGCTTTGGATAAAAGTGGATGAAGAAGGGAATGAGAGATTAAGGAGATAAACTGCTGAGGTTTCCATTTTGGAACTGGTTACAGAACAAGGATACTAGGAGAAAATTAATTTGTAGGTCTCTCTGGGGGAGCAGTCAACACCAGGCACTGCAACACACACAATTTGCCTTATTTTTTGCTTAATTGGCATGGCTTTCTCTGGGGAGAGTGCAGCCTAAACCAAGTAAGAGGATAAATCATCTTTTGTGTGGCCCCTTCTGGGTCATAGATAGTTTTTTTGACAGCCATGGCAGATCAGGATGCTAATGTATCAGCTAGTACCTCTGTATTCCAGTGTAATTTCCTTCTTATTAGCACACATACACACAAACATGCTTCCTAGGATAGTTTAGTGAAAATCTCCAGTACTGACTTGGGAAAGAAGAGCTCTGAGAGCACCTGGAATGTTCTAGGCCAGGACAGAGAGCAATTTTTGCTTCTAGAACTACCTTTCCACCTCCTTTAAGAGGGCTTCTTTCATCCTGTCATGGGCTTAGTATCTTCTAGTTGCCCCAGATGTCTTGAGATGCATGTCTGAGTGTGATCTGGTAGGTTTGCGGTGGTGGCAGTTATCCTGAAGATTTTTATGATAAATAATGTCAGAACACATTGTCTTTACCAGGTAAAATATTGGGAGTGTAATATATGCCTTTAGGAAACCATGACGAAACCCACATGAATAATACCAATGGTGAAAAGTATTTCAAGAAAGGGGAAATTTTGTGTGCTCTTCAAAAATGCAGTATGTATATAATAGAGGATCCATGTGGCTCTACTAACTCAGTGTAGATGTCCTGGGTTGGCATTCTAGAAGGGCCAAGTGTGATGCTTTGAAGACTTTCTTCAGAAGTGGATCTTCTTGGGCCTCTAAATTCAGTCTTGGGATCACCAGGTTGCAATGTACAATTCTAGTCAAGGACACAAACATGCTATTGATCTCCTACTTTCCAGTCTCATCTCAGATGAGACTAGTCTTTTGTCCTAAGTAACAGTCATATTAAACTATTTGACTTTCTTTGAATGCACTTTCACTTTTCTACAATCCTTCTGCTCCTTGGGGCAGAGAAAATCCCCCCTTCCTTATGTGTGTGCTTATTTATAACAGTACTCATCTCAAAGAATGAGCAATGCTTATTTGTGTAATATTCTTTCTTACTAGGTTGTGAAGGCAGGGACCATTGTCTTATGTATTATCAAATGGAAATTGTAGATATCACAAGACCTGGCACATGGTAGGTCCTCAGTAAATGCTGAGTGATTTAAATAAGACATGGGGAAATCTTACCTCAAAGGAAAGCAGAGGACATAGGAGATTATACTAATAATTTTAAGGCAAGGTAGAAAGTGCTACCTCCTTTGACAGAAGAGCATATCTTAAAGCTTATGGCAGTTTAGTAGAAGAAAAAACTGAGAGGTATTGCGTTACCTTGAAGGGCCTCCCTTGGCTCTGAAAATGTGTGATTCTGAGATGCTGAGATGTAGAGATGTTGTCACTACAAGGGCACAGCGTGAATCAGAACAGTGTAGGGGCAGCTTGGTGAGCCTTGCGTAAAGGCTCACTAATGAACTCCTGGGTATAAAGCATCTTCTCTTTGAGTTCCAGAAGTTGGTTTTTGTCCTTCCCCAAACCTGCCTCTCCAACAGAATCAGCCTCCCCTACAATCTCAAGCTCTTTCCCATCTCAGTCCATGCTCAGTGGAAAGACATTTCGGAATCCAGCCATTAGACAACAGGCCTCCCATAAGACAACCATGAGTGCCAAGGCTGACAATGATGACTCCTAAGAGAGAGAAGGCTGGTCTTCTCCATTGTCACAGGCAATGTGACAATGAAGAGCATGCAGTTGGGCACCTGGAAAGTCTTTGGTAGTGAGTGTTCAACAATATTCCAATATGGCATCCATCCCATGTTCACAGACTGTCCGTAGTAGGTGCAGGAAATTTGCCATGTCCTCTGTTAGAGATGAACTGTGTAGCTATTCTTATCTTTTCTGCTGCCCAGAGACTTCTACCTACTGCTCAGAGTGAGCAATATTATTAATTGAAGGGACAGCAAAAGAGGGAGCTGGCACTGACCATCAGCAAAGCCAGAGAAAGAGCTGGCCTGGGCAGCTGCCAGGGATGAGCCAAGCAGAATCTTTTTTTTTTTATCCTGATGCTTCTTTCCTAGGAGCCTTTGGTCTCCATTACTAAATTCTCTGCAAACTGCAGTAGGGGCGAAAAGCAAGATTCTGCTTTTCGTAATGGATTTGAGCATACATGAAGATTGTTCCTAGGTATCTCACTCTGCCCTACTTTCTCCCACCTGCTTTCTAACAAAATTGACCAGAGAGCAAACAGAATTGGGCTTTCAAAGCTAGAGATTTAAAACAGCAAAATCCTCCCCTTTGTGGTGCCCATACTTACAAATATGTATTCCATATTTATACAGCATATAAAACCCAAAACCTACAGTAATGCAACATTAAAGTAAAAAAATGCATAAGTGAAGGGTTTATGGCATTGTTAGCTTGCCCACATTGTGCATTCTGCATGATAAACTTCACCTTGAAATTTAAACCATATACCATGCAATGGAGTTCACCTCACCAAGCAAATCTTAAACCTTTTGCATTTTGTGAATTCCATTACCTCAAATTGCAATATTAATAACTGAAATGTACAGCCAAGAAAATGCTAATATTCTGCTTTTCCTTTCATTTTTTTCTTTCATCTATTTTCCTAATTAAAAAAATGGGGAAGGTAAAAGAATAAAAAGAAAAAAAGAAGAAGCTGATGAGGTAGAAATTCATAATGCTAGACAATTTTATAGGAGAGAAACTGAGGCCCAGAAGGAGATGCTCATGTTTACTCAGCTTAGTGGAGACCTCACAGTTAGTTTCTCAGGGTAACTAATAGTATTTTCATTTTCCTTCTAATTCTTTGATGAGCCCCAAATCCAGAAGAGAAATAGATCCACAGATCCAATAGCAAATAAAGGAAAGGCAAAAGTCAAAATTTCTGTAAGCAGTTAGAACTACTTTTCTTCTATTTACACTATCTGATTTACCATCACTTAGCATAACTCTGATCTCAAGAGGTACAAAATGACTTTAAATTACCGGCATTCAAAAAAGACTCATGTTTCAAACAACAAAAGAAATGCAGTCTATATTTGATTATATAATTCCCCAAAGAAAGAACACATTAACTCACAAAGTATCCAGCATGGACAGAACTCCAGGTGTCACACATTATAATGAGCCATATCCCTTTCAACCCAGTGAGCAGGCGCCCTTGCAAGAATTGTTGATGTTCATTTCTCTTGGAGAAACAGATACGAAGTCTGAGATGGAAAGCCCACATTGACAGCCATGTCTTCCTCTTAAGCAGCCCATTGACTGGGTGGGCTGGGGTCATTTACAAAAAAGAACCAGTCAGTATGACCTCGAGTCAGACTTCTCAATGAATCAGGGCCCAGAACTGCCTTGACACTTGGGGTGCTCACAGAATCAGCAAAAAATAGCATGAATAGATTTTTATTCCAAGAAATTTGACCATAGAATGTGCTTTTGTATGTTTCTTGGTTAGAATGCATCCAAAGTCAATTTCAACTTGGCAAATGTTGGCCCCACTGATAGAGGAGAAAGAGAAGAGAAAAGCAAATGCATGTTCACAAACCCAGGAAGAGTAGATCTAAGACGTAAGCATCAACTTCTAGAATTTCTTTACTGAAATGAACTTAGGGGAAGTTTTTAATGGAGACCTTACCTTTCATACATCTTGGAGAAAGAGCGGTGAGGTTTCTATTTTGTCTAATTGGAATCCCAGTGAATTATTCTATGCTGGAAGGCTGACAGCCTATCTGCCTGGGACCTCTCTCTGCAGAGATGTTCATGGGGAGGGGTAGGAACTTCAGAGCAGCATCCAGCTCTTACACCTGTCCACAGGAAAAATGAGAACCAAGTGTTACTAGTGTGGGGTGAAGATAGGAGAACAATGCCCCCAAGAGGGTTTTGTTTAGTTAGAGGACTCCTTTACAAATGACCCCAAAACCTAGTGGGTAGAGTGAAAGCATATTTAATGAGGCAAAAGATGGGAAAAAGAGGAAACACCCAAGGGTGGTAGATCAAAGTCAGAAATTGATGCCCATCAAATAGAAGACAAGAGGAAAAATGGTTTTCTTTACTCCATCAATCCTGATTAGAAGTGGCTTACCCTTTCTCGGTCAGTTTATGGAATTCAAAAGGTGCTTACCCCAGCCAACGGCAGCCTGATTTCCCTTCTTCCATCTCTCTCCTCAAGTCCCTGCTGTTCTCTCCTAACAGATGGTAGAACACATGAGCATTTTTTTCCTTACTTCTGATGTTAAACATGATTTACAGGCTTGAGTTATTATTTATCATTATTCATTTTCTGTCAGCAGTGCATTGAAGGTTAATAGAAATGCCAGCATGCTCTCTGATTTACTTAGTAAAATATTTGTTCCAAGGTTTAGGTCATATGATTGGTGTCTGAGTGAGTTTCAGGTTTATGCATTATGAAAAGCAAGATGACTTGACCTTCAGCCACCAACACTAGCACTATATATTACTTTAGTGAGTGACCTTCAGAGACCTAAGATGCAGTAGATGTATTCTACACACATTAGCCTCCTCCATATTGCTGTATACATACCAGCTGAGTTTACGCAATGTAAGCTGAGCTCTGGAGCCCATCTAATGAATGGGAGGCAGATGAGATGTAAATTCAGGCTAAACCAGATCCTATTCTTAAGATAATAAACTTGCTTTGCAGCCCAGCTACGCTGAGGCTGTGTGTACACACAGGGACTAATCGCTTCACATTGCCTCCTGGGCTTCTTGCAATTCAACAGAGAGAAGGAGGCAGACAAAAGGAGAACTCTGAAGGAAACCAGTCTTGAATGAGCAATTAGTAAAGGCCTCAAAGGAACAGTGGGCTTGAAGAGACCTGCCATGACGGTATCACTGTGCTATGGTTGCAGGCTGGGTGTGATGAAGGAGGAAGGTGGCAAAGAAAGGAGGGTCATGAGCCATGATCTTTAGGCTCTTAGGGCTAGGTAGAAAGAAGAGATTGCACTGAAGTGATACAGAAATAGAAACTATGACAAATACAAACAATGGATAATTATTTCTAAAGGGCCAGTTCTATTACTGTAGAGGTAATGCATTACAGTGCAATGGGTTCAAGGCATGCGCCGGATGTAGGATGCATGAGTTTAAGTCTCAGATCCACTAGGCAAATTGGCTTAACCTCTTAAAGCCTCAGCTTTCTCATTTTTAAAATGAGGGTAATAAATATAGCTTCCTCTTGAGGCTGTTGAGAGGGTCAATTGAGATAATGCATACAGTGTGTCTAGCAAAGGGGCTGGTGCACTCACCAAGTGTCTGTCATTATTGTAAGTATTGTGACTAGATGGTGAAGAGATTGCTGAGGGCAGCTGGCAAATCTTCAGGTTTGAAGATTTTTTGAAAAGGAACTTGATATGGGAGTTAAAAAGGAAAAAGGAATAATGTAGGTTGGTGGAGAAAATAGGGTCCCGAAAGAACAGGAAGCATGCTGGCTGCCAGAAATACGTCTCAGTCCTGGAGCCAGAAATGAAAGTCAGAGTGTCTGAGAGTCTACCGTGTTGTCTGTTCCCAAATTGTGCTCCTTTAAAAAGGCTATCAGCATCTCTTTATCAATAGTTCACTAAATATCATTTACTTTTTAAAGGCAGAAAATTTCTCTAGGCCTTTATGATTGCCTTGAATATGGTTATAAAAATCAGTGATGAGCTGACAAGGAGTCATCCAAATCACTCCTCTAATCTGCCTTCATTGTTTCCCCTTCTCGTTGTTGGCACAGTCTTACTACCACCTAAACTTTCCACCTGATAGGTAATACATGTTAAGTCCGAGGTCATTCACCCAGATTTTAGTGACCTGCCATTCTTCAACTTTTCATGCCAATGGGAAAGGACAGAAGTTTTGTTCCTTAAAACGTTACCTTTAGTTTTAATGGTCCTGTACCCCATCCACTTTTCCTAAGTGTCATGAACTCTCTTTCCTGTGTTATAATACTAAGAGAATAGCTCATTTGGATAGGATTGGGGAAAGTGGCTTAAAATTCATTGGAAACCCTCTAGCCAGGAACTACGTGCCAGGCACCTTTTTTAAGAAAAGCAAACATTGGAAATGAATTCAGCAGTTCCCCCTATATTAGACCAAAAGAGAAGATAATACTGTATTTGAAATAAGAAAAGTAATTCCTCACTGAGAACATTTCAGTGAACTAGATTCAATCCACAAAGCATGGAAACCTGCCCATTGGTCATTCACTCTTCCATTAATTCCAGATATAATGTTTGATGGGGGTGAGGGTCAGGAAAGGAGTTTCTACATTGAGGGCATTTACTCAGTCTAGAATCCAAACTCATCTAGGTCAAGGCCATGATACTGGGACTCTGTTTTTCATACAGATCATTTATAATAGAATCACAGAGTCTTAGCACTAGACAAGATGTGAGAGGTCATTGAGTCTAATCTTTTTCCTTTGCCAGTGAGAATCCTGAAGCCCAGATTCATTAATCTGTAAATGATAGTGACAGAAACAGGCCTGTAACAAAGATCATCTCCTGGCTCCTGGAGATGCTCTTTGTCCCACTCCACATTTACTTCTGTTCCAAAATGCCCCTCTCCAAAACCAACCATAGCAATAAGCTGATGATTGGGCTCCAGCTACCCAGACTATAGGCCCTCTCTCAGGAGGGCCACTTTTTCTCCCCTTGAACAAGGGTGGGAATGCCAAGAAACCCATGGTGTGTTAGAAACGTTGATGGCTAAATATTACAATGTAATAACAAAAGCAACCTTCAGAGGAATAAAGAAGCAAAGTAATTTAAATCTCATTTAAATAATTTTCTCTTCTTCCCCCTATCTTCACCCTAGACTGTTCAATGAGCCTATCTGAATTCTGAGGGTACGTTTATCCTCCCACAATGGAAGCTGAGAGCTGGAAATGTCCTTTCATTTAATTTCCAGTACTAGCTAAATTATCTATTGCCACGATCTGTGATTGATTTAGTTTTTATTGCTCTTGGCTGCAACAATCTATAAGGACCCAGCTGATCTCCCCCTTTTGGGTTTTAGGCTTTATTGCTGTCATTTTCATGACAGATATTAAGCACAGGGAATTCTCATCTGTATTTTCTCCTGTAGGCTGAGCTGTATGTGAAATGATACCAAGATCCCCTTCTCCTACTTACTCTATGCAACCATGCTAGATATCTGAAGCAATTCTGAAAAAGAACACATGTATCTTCAGACTAATTTTATTATTACAGTGCCAAATATATAGTAAATATTTAATAAATATTTGATGAATAAGTGAATGAATGAAGACCTCATTAAACCCTTGGCAAGTGGATGTTTCCATGAATTTGCCATTAATCCTAATTTCCAAATGTTAACTGAGCACCTACTATACACAAAAAAATTATTCTAGGTATCATTCAAAGAAGTATATGCTCTTACTTTACATAAACTTGCAATCTGTTGATAAAAACCAAGTGTAGACCTAAAAAATGAAAATGACAAAGTATAAAATAGTCATAAGTGAGATTGTAAATTTTCTAAGGGTACAAAAGAGTGAGATATTATATCCCATGAACTGAGCAAGGGAATAGATAAGAAGTAGGATAGATGATATAAGTTAAATGAAAAAAGGGGAACCATTGATACCCTATTAGGTATTTTTGAGCTGTAAAAGACAGAAATCCAGTTCAAGTGAATTTATTGGCTCAAATGACTGTCCTCAGGCACTGCTGGGCTCATATGATGTCAGGAAAAATATAAATGTCTGCTTACTCCAAGACCAGAGAAAAAATCATTCTGTTCTACCCAAGTCTACATTTCTCTTAATAATATCTAAGTAAATGCTTCTTCCTTACTCTTCAAACTTGGATACAGTTTATTCAGTAAAAGAAATATAAAATTTCTAAATTTAGTTTTTGAGATGTCTTGTCTTAAAGATATATGTTCAGTGAGGCTGAAGTCCAAGAATCAAGTCAAGTAAGGGGTTGGCAAATAAATTATTTAAAAGCCCAGAATTTAATGCTGTATTCTGTTTATAAATAATAGGCTCAAGAGGGGGCCGTCTTCCTTTTTTACCACACACGCATTCCTGAAATGCATGACTCAAAGATATCCTAGCACTTGCTCTTGGGTGCTGCTCCTGATGATATTTTTTATTTAACAAACTGAACTGTTACTCTACGGTGTCCATTCAGGGAGCTGACTGTTAGAAGAGAAAGAAACTTATTTATACTTGATTATTATGAGATTTATGGATGGTTATGGTAGTAAGGGGAAAATTACCATCTTAAAAAATATAATAAATAACCACACAGAGTTGGAGTTTTGACTAGTCAGGAAGCACAGAAAGATATGTTTAGGTAGTAGTTAATATTTATGTTTAATATAATTTTATATTATATCTTAGTCAATGTTTACATTTAACATAATTATATGCATACATAAAAAGATAACTTTTCATAATATTTTTGTTGATATTATTTTTCTTGTATGAAGACTTGAGTGATAAGGCAGCATACTTATCAAGTTTATAAAGGACAAAAAACTTTGATGAAGGAATCTATATTCAAGGAACTATTGACAGTGCTTCTTCTGTTTACTCTCAAAATTCGGAATACATATGACATACAATGTAAGAAAAATGGTTTCAAAAAAACAAAAAAGAAATGGAATATTACATTTATCCTATCCTACCTTTTTCTTCTATCTTTCCAAAAAAGAAGTTTTACATCAGCTACCAGAAGCCTTAGCTTATAGCAGGTCTAATGGGTAGAGGCTCTTGTATTGATAAAAATAGAACTTGGTGTTTGAGAGAATTAAATTTAACCGAAATTTTAGAAGTTGCGGTTTGTTTGCTGTTGGAAAATTGGGTTTTTCTCATCCTGAGAAAGGAGACTTTTGAGTATCTAAAATTTTAAGGGGCTCTAGTTAAAGTCATTAATTTATTCCACATTTGTTTACTGAGTAGTTTCCATGTTCCATACATTATTCCAGAAAGTAGACACACACTGACAAATGAAACTGGTAGAAGTATCTATCCTACTTGGGTTTACAATGAAGAGAGAAGAAATGACATTGGAACATAGTAAGAAGTATCTACCTTAACTCCCTGGAGAATTAAGGGGTGAAGAGTGGCAGACATGAAAGATGAGGAAAATGAGAAGAGTTACTGGCTGAGGTAGGAGTAGGAGTAGGCTTTTGGGACTTTCTGAATTACACAGAACATAAAACAAATTGAGGAGTTTTCTAAATGTCTAGTACTCTACAGCATCTTTGATTCCAGGTCTGGAGTTTTTCACCCACTTCTACGCATCATTAGGAACAATAGAATGAGCATCTCCACCAAACCTACTTTCTAATCTTCTAAGCAGAGAAATTCTGAAGTTAACAATGATGTTGAAATTCTATCTGTCTCACTGGAAGAGCCCTAAGAGCAAAAACAGCCCAATAGAGAATCCAGATTTCTCAGATGAATTTAAAATCAGTCAGAGGACCTAGTACTGTCATCTAATTCAAGCATTAAGAGAACAAATAATCATAGATATTATATGTCTACTGCTTTATGAATGTTCAACTGTGTTTTCAAAGGGAATTTAAAGTAAAAACATGACTTGGAATTTCAGCTATTATCATTTTTAAAAAGACCTAATACAGTATCAATGGTTTCTTTTTTATTTAACTTATGTCCAGCTGTGACTCAAGTAAGAGTGTAAAACATAGTATCTTCTATTACTATTATTATTACTACTACTCTATAAATATTACTTTACCACTACTTATAACTACTATCATTATTACCTTATTTGATGTTACATAATTCACCCTACAACTTTATGAAGCAGGCATATCTACAACCATGATACTGAGAAAAACAAACGAGAAAGAAAAAATAAAGGAAAAATAAGACTAAGATCCATTATTTTGTCAAAAGTTATATAGCAAGGAAGTAGTGAGACTAGAATTTGAATACAGGTTTGTTTGATTACAAATCTATGACGTATATAATAATTCATAATATCTACAGGGTGGATAAGGATCTAGCTCCTTTAGAGCTAAGGAAAACAGAGGAAGAAGAATGGTTGCCCAAGATTCTAAACAAAGAAAAAATTCTCAGCAGAATAAGGTGGACCATACAGGGAATGGCTCTGGGACCATCTTGGACACTCCAAAATAACTACTACAGTCCTGAAGACTGCTCATATGTCACATGCTCTTGTTGGCTTAACTACAAATCTTGCCTTGACCCTTCCAATGCAAGCTAATTTTTGCTTGGAATGGATCATTGCTAGACCATCCTCTTAGTGCGGCCAAATTTTGTAGGATGTCCAACATCTAAAATGTATGGTGCTACTCTTTCACAAATCACTGAAATGTTTTGAAAATCCTTATTTTTGATATGTTCAAAGCACTCTTAAGCTGACTTTTCTACCCAGAAATAGTTAAAATAAATCTATTGGGCTCATTTTTAATTTGCAACATACAGCTGATAGAGCAGAACCCATCTTCAGTTCAGTTTGTTCATAACTGTTGCTGCTGACCTTGCAGAAGTTTTGCTTGCTGCTTGAGTCAGAGCAAAGAACTCAGGGTCTGACATCAATACCCAGAAAGCTCCTCAGGGTAGCATGAAAATAACAATAAGGAAGTATTTAATATTTATACACCATTTGACATCAGATGCTCACAAACTCCTTTGGAAGAAGGACAGGTGTCTAAGAAATGAGAAAAAAAATAAAGGAAGAGGCAGGGATTTCATACCTAGTAGGCAAGTATTTTATCTGAGCTGGCTTATTTACTCCTCCTACAGCACTATGGGTAGAAGTGAGTAGTTTTTTCTCATATTTAAGTGAGAAAATTCAAGTTCAGATAGTTAAAATGATTTGCCCAGGGTTAGCACATCTTCATCTGGAACAAGGCTTTTAGCTTTTTCTATGGGTCCACACTGCCTTTCTTTCCCAGACAACAAGGATCCAGGGTCCCATTCCTAACAACCTACTTCGGGGTATGCAGGCCCTGTGCTCTCACTGTAGAAAAGTAAAATGCAGGTAGACCATGAAAGGCCTCTATGTTTAGGATCTAGACCATTTTGAGGAGTTTCCATTCAAAAGGCTGAAGTGTGGTTTCAGCCTAAAGGAAGCCTTCCCCTACGTCTGCAGGGTCTTTGAGGGGAACTAATGTGAGAACTGATTCACACCACTTTATCATCAGGCACAAAACACCTCTTCAGGTCTTACACTCAGAGAGTCCCCAGGGTTTCTCATTTAATTATTGCCATCTCTCCCAAACATAAAAAACTTCGACTTGAGCTTTCTTTGCTCTTTGTGGAAATCAACCTCCAATGCAGTTTCTTATTTGGGACAAATGAACTTTTGCAATCTTAGAGAATTTTACCATTTTATCAAATGCTTCTTACCATTTTGATTTCATTCTATCAAACTCTTTCTGCATATTTAATGCTTTAAAGGTATGTGTTTATTTTATCATTACAACAACACTATAAGCTAGACAGTTTTATTTCTCATTTTATAGAAGAGAATACTGTGGATCTGAGTTACCCAGGGACATTTAATAGGAGAGTGGCCAGGCTAGGATTCCAACTCAGGCTCTTCTGGTTCTAGATCTTTGCACTTGCAGGAGGCTGGTATCCTTCAAAAGAGGCTCCCTTCCTTTTGTTATTAAACTTGTTTTCAGGCAGTAGTTTTATTTCTATTTTGGATGAAGGGTGAGGGCATCCACACAGCCTCAGCCCTAGGAGGGGTGATTTGGGTTTAGAGGACTAGAGTTTCAGGTCGCCTACCTTCCTACTGCCCAATTGTCATTTGCCAAAGAGCCAAGAAATGTATCTGGTGTTATTGTCATGGACTCACCCAGGTACCAGAAGAAGGAGGTATTGAGAGCATCCCCTGTATCTAGCCTGAAGTGGAAGGGGAGAGAAGCTGTCTGCATAGTATCATATATCATGCTCCACCACCCCCTCCATCATTCAAACCTAGAATATGGCACTCTGCATGTCCAAGGAAAAGGAGGATGAATAATAAACAGGAGCCATGTAACCTCAGTCAGATTCTTTCCCAAGTGGTCAGCAGAACCCATTCAGCACCAACAGCCAAGCACCAGGCACCCAGTTAAACTCCCCCAAATGCAAAGACTCTTTGCCCTCTTGAAAACTTGTCTTTGTTGTTGAGGTTGCTATTGTTTTGGTCTTGAGAGGAAGGAATATTCCAACATCTTCAGTTTTTAATATGGTAAATGTCAGTGTTTATGCCTGCACAGGCTGGCCTAATTATCCCATGTCCTCTAAAATCTTCCACTGTAATTACCACTCACTGCAGTGACACCTACTGCTAAAGGAGGAGTCATCAGCTGCAGGAGCTCAAAGCCAGAGCACAGTTAGCAAACTGCAAGCGACACCAACAGCTGTTTCTGGTTTCGAAGCGGTGGGAGGTTCATAAGCCATGGGCCCTCCAGAGTGAATGCCACTATGGTTGAAAAGTTGGAAATGTTTGTCAGGCCCAGAACAAAGCTGTGAATGAAATTACAATAATTTGCTTTCCCATAATCCCCTACTTTCTCTCAACCAGCCACACAGCAACTGATGGGGCTAGAAAGAAAAAAATAAATAAAAAGACTATTAGCACCAGTGGTATCTGGTATGTCATTGCTATTATGGGTATTATAGTCTTTGTGTTATCTACATATGTACTGTAATGCAGAGAAAATGAGCTGAAGAGTTAAGACAGCTCAAGAGAATAGCTTTTAAGCAAAACACTGTGCTAAAGAGACTGATAGTCTTTCTTTAAAAAAAATGCCCATTAGCATACATGGGTGGTATTGAATTGTGTTTGCAGTGTAAAGGAAATAGTTTAGCCTGGCTTCCATGCCTGCAACTATCCAGAGAAGCAGAGGAAGAACAGGAAGAAGAAAGAAAAGGGGAAAAAATCAATAAATGCAGTGTAAGCAAAGTCACAGCAACCTTTAAAATAATAAGACAAATCCATTTATTTCACAAATGTCTTCATTTCCAAATGCCATTGTTTGGGGCACTCTGCTGTCATTGTCCATGACATTTTCAAAAACTTGGCTTTTAATCATGTAGGTGTAGCTGGAGTTCTCCAGCAACAGCCAAGTTAAAAGATTATACATTCACCCCACTACTCTGGCAGAGAAGATCGACTTCAACAGCCTTGTCCTGTGGGGCGAAGGAGGGAGGCTGGTGGTGGGGGAAGAGGCTGGGAGAAAGACAAGGCTTAAATATGGACAGAAAATCTCAGCTGTATTGCTATATACAATGAAAAGTAATTACAGAGAAAAATGAAAGCTGTTTCTTGCTGTTAGCAGGAAGAATAAGAGAATTCTGTACCTTTTTAAAGCTCTGAGTCCATTTTGATGTAATTGGTTCTGGAATTATTTATGACATTAATTGCTGCGCTATCGACTGCCTGTCAGGGGCTCTGGCAGTTAGTCCATCTTTCTTAGCAGAGACAGCCTGCTCAGCCCAAACTAGACTGACAAGCTAATTATACCCATCTTCCCCTTCAATGACAAATGCTGCTCATCGGAAACCTTTCTAGAAATAAGCTCTCATTCTTTTCCTTTTTCCTGAGCCAGACATAACGGATATCTCAAGGTGCAGATCGCAGCTAAAACTCAGCTCACAGGGCTATTAGCTCTGAACATCTCACTTGAGCCAAAAAACCTAAGCATCTTATGTTATCAAACTGTATGTCATTCCCTGATGCTAGTTTTCAGGGATGAGCAGGGGCCCGGCCTGTCAGTCAGAGCAGGGCAGAAAGAGCTAAACCGATTGAATTAGCCAAGCTCTTCATAACCATCAACCATATCTGCCTCAGGTAATGCTATGGAGGCTGCGGAAAAGGCTTCTGTGCTTCGTACAGATGCTATAAGGCTAATTCTGGGGATGTTCACTGTAGGAGCCCAATTTAGGTAGATCATTTCTCAGGCCACCTTTTATTCAAAAGCTCCTTTGCAATTTCACTGTGTAAATTGTTCCTGAGATTAAGGTTTATCTTGCATGCAAAATACACCTAACTCCTCAGGATTACTTATTGTCCAGCTGGTGCAAGAAACAAGAACCGAGAATCCTAGGGGAGAAAGATTCCAGTAAAGGACATCTCAACATGTCTGAGAGCATATCTGATGAATGTGTTGGCTTTATTAGGAGAAATTTGTGCTTATTATTTTCAGTGAATGATTTCAGTGGGTCAGAAGAAAGGAGTTTCCCTTTACGAAGTTTCTTCCCCACTAGGAGAAAGGAGGTAATTGAAAAGATAAACTAGACATTTTATACTCTCTATGGTAAACTCTTTGGAAAAACTCACTTAAAATTTACATGAAACTGAAAAAATTGGCTCCTTTAAACCACTCTCTGCCTATAAATTGTATGGTGCTGAGGGCAGCTTTCTTGGGCCATTTTTTTTTCACTGAGTGTACAGAGCTGCTGAAATAGGTAGTTAGGAGGAAGATTATTATGCAAGTCCCCGCCCCATCCCTAGGCAGTGAAGGGTTCATTTCTAGGCTTCTCCCTCAAAATTATTGGAAAAGGATGAAATTAAGACTTCTTCATGGACCTTCAGCTAAACCGATGAGCCCCACAAAGGCAGTAGAGTCCACTACTGTGACCCTGACTCATGGCATGGAGCCTGGTTCAAAGCGGGAACTCAGGAACTGCCAGTTGAATGCACAAATTAACTTCAAGCCAAGATCTGGTTTGATTTGGTCTGGCTAAAGTGGAAATTGAAGAATGGCAAGGAGATTGGAGAAGCATTTAGAGAAAGAGTAGCACTCTGACAATTGACAAGAAAAATAGACTCTTGGTCAAGCTGTAGGGGAGGGCTGCCTCGTAGGGCACTCAGCAAGGTGACCTTGACTCAGGTGAATTTTCTCTGCAGGTGAAAACTTCTCTTCTCGCTGGAAAAATGTTCTTAAAAAAAAGTAAACTTGGCAAACAGTTTTTTTTTTTAAATCTGTAGCTTAGCTTTTCAAATAAACATTTTACAACATGATATCGTATGGCTTAAGCTTAGCTTTGATGAAGACAGAAATCATCTAGTAATTACAATAAACCATCAATAATATCTTATGGTTAGTAAACAGATCATAAACTTCAGGGTTCTTTTACATAGATTAAATTATCCCACTTAGAATGGCACAACTATAGCTTAAACTCAATAATAGATGGGAACCTAGGTATCTTTACTTATCACTATATTCTCACTTCGCTAAATATTTCTCAATAAATCAGTGACATCAAATAGGATGCTAAGGCATAGAAATGCCATATTATTTTCCAAATATTAAATAGTTCATAAATGATAAAGCAGTTACACTTTGGGACAGGTAGCTCAGAATGTCTTCCAGAGCCTCTTGCCATGCTCACAGTGGCAGGTAGATTTTCCTTCAGCTTCACTGATACAGGTAATGTTTAAGTTGAAAAATGGTGAATGTTTTAAATAATAAAAAAACATAGAAAAACAACAATCACAATGTAGATTGTTTTATAAAAATCAGTTCACAAATTCATGGATTGTTTTTTTCATGTCAATGAGTAATTTTTTGAAGTTCATTAAGATGCCTACATAATATTTCTCTTTCTTAAACTCCTTTGAGTTTTCTGTGGAAGTATCCTTTGACCAAAATTTACCAACCATGAAGGTGATATGCTTGTCTTTCATCTTTAAGAGTAATATTATTTATCACTGCATCCAGGGCTTTTGAAAATTATCCCCTGGGTACCTCTGAAATGCCTCTTGCAGAGTAAAGCCCATCCCTATCTACCAGTCTTTGGGATGGCAGGGTAACTGGAATGTTTACATCTAGCTAAGATCTGAAAGGCTGCAGGTACCTAACTCCAGAGAAAACTCTGTATTCAGTAGTGCCCTCTCTTTTTAATTTCTGAGTTAAAGGCTGTAGCTGCAGAGAAGAAAAAATGGACACCCTCATTTCTTTTTGGTTAATAAGCTCTTGTCAGCTTGCCCAGCATTCACAGACATTATCTTCTTTCAGGACAGGTGGTGGAAGGAGTGGTTTGCTCCCTCCTCACCCTATCCTTTTAGGTTTTCAACATTTTTGAGACACATGTAGACTTTTTTTTCAGGTGAATGCCACAAGAGATCTAACAGAAGATTTATTTGTTTTTGACTTCTAATTAATCAAGATAACATCTCTTTCAACCATTAGACAGTAAAATCAATACTTTAGGCGGCTGCACTGCCAGTTAGACTTACACACCAATAGTTATTATTGGCAAATCAGTGATGTATTTAACCATGTTGTACTATATCATTTTATAGTATGTGACCAATGTGATTATGTTGAGGGTGGGCAGAGGGGGTGATTTTTGCCCCCGGAACCAGTAATGGGGTTTCTGTTACATCTCCTTCCTGTCCCCTTCCCTCCCACACTTAAAGCTGGGGCGATGATTCATTTCCCAAACTCTGGTTGGCATATTTACTCTCTATGAGGGATGTCAGAATCTCAAGATAAGAAAAGCACAGGTAGAGCAGGATCCTGGATAAAGAGGTAGGACAACAAATATAAGAAATGGGTGTGTTAAGAGTGCCTTCCATCAACAGGCAGCAGTGGCCTGGAGTGGGAGGAGCCCTAGCTATTCTGAGGCCCTACTTTCCAACTGAGGGATAGAAGTAGAGGAAGAAAGAGGTGAGAAAGAGGATAGTAGGTCTCTCTCTCTGGAAACAGTATGTGGAGAATATCTAAGGTCTAGTTGAGAGAGGAACAAGTTTCTGGGGGATTTACTGTAGAATTTACATAAGGGGTACTTACCCTAGTCACTGTAAATATTATTCCAGAAACACCTATCAAATCAAGGGCTCTGTGGTGGTGTTTGTGGAGGGGTGGGTTTTTCTTTTATGAAGTTTATTGCCTTCTCCTGACCTAGAGCTGCAGGAGTGAGTGCATGATATGTTCCAGCAATTAGCTAGTAACAAAGACCCCATGTGGCAGACCAGGCAACTTTATAAGACAAGCAGCTGTCCCATGGTCCCTACATACAGTCTTGTCAAGTCACTCAAGTCGTGTATCACTACTGCTCTTTACTAGAGTATATACCAAGTTTCTAACATCCCAAGTTTTCATCTAATTTGTAAGCATTCTGTGAGTAAGACTCTTGAAGGCACCATGAGCTCTAGGTAACCTGGGATCTAAAGAAGACACTCTGACTAAGGCAAGGAAGAGTCTGGGCAAGTAACAAGACTGCAGGAGTTAAATAAAAGGAACTTCTGGGGCACTAGGGCACGAAAGAGCCAGTATTAGCCTTTAGATAGGCACACTCTTCTGACTAATCTTTTTCCAGAAAGCATTCTCTGACCCTCTGAAGCTTCCTCTTCCATTCTTCCATATTATAGCTGTACTTGAACTCCCCTCTCCACTACATGTCACAGTGATTGATCTGTTTCCTGTATCTCTTTGAATGAATGTGAACCTCCCATGTGTCTAGCTCTTCTCCATCTCTCTAGGTCTAAACATAGACTTGGTCCAAAGGAGGCATTCTGTCAATGGTAGCAATTTTGGTATAGAAATTCACTTGCAGGTAGCCCTCAGCCATAATGGTAGGACATCTCAGATAAACTGAATTAGTTCATTTTCTAGAATACCAGCTGAGGGGAGGATCATACTTCTATAGCTCCTATATTTTAAGGATGATTGTAGAGATAGTAACAACAACAGAAACATCTATCATTATTATGGAAATAAGTGTGTGGTGTTGTGTGTGTCCCTCTGAGGCTTGTGTTAATACCTTATCATATTGATGAAGAAACCGATTCTGAGAGGTCACATAATACACCCGAGGTCATACAGCATTTGAACTTGACTTGAGTAGGTTTGACTCTAAAACTGTGTTCCTTCCACTATGCTGTATTACCTGTCATATAAAACTCTGAAATGGCATTTCTTCAGTTTTCACTGACTTTTTTTTCTCTTTTTTCTTAATACTTGCTTTCTTTCCCATACCGCAAGATGTTTCTCTCACTGGAAAGCTACACTTAGAAAGTCAACATCTACAGAAAAGTAAAATTGGGGGTAATAATACCTTTTTAAGAATGTTACCAGAATCTATTCTTTTTACAACAAGATGGTGATTTAGTGGATCACAGACATTACCCTGGAGACTTATTTACACAAACCTCCATTAAGTGGGAGAAATATCATGGTGTGAATGTTGTATGTAAATAATAAACTTCTGCTGACTCTGCCTCTAATTGAAAAACCTCAATTTGGTGCCCAGAGCTGTTCCTCAGTAACTTGAGCTGTGGGCTTAATGAGAGACCCCTTTTCCATTTCTTGCTTTATATCCAAACTGATAATAGCTAAGAGTTTACACGGTCTATGAACTTGGTTAAATTTCTCATTATAATATTTTGTTTCAACAAGTCCTTGGGTGGGAGGCTGAATCTATAATTTGCAGAACAAGTTTGTGTGAAATGGGCATAATGCCTTTGGCCTCAGTTTTCATGTCACTTCTCTCTTAATGACATTTTCATTCTTTCACCTCATAGTGTCTTGAGCTTAATATTGTCTCTCCCATTTGAATAGAATGTCTTATATCAACCACAATATGCAGCCCAATGCATTGCTCATAGGTTTATGCGAATGAATCAGGGTTTTGATTAATTACCTGGTGTCATAGCCTTGATGTCAAACCTTACCTTTAATGTATTACCAAGTGAACATGCATAGATTGAGAAACCACTCACCCACACAGGCAGTTGTCTAGCTGACATTTAATTTTACCACTTGTCTGTACCATGATATGAGAGATGAGCCATCTTTTGACAAGAAGTGCTCTAAATTCTCCAAGAGATTTGTTGGTGGTGCACCAACCTCTGCAGGGCATCTCACAATTGTTCTTCTAGTCTAACGTTCATGCTCAAACACTGTTGGTTTGAGTTCCTCAGTATTAGTCAGTAAAGCCAAGGGTGGCTTTCTTTCATAAAACATAGGCTAATCAGATGTGTCATTGATTTACACTCTCTTCTTGCAACCACTTCACTATGGTCTCTTCCTCTGTGGTACCTGGGGGCTTCAGGTGACCTGTAATACTGGCCTCCCCTTCCATAATCCAGACCATACCCAGACCTGCTGCTCTGATTCAACCACCAATGTCATCCATGTCTGCTTTCTTGCATTAATTTTTCAATTTATCATTCATTCATTTCAGAAATATTGGTTGAGCATCTACTTTGTGCCAGGCACCCTGTTAGATGTTAGGAAAAAGGGTGATTATGATTGATGTGGTCTTTATTTCACAATTGTTAAAGTTTGGGGGGAGATAGACAGTAATTAAGTACATACAAAAATATGTAACTATAAATCATAATAAATGCTAGGAAGAAAAAGAAAAGCAACTGTAAAGAAAAGAATAACATGGGACGTACTTGAGGTGCATTAGTGGGAGTCAAACTGTAGATTCATTTCCCAAGCAAGGGGCTCCTCTCCCCTCCTCCACCTTTGGAGAATGGCCCTTAGCTGAAGAGAGGTTCCCCAGCTAAGAAAACATACCCTTCCTGGAGCACTTGCATCTAGTGACTGGTCTACATGGAGCTTACAAGGCCTGACTCCTTGCCTCAGGCCTGTCCCAGCTCCAGACCGCCTTCTTTCCCAATAAAACTAAGTGCAGCTGCATCCAGTTGAACATCTCTCTCTACTCAGTCCTGCTGCCCTCACTCCTTCATAGAACTTGGTGCAGAAGGTACTCCCCTATAAACCCTGTGCAAATCTCAGTCTCAGAGCCTGGTTTCCTGAGAACATAACCTATGTTGCAGCCCATCCCATGAGGGGCACTTAGCTGAGGCCAGCATTAGGAATAGTGGAGAGAGATCTCTTTAAGCAGAGGAAACAGCATGTGCAAAGGCCTAGAAAGAAAATCCCTGGGAAGTAATTACAGGTCAGAGGGGCTGCTGCTCTCTGAGGATCTTCTCTCTCACACTGAGTTCCAGGACCTCCACAGCATGCCCAGGCCTTGCCCATTCTTATGCCTCTTGATTTACTTCCCCACACTAACTGTCTGCCCCTGCTCCTGAAGCTCTGATTATGAAATTCCTCCAGCCTTTCTCTTCTCTTACTAATTGTCATCATTAGTATTTTGTTTTAAACTTGATTACAAGCATATCATTTGATTTTTTCAACTTCTCTAATTTAGTGCTCAATTATTAATTATTCTGCTTTATTTATTTGGGTTTTTAAAATGTTTGCTTATATAACCCTTACAGCCCTGATGAGACCAAAAGATGCTTCATGTAAGAAATCATTTGGGAAGCTCTACAGAATCCTCTTTTGCCTAGATAGAGGGCTGAGGTAGAGATGATGTAGGGTACCCATGAGGGTTCTTAAGTTATGGGCAGCAGGATCCAGTCTGACTAATTCAAGAAGGACAGAAAATTGTTAGAGATTATTATGTGACTCATAAACTATCTGGGAGAGCCAGAGAGCAGGTTTGGAGGCTATTCAAGGAAACATAGCTTCTTTATCACAAGCTATGTCAGTAAGGATATCATTGCCACATGGTCCAGACTTTGGAACTTACATACAGTCTTGATGTTGAGTCAGGACGTGTCATTAGATTCTCAGTCACTGTTGTCCCTGAGACATTTTTTCCCTCAACCCTTGGAGGAGAGTCTGCCTGACATCTGCAGCACTGAGTCCCTAGCTTCTGAATCAGAGTCTCACACAGGGACATCTGATCAATGGGGCATAGGTCATATGCTTGCACTGCCAAAAAGACTGGTAAACCAAGTTTCTGGCATTTACTGTAGTGTGGAATGGCTTTATAGGTAAAAAAATTGGAAGCTTAGGAAAGCTGTTCAAATGTGATGAATAGCCCAAAACAATGACTAGTGACACTATATATGGATTGGGTTGTGAGGATTGGGGATAGAACTTTAATGGCCTCTAGTTTCAGTCTAGGAAGGTGACCCACATCTAAGGGTCATCACCCACCCCTTTCCCTCTTATTCCCTCATGTCTAACTCCTACTTATTTCCTTCTTAATCATCTCTAAGACCTTCTGTCTCTCTCATCATTCGAGTTCAGGGATCAGAAACCTTTGATTTGCAGGCCAAATGCACCTTACTTTCTATTTTTGTAAATCAAGTATTGAACTATAGACACACTCATTTTTTAACAGATTGTTTATGATTATCTATGGTTATTTTGAGTAGAGTAGTTTTGCTAGAGACCATAGGGCTGACAAAGCCTAAAATATTCACTACCTGGTCCTTTAAGTATTTTCTGACCCTTTCCCTAGTCCAAGCCACCACTATCTCTTATTGGACTCCTGAAAGAACTTTCTAAAAAGAACCCATATTTCTTATCAATGCTTACAATCTGATGTCACCCCATAGCCAGAGTACTCATTGTGAAATATATTATTATGTTGATCCAAGGTAAAAATCATTCAACAAGTACCCATTATACTTATTATAAAGAGTAACATCTTCAAAATGGCCGTAAGATCACACAAAATTTAACTTGTGTCTACATGCATGACTGGCCCCAGTCGAATAATAATACTGAGTGCAAGACACCAATACTGAGTGCAAGACACCAATTGGAGAATGTGACATTTCTTTGATGATCAAGAATGAGAGGTGATGTTCTGACAAAGCATAAAATGAGAGATGACTCCAGATACCAAATACAGGGCATTGAAATGAAGGTGGCTTCCAATTTCCCGAAGACCCTCACAGAACATACTACTCAAACAGGTGTTGTGGGTAACACCCCATTTAATGAGGATTCAGCCATCTAGAAGCCTGCTTTCATCATTCTCTTCTCTTTTTAAAAATATCTTCTTACCCCTCCCTTCCCTAAGCCACCTGTCTGATGTGAAATCTCTGACTGTGGTTCTTTTTGCTCATGGATGCAAGTAACAAATGCTTTATATCTCAGCACATTCCTTTTTACTCCAGGACTATATAAATTAACAGTTAATTTTCCAGGTGTGTGAACTCTAGCAGGCCCATACTTCAAGCATCCTGAAAGGTATTCTCTGATCTAAGATTAAATATTCTCATAGTATCATTTCAGCAGATACAGTTTTTTTTGTTTATTCAGTTGGTTTGGATTTTTTGTTTCATTTGTATGTTGGTTTATTTAGCTCTCTAAACATCTTTTTTATTATAGGTAATATACAATTATCACTGGAACTACAGTGATAAGCAAATGAATCAATTATTTTATGAATTAAATAATTTTCTCATTTTTGTGAGTATATTTTATATTTTATTGGTCCCTTTTGAAGATCAGTAATAGACTTATAATGTCTCACATATTAATAAATTCTCATAATAACTATTGCAATAATAACTATTTTATAAAACCTCCAGTTGTCACAATAGGGTAACTAGGCTTCCTTCTCTTCAGGCTGATCACTCAATTATTTTTAACACTCTTCCCAGGAGCAGCTAAAGATATTATTGTTTTGTTCCAATATCAATGTATTCTCTCCTGCCCCAAACATGTAAGGAGTACTGCTGGGTATCTATCTATCACCTATCATCGATCTATCATCTATCTATCATCTATATCATCATCTATCACCTCTGTATCTAATTTATAATCTATCTTCTATCTACCTATTTATCTATCATCTATCATCTATCATCTATCATCATCCATTTGTCTATTCATTTATCATCTATCATTATCTATTTATTTGTTTGAGGTACAATATTAGGAGCCAAGATTGATTTTAGGTCTATATGAGGTAGACATGGTGACAATAGGCATATTATTCCTTTATTTTTAGAAATTTAAAATAAAATTTTATGTATCCTTATGGCCCATTCCAGTCACTGCCCACCCCCAAAGGTAAAAGCTATTAAGAGAGCTAGCATACTGTGTCTCTTCTATTCTTATGAGGAAACCATTTCTATTGGCTAATTAAACACATTTTCTTGGAAAGATACACAACAGTCAATTTTAAAGCACAATAGATAGTTGAGTACCTAGTTAAGATCATTATGTCCATGTTTATATTCTCTTCTGAGTTGCAGACCGTACTGAGCCCAGATCAAGGATACTGGAAGGGAAAAATGGGTAAACTTATGGCTAGTTCAGTGGTATTTTGAGTGTTAGTCTACCACAGTTTACCTATTAAAATCCCTCAAATAGCTTCTAGGGGTTAAAGCTGCATTCAATGGGAAAGACAGGAAGCAGTGGGTTTATGCCATGTAACTTGGAAGTATGTACCAGTATGTACACTTTCTATTTTTTTTTTAAAGAGTCAATATCTCCTTTGATATTCCCTACTTATTAATATATATTTTTTAATACTTTGAACACATTTTATTTCAACCATGTTTATAATAGCCACTTTGATACCTCTTTCTGCTAAGTCCATATATGAGTCCATTTCTATTATCTTGCTATTTTTTCCTCATATGGGGTCATACTTACCTGTTTGTATATCTAATAATCTCACTTACCAACAAGATATTATAGATAAAATGTTGAGATGAAAGTCTGACATTTATTATTTTTTTCTTCTGAGTATAAATTATTTTGCTTGTTTTGATGTCATTTAGTATATTTTGTTCGAGAATGCAGTTAACTTGCCTTGGACACAATTTGAAAATTTTTCTTCTCCCTACCCACTGCAGTACAGCAGCAGATGTCATTGTGTAGTTTTTTAGCTTCAAGCTGTTGCTTTTTTAGCCTGGCCACCAGGGGAGAGGGGGGTGAATCATTTCTCTAATATACTCAGTACCCTCTATAGCCAGAAATTTGGGAAGCATTTATACTCAGATGTTGGAGCTCGTGTCTCATACTTTTGAGCTCTCGCTACCCGCAAAACACCAGTTAATTTTCCTGCCCTGAGTTATCTTCTATGATGCCTCTGGTCGATTAAGTTTTCCCCTATGTGCTGCTTCCTGAGTTATCCACAGAAGATACTCAGGCAAAGATGTAGTGAGCTGACAAACCTCAAAAGGAAGAATTTTATCTTTCAAGATTAGATCTTTTTTAGTTTCTGCTTGCTTTTTCGAAAGACTCCCTGGTTTCTCTTACATCTATGTATTATTTTGTGATCAGCCAGGGATTTCAGCAAAATTTTAGATCTCAGATTTTCTGTGGTTCTCTCATTTCCTGGTGTACTCCTATAATGTCTCCCAGCTCTGCAGCTGTGAACTCTGTTACCTGCTATCTCAAGCCAGTGAGGCTGTGGATTTCCACCTCCAGACCTGGGTATAGGATGGTAGTTGGGAGTACCCCAAGGCAAGAGAGCCACAGTGCTCACCTGATGCAGGTACAGTTTATCAAGAGTTAACTCCTCTCAGCATTTATCATGTCACTTGTCGATCTCCTGTGCTTTCTAATTTTGTTAATCACTTTGTTCAGTTTTTATGATTTTCTTTATGGGATTACTCACCCTACCTTGTTGTGTTACTGTTCCTATAAATTGGCCTATTTTTTACTCTTGAACAAGTATAACATTGCTTTAATTACTGAAACTTTATAAAAATTTATCATAAAAATTTGTTTTTCTTTGTTTGAGTGTTTTAAACTCTCATGCCCTTTATAATTCTATGTAAAATTGGAACAAGCTTTTTAATTTTAATAAAAAAGAGCTTATGAGATTTTATTGGGTTAATGTTAAATTAACAGATCAATTTGGAGACAACTGACATTATTATAATACTACATCTTCCAATACATGAATAGGGCATATCCATTCCTTTCTTTATATAACGACTTAAATTTTTCTCAATACTTTTTGTGCTATTCAGCATAGAGAACTTGCATATCACTCATTATATTTATTCTTCAAAATATGATGTTTCATGATGTTGTTTTAAATGGCATTTTAAAAATTTAATTTTTCTAAATGTTGCTGGATATAATTTATAATTTATATTTATAATTTATATTTAATATCAACTTTCACTCTTGTATTCTTGTAAAATTTGTCAATATTAATGCTTTTTTTCTGTAGATATTTTTTGAATTTTCTACTAATACAACAGTGTCACCTGAAAATAATACAATTTTATTTCTTAATTTCCAAATTTCTCATACAATTTATCTCATTTACCTCTCCTACTGAATATGCTAGAACTTTGCTTTCAGGGCTAAATAGCAGTAGTGACAGCTGGCATCTGTGTGTTGCTCCTGATCTCAGTGAAAAAGTTTTCAACATCTGACCATAAATTAAAATTATGTAAATTTTTGTTAGATAATTTTATTAAGAAATTGCCTCTCTAGTTATTGGATGTATTTCTAAATGTTGAACCAAACTTGCATTCTTTGCATAAATCCAACTTGGTTGTTTTGTGTTTCTTTATATCTTTAGATTTCATTTGTTGATGTTTTGTTTAGAGTTTGCATCTTCCTTATTAGTGAGATTGACCTGTAATTTTTCTTTCTTATACTGTCCTTGTTAGTGTGTCAAGAGTATGCTTGCCCCATAAAATAAATTAGGAGCCAAACTCACTTGTCTTCTCTTGAAAAGTTTATATAAAATTGCTGTTGTTTCTATTGTCCATTTTTGAAAGAATTCACCATCAAAGCCATCTGAGCTTGAAAACTTCACTTGGGGAAGTTTTTTATTATAAATTCAATTTTTAAGTTAAAGATATGAATAATCTTATTTTCCATTTCTTCATGTGTCAGTTTTAGTGAGTTGCTTTTTTAAAACTTTGAATGTTTTATCTAGTTTTACAAATTTATTGTGTTACGTTGTTCATGATATTCTCCTAATGTCTAACAAAATCTGTATTTTTATCCTCTTATTCATTTTTGATATTTGTAACTTGCCTTTTCTCCTTTTTTCGTGATCAATCTTCCTAGGGGTTTATCAAGAAAAAGAGGAAACCACATAAGTTACAAATATGTAATTAAAAATGAATGACTAATGCAGCCCTGAATATTAATGTACATATCTTTATGTGGACATATATATTTTTTTTGGGGGGGGGGTAGATTACTAGGAGTAAAAATACTGGTCATATAATAAATTTGCCTTCAAATATTTAATAAACTGTCAAACTGTTTTCCAAAATTTTTGTGTATTTTACATTCTCATTAGCAATGCACAAGGTTTCCAGTTTCTCCATATTCTCACCAATACTTGTTATAGTCCTTCTTTTTGACCTTAACCATTCTAGTGAGTGTGTAGTGTTATCTCATTGTGATTTTATTTGCATTTCTCTAATAATTAATGATGTAAGCATTTTTTGTGCTTATTAGTTATTTTAATATATTCTTCGATAAAATGACTATTCAAGTATTTTACCTATATTTAATTATATTTTGTATTATTAAATAATAGGTGTCATTTATATTTTCTAAATATGAAGCATTTAAAATCCAGCTTGTTTTCAGTCTATTCTGGGTTTTACTGTCTTCTAGTCCCTTTTGAGTCTTATATTTTATGTGTGCGGTCTCAGGGTAAGCCAAGAGTATGAGAATAGCTTAGAGGCTCTCTGTCTCCACTGAGCATGTAAACAGACTCAGCTAGGAATATGCTTGCCCCAGTCAGGACTATAACCTCAGGCTACTAGAATGGAGCCATTGGCCTTTCCACATGCTTGTCTCAGAGAAGTCACTTCCATTGAACATTCACTCCCAATTGGAGTGAATCACCTTTAACTATTTCAGAGAAGTTGTTGGTCCCTATGGCCTGCCACATCTTGGTAGAACCTCCACATCCCTTATTGGAGGAGGAGGCAATGGGAGCAGCCTCAGCCCCAGCTATGAATGTCATAGACACCCACCTTTCTTACCCTAATTTCAGCAGTTTATCACAGACTATTCCAGAGTAATTCTGGAATTCTATCTGGCATGACATTTTTTTGTCACTTTTGTCTAGCTTTAAAGTTACTTTTTGGTGAGAGGATTAGTTGATGTCCCTTTTTCCTAACCTTCATATTCTTTACTTTTACATCTTTTTTTTACACCTATTTAGTTCTACATATTTCCTTCTAAGAACAAATTAAACTGCACTGCATGTTTATTTCATAATAATTTAGTTTTAAAAACTTTTTAATTTCTATTTTGATTATTTCTTTGCCTCATGTGTCAATTATAATTATATTGTTTAATGTACATATTGTGGGGAATATTTAGTAATCTTTTATTATTAATTGATTCCTTCATTAAATAATTTAAAAATAACATACTCTAACTCAGTTATGATTCTCCATCTCCCCCCATATAAAAGGGAACATTTGGCAACATCTGAAGACATTTGATGTTGCCATAACCATGGGAGGAGAGCTGATACTGGCAACCAATAGCTAGAAGCCGAGGATACTGTTAAGCATCCTACAATGCATAGGCAGCCTCTCACTAAAATGAATTATCTAGCCCAAAATGTCAATAGTGTCAAGGATGAGAAACCCTAAATTTGCTGAGACTAACAAAGTCTAGCTTGTCACAAATTTTGTAAATGTTCCTCTTCCACTGGAAAAGAATGTGATTCTGTCACTGTTTGATTCAGTGCCCTCTATGAGATTCATGTTTGTTAATTACATTGTTAATGGATTCTCTACTCGTAATAACTTTTTGTCTGCTTATTCTACCAAGTTCTAAGCGAGGTATGTTAATTTCCCCCATTTTATTTAGAGATTTATTTATTTATCTTTTTAGTTTTTTAAATTATTGCTTTATATATTTTAAAGAAGATTTTAGATCCACACAAATAAAAATTTTCTATTCTTCTAATAGAACTTTTGTTATTATAAATTTACCTCTAGTGGTGTTTCAAGTCTTATCTGATATTACACTAGGTTTCTGATAGTGTTTCTATATCTTTTTTCTATCCTTTTATTTTCAACCTGTTTACAAGTTGCTGAAATTATCTCTTGTAAACATAATATATTTGGGTGTTTGTTTTTATTCAGTCTAATAATGTTTGTCTTGTATTGAAATATTCAAGCAATTTGCATTTAATATTACTATGAATGTGTTTGAGTTTATATCCACTATCTTAACGTTTTACATTTATCACCTATTTTTTGTTCTTTTTCCCTTGTTCAGTTTTTTAATTAATCAAATATTTTTATTATTCTTTCCTCTATTTTATTGTTTATTATAAAGGTTTTATTTTTTTCCTTTAATCTTTGTTTGCCTTAGATATTACAGAATGCATTCTTGAGTTATTAGGCTCTCTTATAAGTTATTGTTTATCTCTTCTTAGATAATTTTAAGAGTTTTGAATACTTAACGTTCATTTACTCTTTAGCACCTTTGATGTTTTGTGTTACTTTCATACATTTTAATTTTGTTCATGCATTTTAAACCACACAAGACCTTATTTTGTATAGTCAATATGTCTTTGTAATTACCCACATATTTACTTTTTCCACTGTGCCCTGCATTCTGTCCTGCCTATTCTTGATTCTTTCAGATACTTTTTCTTCTACCAGAATTATCTTTAGTGTTTATTTAGTTCAGGCTTGCAGGCAGAAAAATTCTCTTAGTCTTTGTTTGGAAATTGTCTTTATTTTTGAAGAATATTTTTGCTCCGTATAGAATCAAAGTGACTGTTGTTTTATTTCAGCATTTTAAGTGTATCACTCTATTGACCTAGAGCTGCTATAGTTTCTCTTGGGATCTCTGCTGTTTGTCCTACTACTTTTTCTTTTAAAGGTGACATGTGTTTATAGTGGTTGCTTTTGAGCCCTAGAAGTGAGTGCAAAATGTTTGGGGCATACAGCTCTAGAGTATTTGATAATCAGAACATGTTGTAGATGAGAGTATGAGGATTTGAGGTGGGTACCTCCTCTTGGCTCTTGCAGATTCTTTAAGAATCACCACAGGGAGGGACACTATCTTAGTTCAAGCTACGATAACAATATACCACATACTGAGTGGCTTAGAATAGCAGAAATTTATCTCTCACAATGCTGGAGTCTGGCAAGTCCAAGATCAAGTTGCTGGCAGATTAAGTTTTTGAAGAGAGGTGGCTACCTTTTTGCTGTGTTCTCACATGGTAGAGAGAGAAAGATAGTACTGGTCTCTCTCTCTCTCTCTCTCTCTCTTCTTATAAGTGCACTAATACCACCATGCTAGCCCACCCTCATGATCTCATATAAAACTAATTACCTCTTAGAGGTTCTACTTCTGAATACCATCACACTGGTGGTTGGGGGGTGATTAAGCTTCAACATATGCATTTTGGAGAGACAGAAACATTCAGCCCATGACAAGCACAGTTAGAGGAAAGCATGAGAGCAGTGACCTCTAAAGAGAAACAAAAATATGTACCCTTTTGTATGAGTGTAACAGCAGTGCTGATGCTAAGTATTGAGTCTATAACCAAGAGTAAACTAAAATTAGGACTAATAATAAATATATAAAATTAGGATGACAGTCTAGATACAAATAATATATGATCCAATAATACAGAAATTATACAAATAAAAATTGAGCAATGAAGGAAGACAAGATAAGAGGTAAAAACTTATTCTGTTTCCTCATCTTTAAAAGCTGGAAATTAAAAGACACACTTTAAAGTTCATAATTCAAGTATACTTTATCATCCACAATGCATATTTTTGATACAGAAATTAGGTTACATATGATTTAAAACTGGTAAAGATGATGCTGGGGATGGAAGTCATTAAATAATATGTGATATTTATCAGCATGCTAATATTTTAAACCACCAAGGGACTTCTGAGCAAGCCATACAGAAGTATGGGACTGTACACAATGCCCAAAAACTGTATTTTTTCTTGGTTCATTCATTCATGTTCACTGCCTTTGAGTACTTACTGTACCTCAGTACCCAATCATTGTGCATCTTGCCCTTGTTTCTAGAGATAGGCAAATGCAAAATTTGCTTATCCTTCCTCCCTTCAAACTGTCTTCATTGTTATTTTAAAAGATACTATATTTATTATTTATTCCTACATTTATTATACATTTAACATAATTAGTGATTACTGGGCAAGTGTTTTTGTTAAGATTAAAAAACTGTTTTTGCTTTGATAACAAAGTGGCATAGATTTTAGTTTGCTATTAACCCTATCTTCTCCCAGAGCCTCTTATATTTAGGAGATGATTTTACAGAAGTGACATTTTGTTTCAACACACACACACACACACACACACACACACACACGCACACATTAAACTTTAATAACACTGAGGAAAAGAAATAATTGAATAAAATCAAATAGCAAAAAAGGAGGAGGAGAAAGAAACAATAAGCTAATATATTTACTGTCCATTTTAGGATACCATATCAGTCAGAGTTCCACCAGAGAAACAGAAGCGGTTGTTATTCATAAAGAGATTTATAGCAGAGAACTGGCTTATGTGATATTTCATTGTGGGTTAGTTAGGCAAGTCTAAAATCTGTACTCCAGGCCATCTGGAAGAACAGGCTGAAAATTCTTGGTTTGGAGCTGATGCTGCAATCTACAGGTGAAATTTTTTCTTCCTCACGAAAACCTCAGGTTTCCTGCTCGTAAGACCTTACAACTGATTGGATCAGGCCCACCCAGATTATTAAAGATAATCCTTTACTTAAAGTCAACTGACTATAGATGTTATCACAATTACTAAATACCTTCATAGCAACCCAGATTAGTGTTTGATGGGATAACTGAATGCTACAGCCTAGCCAAGTTGACATGTAAAGATGACCATTGTGGAAATTAATAATTTCTAAAAAGAGATGATTAAGAGAATAATATGTACTTATAGTATGAGAGTATCCTCTATTAGTAGTATAAACCTTCTAAAATATAAAAAGAATTACAAAATTGAAAAGCAAAAAAGGTACATATTGAAATATTTTAAGTGATACAAAACTAAAAAGCACTACATAAAATAATATAAATTAAAAGCATTTATATATCAATATTTTCAAATGAACTAAATCTGTCTTAGTTCATAAAGAATTTCAGGTTGAATTAAAAAGCAAAACCCAGGGACATTCACTGTGGGTGCCAGGCCCAGCTGGGCCAAGGTCTGGCTGGTCCAAAGTCTGGTTGTGATCCAAGCTCTCGGCTAGGAATAAGACCTGGATTTAGGATGTTACATTGGGGTAGTAGGGTGCCTGAGCCTAAAATATGTAAACATACTTCAGCTTTTTGTATCACACATATGTGGATGAATGCCACTATTGTACTTTGATCTGTGTGGAGCCATGCTGTTCCCTGGAGAGCAGAAGGGTGTGTACACAAGAAGGGAAGCAGAAGAGGTGCACTCAGTACCGCACTCCCCCCAATAGAACTTCACTCCCCCACAACAGAACGTGCTCCTCACAATAAATTTGGTGCCTGCCATTTCATTCTCATGTCCTCAACTCAGCATCGAACCTTCCTTTCTTGATCAGCTCAGCACTGTAAAAGTCTTTCAACTTTGCTAATTGTTTAAAATTTTTTTATAACACAACTGTATGCTCTTTATAGGAGGCATATCTAAAACAAAGTGATTAAAAATGTAAAAAGAAAAAAGAAAAGGATGAAAGGAAAGAAGGAAGGAAGGAAGGAGGGAAGGAAGGAAGAAAAGCAAATATAAACAAAATGAAATATAGAAGAGAGTAGATTAAACACCTTAATAATACGTAACATTGACTTAAGCCATAAATCTTTAAACAAAACAAAGAAAGGCACTTTATTAGACTGAAGAAGCCAAATACACAATAAATATATAACTGTTATGATTATATACATTTAATAAAAGGATCCATGTGAGAGCTGCGTGGATAAGCAGAAACACACTAGTCTAAAATTTTAATTCACCCTTCATTATAAGAAAACAAATAGAAGACTGAAATAACATAATTATAAAGGTATATTAATTAATGCATTTTGAGAATCAAAGACTGAAAATAAAAAATATTTTTTCAAGGTATAGAATATTTTCAAAGCTTGTTCATATATTAGACCACTTGAAAGTCTCAATAAATTTCAAAAAGTGAAAAAAGTACAAAAAAATATACTATGCTTAACAATGAAATAACACTAGTAATTAGTAACAAAACAATTATATTAAATTCCAATGAGCATATCTTTTTTCAAATATGTTAAAACTGAAACCACAGAATATCTAGAAGAGAATAAATAATAAACTCTAAAGGACAAACCTTATGCATTCACATGATAGAAACACATATGGAAAAATATACACCGGAAAATGTGTGAGTAGATATGTAGAGCTTAGTCTCATTTATAATATCAACACATATTTCTAAATCATTCATCCTTGTTTTTGTATCTATTTCTACCTCCATACCACAATTTAAAACTTTCAGGTCTAATTTTGTAAAGGAAGTCTATAAAACCTTAATAAACAATAATTTTAGAGCCATATAAGCCATTTTAAATTATTAATTAAAGGGGAAAGTCCAAATTCATTTTATGAAGTGAACACATTAGTATCATAATCCAATGAAGACAGAACAATAAAAGAGAACTACACAAAAGCTTACTTATGTAAATCAATTGAAAACTCCAAAATTAAATAATTTAAGGCTCAATTCATAAGCATATTACAATAATAATATGATATAGTCAACTGAAATTTATTCAAGAAGTGCAAAGAAGGTTCAAAATGTAAAAATATAGTAATATATATTAATATATTAACAGACTTACAGAAATAACTTTTAGGATTATTTCCACAGATGTTGAAAAGAAGCAGTTAGTCATTAAACATCTATTCTTGAATTTAAAACTGTCAGTAAAATATAAATGGATTGTTAATGTAGAATTTAAATTTACAATTTGACAAAAAATCAAATACATAAAAATAAATCTAACAAAAAAATGAAAAACTATACAAAGAAAATATAATATTTTTGAGAAATATTTTAAAGAAGATCAAATAAGTTTAGCGATATACCATCATCTGAGATCCAAGGACTTAATATTTTAAAGATACAATTTCTTCCTAAAGAGATATATAGATTTGATACAATCTTAACCAAAATTAGAGCAGTTTGCTTTTTGTAGAAATTGATTGGTTGATTTTAAAATTTATATTGAATTCCAAAAGAACAAGAATAGTGAAGATAATGTTATAGAAAAGAACAGAATTAGAAAATTTGCTCAAGTTTTTACAGTGACATAGTTAAGACAATGAGATTTTGTTCAAGGTGAAATAGACTGATGGAACACAAGAAAGTGTCCAAAAATAGGCCCATACATATATAAATACTTTTTTTGTGGCAAATATGACATAGTAGAATGGTCTTTTAAATAAATAGTGTTGGGTCATTGGATATTTATGTGTTAAAACAAAGCAAACTTGGTTACTACCTTACTCTATATAAATAGTGAATTCTCAAGTAGATTGTAGATCTAAAGATGAAAGGTGAAACATAAAATCTTCTAAAAAATAACTTCAACATAAGAGACTACATTTGTCCATGTTGATGCAGCAAAGATGTTTTAGAGTTAGAAAAGCACTAACTCTAAAGAAAAATATTAAGAAATTAGGTTATATAAAATTAAGTATTTTTGCTCATGCAAAGACACACTTAAGAGAGTAAAACAGCAAGTCACAGAGTGGGAGCAGACATTTGTATCATATAAATCTAACAAAGGCCAAAGTAAATAATTGTTAAAATGGTATTGAAAAACAAGTTAGAGTTTTACCTTATTTTATATGAAAACTTAATAAAAAATCTACAGAAATAAAACTGCTGACCCAATGACAGGCAAACAAATGAAACAGAATAAATAACATAGGATTAATGGAGAAAGAAAAATGTTTTCCACCATTTTTCCATATTAAAAATTAAATTTTTATCTTGTGTCAATCTGCCATAATCACACTCATACAGTGGATTAGACATAAGAATAAAAAGTGTAGTTTTTCAAACTTTAAAGACTATTTTTACAATCTAATGGTTCAAAAAGATTTCTTAAAAAAATATAAAAAGCATAGATCTTAAATAAAAAAATAAATTCAACTATATTAAAATGTTTCTATATTAAAGAAGAAACCACATACAAAATGTTAAACAATTAGATATGAAATTGAGAAAGATATTTGCAACACATAAAACTAACAATGAACTAGAAAACATCATACATTAAGTACCTTTAAAAATCAATAAGAGAAAGAAGAAAAATCAACCCAGAAAAAAGTGGGCAAATAATATTAGATATATCATAAAAGGTGAAATATAGATCACTAAACATTTGAATATATGCTCCATCTCACTGGTAATCAGTTCTCAGGAAAATAGAAAATAAACATATACTAAGGTGCCATTTAATGTTTATTAAATGGGAGAACATAAAAAAGTATGACAACACAAAGTGTTATGAGTTTTTAAATTATTGGGAAGTATAATGGAGCCCTGGTGGTGATAGAAAATTTCCCTAGATATTTGGAAATGTCAAATAGAGTTAGGGACACACACAGCCTACCTATGACCTAAAATCTGCCTTTGAATCTATATCATAAAGTTCTCACATACGGTCAAGAACTATAAATAAACAAAAATATTTGTTATAGCATTACTTTCCATATTAAAAAATTAGAAACAAACTATCCATCAGTTGGAGAAACCTGAAAATTATTGAACAACATATACTGACATTGGCAAATTTTGCAAAGATATTGCTGGGTGAAAAGAGTAAGAAGTATAAGTTCAGTATGATAGCATTTAAATGAATCTGAAAAAGCATACAAAGTATTATACTATATATTTCTTAGATACATATATGTAACAATGACATAAAAGCATACATAAGGATTGTAAACACCAAATAAGGAACAGTAGATTCCTCTGTGGAAGAGTATTGGGAAATAGAATGTGGAAGGGACACTTAAGATAGTGTACATAGTTTGTATGTTTTATTTTATAGAATAAAGACATTCGAAGTAAATAAAAAAAAATTTTAAATTTGCTGAATTTGGGTGTTGATTATTACATCATGCTTGTTGTATGTTTTTCTCTATTTTTGAAATATATTTTGTGATAAAATATACAAACAAATAATGACTGAGAATAGAAAAAGGAAAAAGGGAGCAATGATTTCTGTAAAAGATAATGAACCATGTCTATTAACATTGTGGAACAAAAACTCAAGATTTAACAATGTAACCTGGAATCAGGTTGTTATTAAAGCAGAGGAGCAATGTGAAGACATTTTCAAATGTCACAGACCTTAAGCATATAGCAACCTGTAGTCCTTTAACTCTTTTTGGGAGGTAAGGTGGGAACAAAACCATTCAATGATGAAATTTGGCCTAGTGAAAAAAGAATAGTGACCATATAGTAAAAAGAACATGCATTATTCAGTGTCAGAAGCCATATCTAAATGTCTAAATCTTGCTGATAAAAGAAAAGTATGATCTTAGCATAGAAAGAACTCAGAGAATGCAGCAATGAAGTTCTTTCTTGAGAAAAGTATTCCATAATCAAATCTATTCAAGTAGGACGAATCAGAACAAAACACCCCCAAATGAAGAAGTTCCAGAGAAATGACTGATAGAAAGCAGTAAATTAATTCAAATAAAGAACTAAGATGATTACATTCTGGACATTATCATTATAAAATGTAAATGTTGTAACTCCTAGTAAGAAATTTGGAGGATGGGGGTAGAGGTCTTGACAGGAAGTATAAAAAAAGGCTGCCTACTTAACTTTCTTAGTGTGAACTCACTCACTGCTGATTAAGATTGAAGCAAGAGTTTAAGAAGTACAATCCCTTAAAGCTGGAAGTTCTTTTTTTTTTAACCTTGGATAATTTAGACATTTGTCAATCTTGTGGTAAAAAGGGTCAAATATTTGGTGACAGAAGGAAATCTAATTCTGGGTGGTAAACGCACAATGCAATATATATAAGACTTATTGATGAATGATACATTTGAAACTTATTTGATTCTGTTAATCAGTGTCACCTCCATAATTTTTAATAAAAAAGAGTCGAAATTAAGCAATTCCCTTAATTTTCATTGTTTTTTACTATTAAAAACAAAATTACATTTAATATTTTTATTAAAATATGTGGATAGCATAATCATGTTTTAAGATTTTTTTCCCATTTATTTATCCATGTATATGCATCTAGAAGAATGTCATCTAAGTTTATGAGCTATTTATGGGCAGGATGATTTTTGATATTATTATTATTATTATTTGCTTTGGTTGTGTTTTTCTTTCTGTTTTTGTGTTTTGTCACACTGAAAAGTTCACAAGGAATGTGAATAACTTTAAAAACAAACTATAAAAAACATTTAAAAAATCAAGATGAGGGGGCAGATATAGGAGGTTTTATGCAAGAAAACTGACAGGCCTGGATGACTGACTATAGGGATCAAAAGAAGAGAAAAATTTAGAAACCTTCTGAGATTTAGAAGAGAATGAAAGAACCATAAAAAAGATAGGGAACACAGCAGAGAACTGGCACTACTGACAGGAGAAACAGCTTTCTTCCACCTAGGATATGTGTTTCAGGGATCATTGCCAGTATGGAGATGCAAGGTTAGAGGTTGAAAGATGGAAACAGTTAGGAAGACCTATTTAGGGATAAACACTAGAAATATGAGTTGAAGTCATGGAAAAGATGAAAATTCCAGGAATGGTGTGTGCATAGGGGTGGCCTGTGGGTTCTGCCATAAGCTGACACTACCACTGCTTTTAGGCAACTCCCCACTGAAAGGAGATATTCTGTTAAAAGGGTCATCTTCTCTAGACATCAAGCCCAAAACCAGAGCAGAAAGTGGCTGAAGTTTAACTGTACCAGCACATGTGGCCCAAACTTATCTTTGACACTCCGCAGTGCAGGTTGCAATGACAATATCCACTATGGGCTATTGCCATTTTCCGATGTCAGGCTCTACTTGGGTCACTGTGACTCCAGAATTCTCTTTTCACTTCAGCATTGAAGGTTGGAATTTGGAGAGGGAAGTAGTCACACCACAGCTGATATATCACTCTGCCTGAGGCTCCAAAATTTTTTCAGACTATATGTGCCACTGACTTCATATCAAATGATTATTTGTTGAATTTTTTAAATGAATGCACTTATAAAGTCCTTACACTATTTGAAAATGCTTAACTACAAGCCAATGTGTTGTGTTAAAAACTATTAAATGAATACGTTCTCTGTTAAGTAGGCTGGAAGGCCAGGCTATAGATTAGACACACATCTGCTGTCATCCATCATGCCTTAATGCCAGTTAACCATTATTTACAGGCTGCAGTTAACCAAGCTGGGTTCTCCCACCAGGTGATCTCAGTTACCACCTGTTACTTTGGCTGGGTTAGAGGCCTAGCTATGGATTTTCATTTAGTAGAAATATTTGACTTTGGCAGACTATTAAAAGAAGTAATGTTTCAAAATAATGCAACAGAACAATATTTATGAAACTATTTGCACAGCGTAACTGAGAAGCTAGCTCTTCTCTCCTATTATAAATCACTCTCCAGCCAGGTCAGAAGAGTAGGTTTGCCAAATATTTAGATCTTGCAAAATCTGCTGCATGCATCATTATATTAAAGGAATTAGAATCACCAGAAGTTATTAGTGTGGGAAAATGCTGGCAACACAAAAATCACATGCAGAAACGTGGAATATAACTGGAAGACTGAAACCTTTGACTTGAAGAGCAATTGCAGAGAACAAAGAAAGAGCAAGCAAACCCACACTAAACCAGCATGACAAGCTTTGTCTCCCCCTCCAGCCTCCCCAGCTGGAACACACACATTTAGGGTGGCTGATTCTGTGTTATTACGGCTTGGCAACATTATTTCATCAGGAAAGGATGTTTTTAAGTTTTCTGAACACTTCCTGCTGGCTCTGTCCATTTGTAGTTACCGTTCTGGAGTTGTGGCATGACAAGGATTGGAATTGACATACACCAAACTCTGCATGTCCTGGAGCCAGCCTCAATGGCTCTGCCACTGTCACGTCAAGCTCCATCACTCCTAACCACTCAGTGCCTGCGCCCATGACACCTGTCAGAAACTTTCAAGTGTCTGCTCATTTCTTCATCAGGATGCCTACTCAGCCTGGACAAGAAAGGAATGACATTTGGGATGAGGGAGAAATGGGCAGTGCCTTTCTCTGTCTGCCTCCTCAAACTGTCAGTTTGGGTTTTCTCTCAACATATCAAAGTTTAGACCCAGTCGCCTTGTCATTTAGAAATGCATGCAGTGGCAACCAGGTTTGAAAACAATGTGGAAGAGAGAACTTGGGCACATCTCCTTAGAGAATAATGCATTGTGAGGAAGTTAAATGAACAAAAGAAGCATCACATGCGGCTATCTCTGCCCTTTGGAAATGTGCTGCTTTGGGAGATGGGTGAATGCACACAAGTCATCTGCATGGATGGATTGCTTTGCATTATTTTTTTTTCATTACAGTTGAATAATTTGGTGTATGAGATATCCAAAATAGTAGAGGTTTTCTTGGTGGAAGGTTTTAGTTCTCTATTGTTTTACTTTTCTTCTTTTTAATAATACTTTCAATTTAATAAAAGGTAGAGGGGCAAAAATATGGTCTTAATTAAAACCAAACCTTCATAGTGTTGCAAGCTCTTTATGAATGCATATCTGTAATTCACTCTTCTCATTAACATATTTGGGCAAATATGTAAGTAAGAAAGTGCTGCTTCTGGTTGATCCAACATTTTTTTTTTCCCCCAGGGGCTTTAACAGATAAGTACCAGAGTTCTTTTGCCAGCCTTTTGCCAGGACAAAATGAGTGTTTTGTTTTTCCTCAGTCCATTTGAGCTATTATAACACTCCAAACATATGTCACAGAGTAAAACTGTGTCATTCTACTGCTTCATCTCCCAACAGTTTTCAGGGAGCTTAAACTCTGGCTCTTGCCACCAAAATGTCACCTAAACCTTGTGCGCTGCTTTTTATTTTATTTTACTTTATTCAACTTTATTTCCCACAATAAATAATTCTCTTCCATTTATATCACTGGATGTGCCTTCTCAAAACAGGGCATTCAGTTAGGGCAGCACCTTGTCAACTATTTTCAGTCCTAGTGATTGCTGAGTTGTCCTGCAAGGTCTGTGCATACAAATATAGTAGAAGGTGTGCTGGTTTTGGGGTCAAACATTGGGTTTGATCCCAGTTCTGTCTCAACTCTCTAAGCCTTAGCTAGCTACTACCATTTTTGCTTTGCTCATGAGACTTCTGAGACCCAAATGAGATAATGGTTATGAAATTGTTTTGAAAAAAAATAAGGCCATATTAGTACAAAAAAAGGAGTTTGGATAATAGAACAAATATGTTTTCTAAATACTGTGAATGCGGTTCTTTGACCTAGCTCTTTCTCATCAACCACACAGAAGTAAATGGACCCAGGAACCATACTTGTCAGGGAGTGTTGATTATTAAATTCTGGAAAGTCAAGGAATAGAAACACACAGCTCAAGTAGGGAGATCATAGAACATGTTCTATGCACTTTAATTGTTCTGCGTTGGAACAGTAGGTTGCAAAATGTTCCAAGTAACTTGCACAAAATTTTCCAGGTAACTTGATCAAAAGAGAAATGAAAATATAAGAATACAACTATAGGGGTAATAGTGAAAGTAATGGAGACTCTTGAGGCTTTGGCTAAAGAATAAAAAAGAAATTGGAAGAGAAAAGAAAGATAAATCTATAACTCTAAAAGGCCCCTGAGGGGCTGGACAAAGGAACATGTCCGTAGCAATGTTCATCTTCTCAGGCCGGCAGTTTGCCCTCTTGGCCCACACTCAGGGCTGCACAGCTTGGGGGACCACGAACTTCAGGAAGAAGAAAGCAAACCTATGGAGCAGACACTTTCTCCACATCCAGGTGCCAAACATCAAGTAACATCAGCTCTTACAGACTGCAAGATTCCAAGAGGGAAGGATGTGCTGCGAAGGGTGGAAGCAGTTTCCACACTGATGGCTGGGCCATTAGGCCCTCATACAAAAACTTGCAAGGCCTTAAGCAAATGGGCATAGCCATAGAGCCTTGTGTGTGAATAGGTAGGTCCACACACAAGGAAGTGGTACCTGAATGCTCACATATCAGCCTCACCCTGTAGCTGGCTAGGGTAATGGAATGTAGTGCCTGTTTGTAAATGCAAGATGTATATGAACTGTTCTCTCCTTTACTCAGTATTCCTCTTTGGCTCAGAAAATGGAGAAGATCACTTTTCTGAAGCAGCATCTCTAACCATCCCAAGGGAGGAGTGAATCTGATGTGGGAAATTGGGCTCCAGCCTTCCATGTGCAGCTCTGCACCTCTGGGTTCTCTTTGTACACTGCCCATCTGCACATCTGCAGGATGTTTATTTTACATTGTGTTGTGGCTGCCAGGAAATAGATAAGCTCATGGGAGCAGAGCACCTCCACTGTGCAACAGGCAAACTGGCTGTACAATCTTGGCCAGTGCCATTCCACATATGAATTTAATTTTTTCAGTAATGAAGCTGATATTTGGGTTCCTATCCGACTCATGTCTATTTTTCATTACTTTTGTTCCTGGAGGAAAGGGTTATTCGAAATCTTAATAGGAGACTCTTGCTGGTAAATCAAATGGGTCCTTTCTCTAGCAATCTCTGAGGAAAGCTGGAGAGCATTAATGTCATAAATAGAACTGTGAGAAACGATGATTAAGATTGAATCACAAGTAAACTGTCAGAGGCAATGCATGATAAACTATGTATTGATCTCTAATAATTCTCCCCACAATCCTAGTAGGAATTATGCATACTGAAAATGACTTATGTTAGAGGTAGGAGCTTATACCAGCAACTAAAAATAACATTTAATAAATGTAATTGTGAAGTCATAAACTTAATTCTAAAGAGCAAACTTCACAAATATACCATGAGAAAAGTATAGCTAAACATAAAAAGAGATACATTAAATATAAAGAAAATTAGGGTTTACCTCTATGATTATAAATGTGAATGCCAATCAGAACTTTGAACACAGAGATTAGAGTCCCATCATATTCTGCCCTGATAAAACCACTCCTAGAATTTTAAGGCCAGGTTGAATGTGACAATTTGAGTAGGATACAGGAAAAGTTGGAGCAGGCTCACAAGAGACAAGGCAAGATGGTGAGGGGACAGGACAATGGGATCTGAAGAATGAGGTTATATCTCTTGGAGAAAGGATCCATAGAAGGAGGCATGATGGCCATCCTTAAATATCCAAGTGGCGCTCACATGGTAGAGTAAGCTAGTTACGTGGCTGTAGGAGGACCAAATAGTGAATGTAAGCAAGCATTTCCTAACAGATCTAATTGGAACAAAATGCCCCTTGCACAGTGAGTTCTTAGTTATCAAAGTATAGTAAAGACAGAATTCACACATTAGGTAAGAGTTAAATGTGATGAGGTATTATATAGAAATTACTCATATAACACTTACCTTAGCACAGCCTTGAATTTTTATAACTATCTAATTCTGAGTGTGGATTCTCTACTTCTCCTTCCTTATCAGTTCACTCATAGGGGTTAACTCATTGCCTTTCACTTAAACATAAATATTTACTGACTAAGTAAATAGAGACACTCAAATATTTTTGATGATGGTAATGAGTGTCTCAATAATATTTGATTAGTGGATTAATAAATAAAAAATGTTAAGTAGTAGCAGAGTTTTTTCTTCCTTTTTCTCATACTATTTATTAACACAAGTGAGTCTTCCTAATCTGGTAATAGTTCTCTTGAACATTCTTTACATAAGAGTTGAACACAATATGCTGAACAGCCTTGAGGCATTTCTCAGTCTGAAAAACAGAAGTATAGTTTACATTTTAAAAGGATGCTCACATCAGTTATTTCTTTCTGATTCTGAAAATAACTATGAGGTTTCCTCCAAATGAGGAAACAGGCCCAGAGATAGGAAGGGGCTTGCTCAAGAACATAAAGCTAATAAGTAGCAGAGCCCGAACCAAGGACAAGGTTCATTCATTCCAAATCTCACTGTATGTCAAATGCCTCTGACAAAGGTCCTATGTGAAAAGAAGAAAAGTTGTATGCTTCTATCTGGTTATGTTGGTAAGATCCACCTACCCCTCATTTTTCTGTGTCTCTGTTCCCAGTGTCCTGCATCCAGTAAAACCAATTGTTCTTAGAGGATATGATTCTGATTTGCCTGGATGCTGAGCTGATGGTGATGCTATGTGAATATGACTGCGACATAACTTGTCTTTATAAATATCCATTCCTTGCAGGCTTGTGAAACTACTTGCTTGAAGTCTGAGTCTTTTTGGCAAGGAGATAGGGACAGGGCAGCTGTGAGTTGGCACAGTTACCCTAGGCTAGTCCATCACAAGGCACCTCACTTAAAGGAGAGCTGGAAGCTGGTACAATGGTTTAATACCAAGATTGCTGGCAGCTCCCACCTTGTGACCTGGAATTGCAAGGTGATCTGTGAAGAGAGCCTTCTTGAAATATCATCAGATATGCTCTGAGGGCATGCTTGCTGCTGCTTAAGTATTTTGGAGAAGGGGCATCTATTAAATGTACTCAGTACACTCTTTTCTTCTTCAATCACATCTTTTCTCACTGTATTCTTTTTCTCTCTTCTTAATGAAACAGCCAAAAAGTAACATGCTCTCATAATAATCATATGAAATTTCCTCCTTTTAATTTATTTAAAATCATGAGCACTTACAATGTGTCTGATGCTAGGCTAAGTTACAGAAATATAGAACTGAAAAATGCTACTTATGCAATCAATGAGTTACAATCTAATGGTGAAGAGCAATTAGATAAACAGTTAAAAAAAAGGTTACTAGTATTATTATGGAGGTATTTGCAAAATGTCATAGGTGGTACTACTGAAGAAATTATCAGAAGTGGTGGGATATAAATGATAACCTGTATCTTATAAAAAAAAAAAAAACTTTCCTGGACAGAATAAGAGTGGGCCTACAAAAGACGTGTGACATAGCAGATAATTTCACAAAAAGAGGCCAACATTTAAATATATTCTTAAGAAATTTAATTTTCTTAGTAATTGTCTTAGTTTGAAAAAAAATTTCTACTACAAGAAAATAGTGATCATTAATAGAATAAAGTTTCTCCTCCTAAGGACCTTAATTATTGTTTAAATAATTTTGATTATGTGACTGTCATTCATTATAGGACAAAATAATGCCATTTTTTAACCCTTCATATTTTCCATGGAATGTCTAGTTGCCTTTATTTTATTCCTGAAGTTTTTTTTTCACATTCTTTAGGCCCTTTGTAGATGTCCTTCTGGTTTTTCCTTTGATAATTATCTTGAGTTAACTCCACTTTTTTTGTAGCCTTCTTCACAACACCTCCATTACAGATCATTGCCCAGAATAATTACATGGCCAGTTGAATGCAAAAATAAAATTCAATTTGTCATTAATGGACATATATCCTCAAGTAGCTTTCTGTGTCAGTTTTGATTAGGTGTAGCTGCATATGAGAATAAATAATAATTGTAATTTAAGCAAGATAAAATTGTATAATGCTATTACAAAAATATATTTGGCAGTATGGAGCTGGTGTGGTAGGCTCATATTGTCATCAGGGAAGTAGTTTTCATCTTTGTTTTTCATTACACTCACCCCATGGCTTTCATTCTCAAGGAAGCCTGGAAAGCTACCATGTCTACAAATGAGAAGGAATAGTAAGAGGGAAACAATCTGCCTTTTTTAATGCTATCTCCTTAAACCTCCTTTACAACACATCCACTACAAACCATTGGCCAGAACTTGGTCATGTAGTCATTCATAGCTGCAAGAGAGGCAGATGAATGTAATTTTTTTTAAAGCTTAGTTGGAATGTGTCTAAGTAAAAACTGTTTTCTATTGTTGACTAAAAAAAAATAATGAAATATTGTGGGAAACAGATTTCTATCTCTTTCATGTATAAAAAATATCTTAACTTTGATCTCACATTGTTTCATATTTTGGCACAGTATAGAATTCCAATTGGAAAATAACTTTTTATCAGAACTTTGAAAGTTTTTCTACCATCATCTAGCATTCATTATAATGATAGGAGGCTAGTACTACAAAGGAATCATACTTATCTTTTTTTTTTAGTCTCTGTAAGCTTTTAGTTCTTTATCTTTAATGTTCTGAAATTTCACAATATTTTTTTCACTTATTTTTATTTTGACATCATTTAGCTCTTCAAAATTATGTTCTCTTATTTCTTTGATTTTTTTTCACTCACTTCTTATACCTTTTCTTTCTATAACTCCTATCAAGAGTTAGGTGTCTCAGATTAGTCTTATGTCACTTATTTTTTTGTCATTTTTTGTCTTTACTTCTTCATACTTAATGGAGGAAAGTATCCTGAAACTTTTTGCTTTCAATGCTTCAACTCAATTCTTTTACTGAATGTTTTGGCATAATATTTTAATCATCAAGATCTCATTCTTGTTCTTTGAATCTTCCTTTTTCATAGCACCCGGTTATGTTGTGAATACAACATCAGCTGACATGTGTCTGAGAATATCAATAAAGGCTTTTTTGTGTGTTTTCTCATTTCTCATCGAATATCTCTATTTTCTTTGAAACATTTTCTTTGTTTATGTTATGTCATATTTTACTCTTCAAATATGTAGTGATTCTTGGTTTTCCATTTATATTTGAGAATGAAGGCATGCAAGAATTTCAGTTAATATAGCTGATGAAAGAAACTCCCACCACTGCAAACATTATGAATTATTAGAACACACACACACACACACACACACACACACACACACACACACACACATTTGAGCTTAAAGATAGGAAAAGAATATCTGCAACTTTCAAATATAAAAAAGAAACTCAAAGTCATAGCTAAGTATAAAAAAAAAGGTAAGTGCTCTACAGGGACATCATATTTGATTATAAGACATATGCCTATGGAAGAAGGTTTTAGGATCAAGGCCTTTAACACAATGAACTGATCCTGAGCTCCCAAATAAAGCTCTGAGCCTCGAAGAACATGGCATGGGATCCAACTAACCACACTATACTATGATAAAAGATTTATCCACAGAAAATCATAAAATCAAGTCTTATTCAGTGGGAGATACAGAGTCAGGACTCACACTCTACTTCTAGGGAAGGAATTATAAGCAGAATATAAATATAATATCTGCTCTGGAATTGTTAATACTTTCAAGGTCTTAGCAAAGGCAACTTTAAAATTGCCTAATAGAGTTATCCCATATTATAGAGCACCAAGTGCTATCCTAGCAAATAAATATTATTAAAAAGAAAGAAGCAGAAGGGGAGGAAGAGGAGGAGAATTATAAAGAAAAAGATAAAAATGAGACTCAGCAAGTACATGAAACAGGAAAATTAAACCCCGTGTACTATAGGTAATAAACTAAGTTGAAAAAAACATTTTCAAAAAGGCAAATTTGGAAACAAAGGAATTTTTAAAACATAAAAAAGGAGCTAAGTTTTTCCAATTCTGATGAAAACTATAAATACATAGATTTGAGGAGTACAACAAACTCCAAACAGAATGAACAAAAAGAAAACATACCATAGAACATTATAATCAAATCATTGGAAACCAGTGATAAATAGAAAATCTTAAAAGCTGCCAGAAAATAAAAAGCTACATTACATACAGAATTAACTTACAATGACCACAGATCAGAAATGATGCAAGACAGATTACAGTAAAATGACATATTTATGTGCTAAAAGAAAAAAGTATCAATCTATAACTATATCCAGTGAAAATATCCTTTAAAAAGGAAGGTGAAAGACGGCCATTTCTAAACAAGTAAAAGCTAAGAGAATTGATTGCAAGCTAAATCACACTATAAGAAATCTTAGAAGAAAATTTTCATGCTAAAGAATAATGTTTCCAAATGGAAACTCAGATTTATACAAAGAAATAAAGAACACTAGACACTCATATTTACACAAAGAAATGTAGAACATTGGAAATGGTAAACATGGGAATTAGAAAAATTAGTATATAAACCTTTTTCCTTATTCTTACATTTTCTGTAAAGATAATTGGCTGTTTAAAAATGTATTACGCATTTTATAAATATGTAGAAATAAGATATATGATACTAATAGCACAAAGGATAATGGAGGGTCAGTGGGTAGAACTATCCTGTGGTAAGATATAACATTGCATTGGAAGTCAAAAACATACTGTGATAATTGACAATTATTATTATAAGCCCTAGAACAACCAAACATACAAAAAAAAGTTAAGTCAGAATATTAAAGCTATTAAATTAATCAATAAGGCAAGAAAAGTCAACATGGAACCAAAGGACAAATAGTACAAATAGAAAGCAAATAGCCATAGAGTAGAATTAAAGCCAAATATGCTGATAATTTCATTATATATATACATTATATATATAATGTATATATATAATCTGAAGACTCAATTAGAAGGCAGAGATTATTCAATTTTTTTGAAAGCAAGGAGCACCTCTATGCTATGAATAGAAAAACAAATTTAAATACAAATTTAAAAATAAAAGAATGAAAAAAGAGAAATCATACAAACACTGAAATAGCTATATTAATAACAAAGCAGATTTCACAGGATGAGGAATATTATCTAAAATATGGCAGGACACTTAAAAATTGAAAATGACAAATTCATCAAGAGTATATAATCATTCTTAATGTGTAAGCAGCATCTAATAAGAGCTTTACAATATATAAAGTGAAAACTTACAGATAAAAAAGAAATATAAAAATTCACAATATAGTTGGAGATTTCAACAGTCACCTCTTAGTAATTAATGAAAGTGTATCTATAGAATCAGCAAAGACATAAAAGACCTAAACAAAAATAGAAACTAACTTGAGTTAGTTGATATGTATAGGGCAATATACCAACAATAGCAGTAGACATATTTTTTCAAGTGCACATAAAACATCCACCAAGCTAGACTAAGCTAATCTCAAGTACTGAGAAGAATCAAAGTCACACAAAATTTATTTTCTCATACATATGCACAAATTTAATAGAAAATAAATATTAAAAAACAATCTGGGAAATACCCCAAAATTTGAAAATTAAATAAGTCACTTCTAAATAATTGATAAGTCAAAGAAGATATCAAAAAAGACATTATTAAATATTTTTAAAGAATGATATAAAAATCACTACATATCAAAATGTGTAAGATGAAGCTAAAACAGTATTTAGAAAAAATATATATTGCTTTAGATATTTACATTAGAGAAGACAATTTAAAAATCATCTAAGTTCCCATATTAGCAAAGTAAGAAAAGTAACTCAAAGTAAGTGAATGGGAGAAAATAACAAAGTAAGAATAAAAATTAATAAAATAAAACACACACACAATAGAGAAAAATTAATAAAACCAAACCTGGTTCTCAAAAAAGAAAAATTAATTAACTTCTAATAAATACCTGGATCATAAATTAGCCAAAGGAGATTATTAGTGAGGCAACCAATAAAATGTTAGTAAGGTCTGTAGATTAAAAGTATTATCCAAAGTTAATTTTCTGGTTTTGATATGGTATTGTAATTATATAAGATGTTAACATTTGGGGAAGCTGAATGAAAGTTATATAGAAACTCTTTGCTCTATTTTTGGCAACTTATTTCTAAGTCTAAAATTATTTAAAAATGAAGAAGTTTTTAAAAACAAATCAGAACTTCCATTCTCTTAAAGGCTGCTAACAAATCAAAACAGCAAGTCAATGATTGGGGAAAAGTATTTGAAATGCATACATCTGATGAAGATTTGTATTAAGAATATATAAAGAAATCTTACAACTCAGTCTTAAGAAGACATGCAAACCAATTAAAAACTCGTACAATATTTGTACAGTTGTTTAATAAAAGAATGGATGTAAATGTCAAATAAGCACATGAAAACATGCTTAAAATTACTAATCACCAGGGAAATGCAAACAAAATCACAATACTGTATCACTGAATTTATTGGCTAAAATTTTAAAAGACCACTGACACTAAATGCTGGTTTACATGCAGAGCAACTGAATATTAATACATTGCTGTTGGGAGTATAAACTGGAACAATCTTTTTTAGAAATGCTTCAAAAGTTTTAAATGAAGCTAAACTTCATAAGCATATAACCCAGAAATTACACAGATAAGTATTTACCAAAAAGTAATAAAAATATATACAAAAAAAGGCATGAATAAGAATGTTATTTGCATTATTCAAAGTAGCTCAGGAATGGTAATCAAAACAGTGTGGTACTGACATAAGCAAAAGAATAAAGTTGGACTTCACACTATATACAAAAATTATCTCAAAATTAGTCAAAAACTAAAGTGAAAATCTAAAACTATAAAACACTTAAAAATATTAGGAGGAATTCTTCATCATGTTAAATTTGGCATTGATTTCTTGGATATGACACCAAGGCACAGGCAACAATAACAAAAATAGATAAACTAGACTTCATCAAAATGTAAAACTTTATAAAACAAAAGACACATCAAGAGATGAAAATGCAACCCAGAGAATGGAAGAAAATATTTGCAAATCATATATGTGATAAGGAATTAACATACAGAATTTATTAAAATAAAACTCCTACAACTCAAAAAATTAAAAATACCCATTTGAAAAAGTAGGCAAAGAGTTCTAATAGACATTTCTCTATATATGATTGGCCAAAAAGCACAGAAAAAAATGCTCGGCATCACCAGTCATAAAGGAAAAGTATATCAAAACCACAATAAAACATCACTTCATACCACTAAATGAGTATTATAAAACAATAAACACCCTCCACCCCAAGAAATCGGAAGCCTATGTGTTGTGGTTAGGAATGTTGGAGCTGCTGTGAATAACAGTATGGCAGATCCTCAAAAAGTTAAATTTGAGAATTACCACATGATCCAGCAATTCCTCTTCCAGGTATACACCAAAAGTGTTGAAAGCAGGAGCTTAAACAAATAACTGTGCATCTATGTTCATAGCATTATTATTCACAATAGCCAAAAGATTGAAACAACCCAAGTTTCCATCAAGATGAATTAACAAAATGTGGTATATGCATGCAATGAAATACTATTCATCTTTAAAAGGAATGAAATTCTGATATATGCCACAATACGGATGAACTTTGAAATCATGTTATGTGAAACAAGCCAGACACAAAAGGATAAATATTGTATGATTCCACTTCTATGAGGTACCTAGAATAGGCAAATTCATAGAGACAGAAAGTATAATAAAGTTACCAGAAGCTAGAGGAAGGGGGAAACGGTGAGTTATTATTTAATGGATGTGGGATTTCTGTTAGGATGATGAAAAAGTTCTGGAAATGGATAGTGGTGAAGGTCGCACATTGTAAATGCACTTAATGCCACTGAATTATACACTTAAAAATAATTAAAATGGTAAGTGTTACGTTATGTATATTTTACCAGAGTAAAAGAGTATGAAAAAATGCTCCCAAACTTGAAAACAAGCAAATGTCCACAAAGGAAAATGGAAAAACATACTGTGATATCTTCATATACTGAAGTACTATGAGTTAATAAAAAATAACAACGTAGATACATTCCAAAAACATAATACTGAACAAATGAACCTAGATACAAAATAAGTATATGCTATATGACTCCATTTATACCAAGTTCTGAAAAAAGCAAAACTAATCTACAGTGACAGAAATAAAGCAGCTGAGTAGAGTTAAAGGTTCTGACTACAACAAGAGTATAAGGGAACTTTTAGGGGTGATCAGAATATTTTATATCATGATTGGCATTGTGATTATACAGGTGTTATGCATTTGGCACAATTATTGAACTCTAAACTTATAATGAAGGAATTTACTATTTTATTTTATGTAAAAGGAAGGAAAGAAGGGGAAGAAGGAAGGGAGGAGTGAGAGAAGAAAAGAGGGCAGAATAAGGGATGAAGGAAGAGGGAGGAAAGAAATTGCACAGCTATAGCAATTAGAATAATATTGATACAAGAAAAGGCATTTATATACATTGAATAAAACAGAGTCCAGAAATAATTCTACATATATACATAAATTTGGCAGTGACAGAGATGGCATTGAAAAGAGAGAAAAGATTAAGTACAACAATAAGCCAGCTATTCAGTCAAAAAGTTTAATTCTAACCCTGCATTAAACGAACACACGGTACATCCCAGAATGATTAACACCTAAATATGCAAGATGAAATTTTATAGCTTTAGAAGAAATTATAGAATTTTATGATTTCAAGGTTTTGAAGAATTTCCTCAGACACATCATAGCCCATGTACCTCTCCTATATATATATGATAAAAATTAAGAAATTTGATCACATCAAAACTGTAACTATCTCCACCCAAAAAATGACAAATAAAGTTAAAAGTTACACCACATACTCACAAAAGATATTTGCTAACACATCAAAGCCAAGTTTTCGTTTATCTAGATTATTCAGGGAGTCTCAAGAGTCTTAAAACAGTTTTTAGCTTTAATAACTTCAGAAGTGCAAGTGCTACTAACTTACATTAACAACATTTGAAAAGTTAACTTTATATTTTAAAATACTGATGTTTCTATTAAAATTCAATATAACTATTGTCTTGTGTCACAGATCTAGTCGATTTTCAAACTTCATTTAAAAGTTTCTGTAGCTGTTGCTTAGTGATAGAAAGAATTGCATTTATAATTCTGGTTTAAGATCCTCTAAAGATGGAGGTTTTGATGAACACATGGTAGAGAGTTCAAACATGTTCTCAGGAAAACAAGTCTAATAGAGGCAGACCAGGTGCAGCAGGTGGCTAAGCAAGAGGTTTCCTCCACTGAGCTATTGTTTGTGAAGTGTCATGCAGAAACCGTTCCATTCAAATAAGTTAAAGTAAGAAAAAATTTACTCCTCAACCCCACAAAAGTAAATAAGTGGAAGAGCAATGTAAATAATTATACTGCCAAATGATATATAAGTAACTGCATAGCATTTAAACTTTTGAGCCATCAAAGCTTAAAATTCACTAAGATTTAGAGACTGCATGATGAATGCCTATAAATTTCTTTTTCTTTTTTCTTTTTTGTTTGCTTCTTTTTCTTTCTCTCCACGTTGTTCTATCAGTTTTATTCACCAGGGCTAGACTAGGGTGAGGCCAGTTGAGGCACTCACTTTGGGTATAATTATAAGTGGCCACAAAAACTCTCAGTAATCAAGATAAAATAATATTTTAATGCAGAATCTCAAAAAAAATTAATGCAAATAATTATGAGCAAGACATTAAATGTTAAATAAAAACTTTTCCTTTTGCCCAGCATATTTAAGCCTGTGTTGATAGATGTATATGCATTCATGAATTAATATTCTTTTTTTAATTTGGTATTTCTTTTAGCAATAGTCAGAGGGCTCTCCACAAAAACAACCAAAAGTTGTTGATCTGTCATCTGCAAGGTGGAGACCCAGGAAAGCAAGTGGTATAATTCAGCCTGAACCTGGAAGTATGAGATCCAGGAGAAACCAATGGTGTAAAAATCAGTCTAAGGGTAGGAGAATATGAGATGAAAAGTTCCAGCTCAAGCACTGAGACAGAGGAAAAGGGGCAAATTCCACCTTTCTCTGCCTTTTGTTCTATTCAGGCCTTCAATCAATTGGATGAGGTCCCTCCAAATCCCCCACTGAGAAGAGAATGATTTTGAGACCACCAATTTAAAAACTAATGTTACCCACTAACACTCTCATAGACACACCCAGAAATATTTAACTTGGGTACCCCAAGGCCAGTCAAGTTGACACATAAAATTAATCAAAATATCACCCATCTTCATTCCGTAGGGGATGTGAAGTGAAACAAAAAAAAAGTGCAGAACATTGCATATGTATCCATATATATAAAAGGGAGAGGGGTGTGTGGGTGTGTGTGTGTGTGTGTGTGTGTGTGTGTGTAGTTCTCAATTCTCTTTAGGTGGGAGAAATAATGCTTTAGAATTAGGGGGTAAGGCAAATGTGAGGGTCCATTCTTCTCATGTACAGGCATTGATGAACAGAAGGCCATAGTCACTCCCAATTTCTGCCAAATTGTGTAGAAGAGAAAAATAATTTTCATGGGAAGAACTAAAACACACTGGGAATTTCTTTAAAAACTAAATGAGAAAATGTAAAGATAAGAGAAACCATCACAGATAAAACTTAGCCTTAAGTAATGAAGCTAGCTACAAGCTACAGTTTAGCATTTTTAGCTGTAAATTAAACCAGTGTTAAGTATTGACATGACTAACTATTTTTAAATATACATCAAATAAGTGATGCCAAATTCTCCTGCCCCATTGACCTAGGCAGGGCTGGGACCACAGTGGCCTGAAATGGAATTTCTTACCCAAGGCAACTAAACACATCAAAGGACTGAGGAAAGTAAAAGTCTGGGTAGAAGTGTCAAGAAAGGAGGAATGTTTGAAAATTTACTAAAACTAAATGAGAATAAATTGCCCAAATTAGAAGTGGCACTAAAGTCAGACATACAGCAAGAAATAGAGGATCAGAAGATAAGAACAGATGAAACACAATGGAAGCAAGATGGCAAAGGGGTGTTTCTGAGTAATTACCTAAAAAAACATGCTGGTCTAGCTTACAAGTGTGAACTAAACACAGGGCATTGGACATAGATTTAAGTTTGCTGGCTTTGATGCTTGAAGGATAGAATAGACAGGTAAATACAATGCTGCACTAAGCCATACTGGAGGCTGGGCAAAAGGAAAAGTTTTTATTTAACATTTAATGTCTTATTCATAATTATTTGCATTAATTTTTATTTTTTTGAGATTCTACATTAAAATATTATTTTATCTTGATTACTGAGAGTTTTTGTGGCCACTTACAATTATACCCAAGGTGAGTGCCTCAACTGGCCTCACCCTAGTCTAGCCCTGGTGAATAAACAGAAATCAGAAGACATATTAAATTCATGCTTTCTAATTATAGTGAATAAATACAGTAAGAGAAAAGTCATGAATGATTATTACCAAAGGAAAGCATGATACATGAATAGTACCACCTATGAAGTCTAACCAACACTAAAGCAGTATGCAGCTGAGTATATGAGACTTAGTTATTGAATGGTGACAAATTTTAGAGTTCCCAGTCCATGAATGATGCAAATAGTGTGCTTTGGTCTGTTTCAAAGCAGTCATCTTGAGAGACTATGTCCTGATTCCAAGAATGAAATTGATCACCTAAAAATACTTCCAAAATTTCTTTTCTGAAAATGCCTTCGAGTTTACAGTCTACCATATAATTATTTACTGGGTAGCACTTTATTTTGCAAAACAATTTCATATACATTATGTCTCATAAAATCACTTAATTATCAGTTTGGAGAGACATTGGTGACCTTCTTCTGTATTCAGTGGTATCAGCCTTAGCTGTCTTTGGACAGTTTCCATTTCTTCCCTTACCTGGCACAGAAACTGAAGACCATAGTGATAACCAAAGTGAGGCAGAGAACAGACATAGAATCCTGATCTTTTGACTCTGGTGCACCATTCATGACCATCCATCGAGATGAAGTTTTATCAAATTTTCAGTATAACTAATGATTGCCACAGTGAAAGGCCCAAATCAGGATGTGGGATTTCTGAGCTATTAACTCTTTTATTCCAATATGCTAAGTGTCCATATAGAGACTTCTAAAATTTTAAATCTTAGAAAATATTTTTAATTTGAAGGTAGCTTGGATTTACTTATAGTGTGCTTTAAAACAAAACAAAACAAAACAAAACAAAACAAAACCTTATTCCAGGAATGATTTCGGTCATAGAACTATGTAATGCCATTTTTTCCCTTTTGTTCACACTAAGCCTCATTTTATGAATGATTTGTACAAGCTTTTTAAAGTTTGTTCCAAAAGAGAAGTTTCACATATATTTTGATGAATATCTCCATTATCAGAAAACTGTAGACTTTACAAAGTATGTGGATACCTTTATAGAGATATTGCAGTGGGAAGAGCATGGACCCTGGACCTAGACAGCCTGAGTTAAAATCCTGGAGTCCATAACTACTGTCTGTATGTGCCCCATTATACAATACTGAGCCTTTCAGGCCTTAGTGTCCTCATTTTTAAAATGGGGATAAGAGCACCTACTTGATGGAGTTGTTGGATGATTAAATTAGTTATTATATGTCAAAAGTTTTTGCAGCATTTGTGCAAGTGATAATTATCATTACTTAACTAAATTCATAAATTCTGTGCCCTGCAGCTGACATTATTTTATGGTCACCAATCAGAAGTTTGAAAGGTTTGGATGTTAAGGTACAAAGTTAAAATAAGTTAATTCTATCTGTGCTGAATAAAATAATTTAATAATATCTGAGAAGAGTTAGTTTTATAGATAATGTGCTTTTGAATTTCTCTGGTAATCTTGCTTTAATTGTAAATGTAGTTATCATGACACATAATCATTACAATAAAGATTAGACTTTTGTTTAAAAATTTTTAACTGAATGAAAGAGAAGAGCTTCTGCTTCCATACAAGCAATCTATGACGCAGAATGTCTACTAGGTGTGTCCATAACCAAATCCATACAGCCTACCAGATGTATGGAATGAAACTGGAGAAAAATGTCCTGTAAAGCTGACATAGCTTCTCAAATCCATTAAAGGTCAAATTGCATATCATCTTGTCAGTATATTTCTTGACATTTATTTTCCTTTCTTGTTTTAATCTTAACCAATTTTCGTTGCCTCATGCTTCCAAATTGGACATTGTTCTTAAAATGAATAAAGTAGTTTATTGCTTGATACAGGTTATTAAAAAAGGAGGTAGAAATTTTTCAAATGAAAATTCCTTTGATGAAAGACTCACCCTGTTTATTTTACAGTATGTCTGTAAACATAGCCTAATAGACCTCTGTAAACTGAAATCACTTTCATTCATTCAGAAATCAGTTATTTAGAGTGCCTGCTACATATAAGGCACCTTTTAGGTTCAGAACAGAACAAGTCTTTCCCTTTGTTTAGACAACAAATGACAAAACAAATAAATATGTAATATGTCATGTGGTGATAACTGCAAGTAAGGAAAACAAAGCAAGGTAAATGGAGTGTAATGGGTGGTGTGTGTATGTGTGTGTGCGTGCACGAACACACACATGTGCATGCACATGGTGCTTTAGATAACATGGTCTGAGAAGGCTTCTCTAATGAGGTGGCATTTGAGCAAGGACCTAAATGGCAAATATAAAATCCAGAACCACACTGTGCTCACTGTAGACCAGCATGGCTGAAGCAGAAAGAGAATGGGAGAAAGAGAGGGTTGATACTGGTATCCATGTTTTCTTCACTCTCACAACTGTTGAGACACTTAACTAGAGCCAGGTAAGGTCTTATAAGAACTCTGTTTTTTCCCCTTATCTTTCAGCTGATCCATCAGCTTGTGAAATTGCCCTAGGAACATTTTTTTGTGGACTATTAGGCACAAGCCATAGTCATTGTTCTTCATGTATAACCATCACACATATGATCATTTATTAGCACAGCACTTTGTAATTTATCTTTTCCTCACTCTTTAATTATCTTGGGCAGAGAAACTTGTAAACCATTACTAAATGGTGGTACTCTACGTATATTAAAGATGATTCCATTTTGAGGAGAAAATATTGCTAAATACCACTTTAGTGCTGAATATCAGCAACCCTTCTTATTAGAAAACTGTCTTTTCACTTCCTTTCTCATTATTCTCTTAGCTCTCTACTTATCTCTATCCACTGAGTCCATACTTTAATTCTGCTTCAAGATCTTCATGCTCTCCTATGGCATAATTCAATTTATTACCATTTATATCATCCTTACTTTAGCAACTTGCCCTCAATACATTCCATACTTAAAATTTTCTCTTTTCTTTTATAGCACAAATCCCTTTTCCAAGGCTGTATGTTCTCCAGGATGCATTGCATGCTACTTTACAAAAATAAGCATATGCTAATATGTAAATGTGTACAAATAACATAACTTATTACCAACCCTATTCACAAAGTGAAAAATTAATACTTAGAATTAATGTTACCCAAGAGAGAACTACTAATGCTGGAAAATTTCAGGTAAACTTATAGGAAGACAATATTTTTGGACAGATGTCTGTGTCTTTTCATGGTTCTTAAAATCCCGTAAGTGTTTGCTAATACATTCAAAGTAACATATAGTACTCCACCAAAAGCTGATGGTCTGTTTGTCAGAAAACATGTCATCAACATGATCTGTGTTCCCCTGGTCTCAGTTCCCTTTTCAGGTCTTAGTCACAGTAGTTTAAAGCATGGTATTTAGATAAGTTGGCGAAACCAGAATCAAATAATGGTAACAGCCTTCTATGGTGAAGCCTTCCTCTCAGAAACAGGATTGGGAGAAGCAGATGGTGTATGTCACATTGGATCAGCTGTGACAAATGGGTAACATGGAAGAGTCTCAATGGACCCTGTGTTGTCCACACTGGGCATCGGGCAGTGACGCAGATCTGACTTAGGCTGCTCTAGTGGGTAGCAACTACTGAATGCTGCTATTGTTTTGATGAAAGAGCCCTGTGGATTGTTTTTGATCTGCATATTAACAAAGAAGAGAATGACAGCCAAGTTTTTTAGAAGCAGCAAGAAAGACATTTTCCATTGAAAATGTGCATGATACATCTCTATTGGAGAACACACACACGCACACAGACAAAACAAACAAAAAACAAATGAAAAGTCTTTTCAACCAGAACCTGTGGTTTGCTTTCTTTTATTCCTTAGTATACATTAATATGTTAAAATGCACAACATTCAGACGTGCAGCCTGATCGAGTGATAATCTCTTATAATGTGCCTCTATTTAAAGCAACAAACAGATGGAAGGTTTATGAGCAAGGCTTGTAAAAGTAAAAGCAAATGATTATAATAGTCGTACTTTTTTTAATAGGATTTCCTACAATCTAAAACATTATTCCCCAAGGAACAAAATTGTTCTATAAAATAACATTACTTAGGAAAGACACAGTCCGCTCTGACTTTGCTGAGGCAACAGACTCCATGATGGTCTTTGATTGCAGGAGGCTCTCAAGTCAGATCAGCGTCCTGGGAGAAAGAACACAGGGACATCACAATCTCCAAAGAAAACAGTTCAGTAGAAAGGGAGAAATATCCAGGGGGAGAAAAGAGATATAAAATATGTATAAACTTTGAATTTATTACTTTCTAATTTTCTACCTAGAAAAAAAGTTTGGGGACATTCTTATGAATTTAAGATAAGCATGTAACATTACTTCCTCCACTTCCAGTGCAGACCCAAGTCCAACTTTAGCACAGCAAATCTTGCTTAACAGACAATGGAATTGTAAGCAACCCAACACTAATTCATTATCATTATCCCTTTTTAAGAGAAAGCAAACTCACTATAATTCTGTCATTAAGATTAATATATCATAGTCATGGCCTTTATGTGAATTATAATTAAAGCTAATCTTAATTAAAGTTATTACACAATTTTGGGAGAAAATAAACAACCCAAAGACAGGGAAAGAATGTGGTCAATAACTCACTCCAAAAATATTTTTTGCCTCCAAAGCTCACACTAAGGGAGACATTCCTGCGTATGATACAAATGGTTCTGACATTAAGAAAAGTAAACAAGTAAGAAAAATAAAGATGGAAAAATTCTGCGGTCAGTTCACAAGTGCTTTTTTATTGTTTGAGGCAGGGTTAAAGCCTTTTATAAAGACAAGGATATATGTGCCACTAGATTGGATATGACATTGGCCTAGTCTAGCTGCCCTTGCATAGAACTTGGGCTGCCTGTAACATGCCATGGACAAAACACATATCTGTGCTTCTAAACAAAGAATGAGGGTGGGACCTAATGCAGTTAATGTAAATCATTATTTCCAATGTTATTTTGTAGATCGAATAGAAAAAAAAGGTACTGAAGTCTGGTTATTAGTAGATTTGAGAGACAAAGGCAAACATTCAATATCCTCTATTAGTCTTGAGGATTTTAATCTAAGTAACAGTTTACATAAGCTACAAGAGGGACTATTGCCACCCTCAATGCAAGTCATTCATGGACTGTGTCAACTCAGTAGGCCAGAAGCCATATTAAGGGGCTAGAACTGAGAAAGTAGGTTCTTCTTGAGTATTTCAGGGATTCTGACCTCTCAGAGTTTTACAATAGCAATAATCTAGTCATTTGGTACCTATAACTTAGAAGGATTCTCTTTCTAGTTTTACTGTCCTCAAACTAACCTAATACTGGGAGATCCAGGACAATGAATGCCTTATATAAACAGAAGCAAAAATAAATGCTATAGTGTTAAGAGAAACCATCCCTTCAGATATCTTCTAGAGTGATTTTATTGCTGTACCAAAATATTAGATGAAATTATAGCCACCCGACCAGTATTATCATGCTTGTTTTCCTTGTAACATTAGTGCTGAAATATCATCAAGGATGCACAAGACCATCTCACAAACTATGAATTTCATTTTTGAGAGGTCCTGAGAAAGATAGCAAATTCAAAGGGTTTGTGCCTTCTGTTAAAAACTGTTTGATCTGGTGGGTGTTTTTTATAATTGTCCCTTCCTGTCTAATTTCTGAACCACTACTCTGTCTTTTATTACTTTACTACCTTTAAATAGTACCCAAAGGAGCAAGCCAGCTCCAAACACAAATATGACCATAGACATGGCTGGAAGTGTGTGTGGTTAAAAATGAATGAATGAATGAATGAATGAATGAATAATTAAATAAATAGAAGTTCCTGGTGCAACTAGAACCTGGTGCTGGGAAAGATATCTGACACTGACTAGTATTCAGGGCAAGAAGTAGATTTAGAAATGAACACAGAGATTTAGGAAAGCTATTTGTTCCAATTCAGAAATTGTAACATGAAGCCAGCCATAAACCTATGGCCTGGCTGGGAACATATACCTTCTGCTCTCTAAAAAACTGCAAACTAAAATGCATTGCCTGTGATAAAGATGCTAAAGGATGATGGCAAGAGGATTACATAGAATATAAGAAATTAAGATTTAAGAGGAATAAAAGAGAGTAGGCTTCATCTAAACTATGACTATTTCACTAAAAATAAACCCACAGCACAATGGTATCAAAGGGTTCTCTACTGAATAGGCAAGCTAAGGACACAATCTCTCTCACTTGGCTATAGCCACTGAGCGTGCTCAGAGAGGCTCCAGGTGTGACCTCTGCTCTCCTGTGAGCAGTGGAGAGGCCAGGCAATCTATCATGGTGTTCATCTTGTCAGCCCTGGTGCTTTGCCACTGCTGTCTGTCACCTTGGTGGATGAGAACTGCTTAAGGGCAATCATGTCAATCTCTATGTGACCATTCAGTCTAAGGCAGAAAGATGATGTTGACAGGCAAAGTCAACAGAAGGTACCAAAAGCTAAAGTCATAGCCTTCCCACAGAGATGCAATGCAGGCCATTTTTTTTCTTTAGCTTTTCTTTATTTTTGCTTTCCCTTTTTCTTTTATTCTCATGACAGAGGCTAAGGCATACAGAACTTGCCTTCAGAGTTGATCATCTCGAATAAACCTGTTGCCCTCTGAGTTTTTCCCATAGTAAACATAGCGACACTTCCCCAGGACACCTGAAAAATAAAAGTAAACACATCATTACAAACCACAATTATAGCAAGGACCAATTGGTCTGTAAAGCAGAAACATAACACAAGCATAAATCCAATGGGTGGCAGCAAATGAATTAGGTCTCAGAGAGACAGATCTTACTTTCTTGTCCTCAGATTTGATATTCAAATAAAATGTCACCAGAACACAGGCTCCTAGGAATAACATGGCTCCTGCATGATATCTCTTCATATTCCAGAGACTGTTCTAGTTTGGCCAATTACTCCTCAAAATAAAATAATCCTCTTCTTTCTCCAGGTCCCCTTAGCAATTCCTAAAAATGGAAAATTAAGAGTTCTAACATGGTCCCAACCCAAGCAAATAATGTGGAACAGTCTTCCCAGAATGTGAATATTTCCAAGTCCTTTATCATGAACCACTTTGTTAACTTCCAGAAAGAACCTTTCAAATCCTAAGAGGCATCAGGCACATAATGGATGATTAAGGAGAGTGGTGGTGTTGACAAAATGCCACATGGAAAGTAACAAGAATCTCCAACATTAAATGGCTTTTTCTCATAGGCATCTTGAACTGTATTCTCAGGTTAGAATGCACTTAATTTTTCATTTTCTGTTTTATTTTAACTAATTATATGGCTTCCTATACAGGGGAAGGAGGACTTATCTGTAAAAAATGCCCCTAAAATTGGGTCAAAAATTTTAATCAACTCAAAATTTATTCTAAATATCTATACAAAATCACCTGCCATAGTTATTATGAAAGCTTTGTGGGATTATTGAGGAAAAATAAGTTGTAAGACGATATTCAAAACAAAAATTTGTTTTTTACAACCTTGTATTTTTTCATTTTTAGAAAACTTAAAAAATTCAGCTTCACAGAGCTGTCTTATTAATAGCACTAGAGTCTCTGATGCATGTATAACCAGGAAAAAAAAAAAACTAGATGTCCACAAAACATTAATTTATGAGCCACAAATCTGCCTATAACAAGAGCTATCTATATGGAGGATTTTTCCCCCATCAATTTGATAGTAGGAAACCAACAATCACTATCTATTTTTCATTTGGGATAAATTAGGACTTGAAATTATCCAAGTTCTTCACATCAGAAGTTCTAATTAGTAAAAATTTTTGTGATTGTACAAGAGATATTTCTCCACCGCAGAACTTTAAGCCTTATTCTTAAATAAAGACTACACATGACTCTTAGAAATTTTTAAGGACAGGGTAGATGCTCCCTGGTTTGGATGGTGTAGGAGGAAGCTGGGGATTGCTGGGGTTACAGACTCTCCAAGAATTAGCAATAGGGAAAGAATGATATTGTTCCATAGACTCTAACTGGTCTTGTGCAAGCCCTCATTACTTCTCTTTTCTGCCATGCTCCTATAAACAAGTTTGCTGCGGACGAGACTTCCCCCTTGGCCATGCTTTCTCCTTGGCTACCCGTCCTCAATTACTGTGTTTGAGTTTTGGTTTGGTACCTGGAAACACTGAGCTTGGATGAAACCTTCCTGAAACCCTTTTTTAGACTTAAAGGATTCTTCTGACTGTTGGCAGTGAGCTGTTCCCTTTTTGTGCTGAATTATGTAGCACCTGGGGTTGGACTAATATTGTCACCAATGCCAGAACCGTTTTGTGGGCTTGGCTCTCCAGGATCTGATCCAACAACCATACCTCCTACAGATCTGGTTGGGAGTGCTTAGAGATTTCTGAAAATCTACAAGATGCTTCCTCAAACATAATTGATTCAAATACAACTTCAAGAAACTGAAAGAATGAGGCAGAGAGATGTTAATTTCTTTCTACAGTGCCAAGACTACATAAATTTTTATAAAAAGGAATGGAATGGAAAGGGCTGTCCCATATCAAAAAGAAAAGTATTTCTCTTAAGTGAAAGAATGAAAGGCAGACACACACACACACACACACACACACACACACACACACACACACACACCACTCACTAGTGGGTACATTCATTCTCTGCTATAAACTTTCCAGTACATTCAGGATTGAATTTCTTTTCTCTACCCTTTCTCCATGATAAACATCAACTTCATATCCTGCCTAAATGTAACCTGGACGTAGGCTGGAAATATTCTGGAAATAGGCTGTATATCCTGGAATATGGGCCCTTACATGGAAGAAGTTGAAGTGTTCTAAGCCATGTTCCCCAGGCCTTCTTTCTGGTCGGCATTGATAAAAGTCTGTTTTAAAGTCTGCCCTGTTCCTTTAGGCCTGGAAGCAAGAATCTTTCTAGATATCCCGGTGAGAGTGTGCTGTTTGATGAATGCAAGAGACTGCAGTGAGGTGTCAGAGCTTGGGAATTGAGGCAAGGACATGAGGTATTAATATTGTCAATGATCTCTTGATGGGAAAACGGATACCACACTCACTGTCAGATTTAAATAGACATCAAGTGCATTAATGACAAAAGGGCAGACTTCAAACGAAGGGTCTTTGTAGTGGGGAGCAGAGCTAGTCTCTGCACTGGCAATAACCTGATCTGAAAAGACACTGTCAGGGCTTGAGACAGGCCCAGGATTGTGTATGGTGACAGAAAGCAGAGATGCTGACAGAGATACCAGTGCCATATTATGCCAAGGATATTCTAATGCTGTCTGCTGCTCTAACGAAAGCTGACATCACTCCGTATCACTTGGGGTCTTCTTTGTCTGCCCCTGCAGAAGATTTCTCCCTAAACATCATAACAAAACTCGCTGTCGTTATAAAGTTCCTGGCAGCCCTGTTCTGTCAGAGCACTGGAGTCAAGAGGCCTAAGGATAACCTCAGTCAATCTAAATTTGGACTTTGCAGGAGGACCCACTCAGCCCCCACCCCCTGCCCTGATATCTTGACTACTTGAGGTGATCAGAGTACCAACGTGTGAGGAGCTGTCTCCTTGGATAAAATCCTTGAAGGGAAGGCACTCAGTCTGAGGGCTGCTCCAGAACTGCACCGAGATGGCCTGGCAGCCCCAAACGAAATACAGCTAGCTGCTGGTGCTCCTCCGGGGAGAAAGGTGGTCTGGCTACCGATGGTTAAAATCAGGCTGAAATTTTTAAATCTGAACTGCTTGCAATTGCGTAAATTCAGCAAACGTTGCCTCTGTTGAGACTCTCACCCAAGCTGAGCTCACAACTGGGAAATGATAACCCCCCCAAATGGAACTTCTGTACTCAATAAACAAACAAACAAATAATATTAATAAGAAAGGGGGGGGCGTGAAGTACAGTCCTATGTGCGGCCACAGCACTTTATTTATCACAGAGGTCATTTGTAAAATCATAGGATCTGCTCATAAATTGAGGTGGTGGTATGTTTCTCTTTCTCTTGCTCTCCCCATGGCCCTCCTTCTCCGGTGAGTACAACTGCCATAAACTGTGAAAATTATGGAGGGAATAGTTTGCTTGCAAAGAACATTTTGACGGGGAGGCACTCAGGGACTGGAATTTGGGAACCCGCTGGTTTTGACTCAGTAGGCGGCAGTTTCCATGTACATCTGCAATGCATTCATTTGTTTGTATCTCCTAGAACTATAATGTCTTGGGACTGGAGGGGGAACAACACATTTAATGGCATGTGTAGTGTTTTTAATTAAAATATCTGGCTTTGGCCATAATAAGTGAAACAGGCTTGCAGTGCATCAGGACAATGTGTAGCTGTCTGTATGCAGTTTCTTTTCAGCCCCACCCCCCTCCAAATGACAGCATGTTATCCCCTGGGAAATCCTTTCCTGCCAAATGAGACTTCTAATTTTTCTTAAGTAGCCAGCTCTGCCATCACCATAAGTTCTTAAAACTATAATTATGAAAAAAAATGTATTGGGAAGAAACTATTTTAAAGAGGTCCTTTATCTTTTAAATGTTTCCCCCCTCTGGAATGGATATTCTAATTATGCAGGTTAAGTTACAACCTCAGGGCTGCCTGAGGGTGTGGAAATCAGCCTCCTTTTTGTAAGGAAGGCTCTGTTCGCAGGGATGCTGTTAGAGACTTCTGAGGAGAAAAGAAAACTCTCTGAGTTTAAACCCAGCTCTGCCCCTAACAGTTTACGACCATGTTTGTGTCACTTTTCCTCACGAGGCTGGTCTCCCCATTTGTAAAACAAGGGCAAGGGGCCAGATAATCTCAAAGATTCGTCTTAGTTCTGAAATAGATAAATTAGTATTTTCAAAAATTTCCCTTATTAAGATGAGGATGCTGGGTCCAACATTGCTTGATGTAGCAGGTAGATCCAATGGTCAGTTAACCAAAAATTTGATTTGGACTAAGCTTTTGAAACCCATCCAGCTCATTCCCATAATATATAGAAGGGGAGCTCTGCTAGACCTCATAACCCCCAAGGAAAGAATTTCCACTAACTTCTCTGTAACCTGTGTTTCATACTCAGCTGGAAAGTGCTCACCACTAACTAGCCTATGTCCCACTAACTTTGATTTCAATCTCATAACTATATTCAATGGAACTAAAGACTAAATATCTGAGTTGGTGGTCTACCATTTGTATTTTAGTTGTGAAAAAATATAATTTTTACTTATACAAATACGAACTTATTTGATGATGCAGTACAGGTTAGATCGATAAATCCATATTTGTAAAATAAAGTATCAATCTTATTATCATTATTAACATTAGTTTCAGTAATCATCATTTTAAATGCTATTACATTTTAATCACATTTTAAATGTAATAGCATTTAAAATGATGCTATTTTAATGTTTGTGATCACTAGGAGCTTATAATTAGGCAGCACTACAAAACAGACAAGGGACAGAGGGCTCCTCAAGGAACTCTTGCTCTCCAATCAGTATGAGTAAAGGATAAAACTAGACTCTTTATGACCTCTGAAAATAGCGACAACAGTGTTGTGAAGAGGTGGGTGACAGAGAAGAAAAGAGTATTTGGAGAGTCTTTCTGCTCTATTGTGGAAGGTTCTGGAACTATACTTCCATGTGATACTATACATACCCATTCACTTGTCACATTTACAATCATAACTCCTCCCCAATTTCTAATACCCAGTGCCTGAAACAGTACTTAGAACATAGGAGGTGTTCAGTAAATATATGTTGAATAGATTACTTAATACTGTTAAAATTGTTATCAATATACCATTTAAACAAAATACACAAAGTTAGGAATTTCAATTGTTGAACACTCATACTTTAACCTCTGGTAAGACTACAGATGTTTAAAATGCTTTAAGAATACATATAGATTAAATATTTGTGTTATTAAAGAAGGGGGCAAAGTAACAGAAGGCAATGGCTTCAATTTCTTAACACCAGTGTTTTTTTTATGCTGAACATTTTTCTCCCATGAAAACAAAGCAATCACAACGTCTGGCTGGAAAGAGAGAAGTGAACTGACATTTTCATCCAGTGTTAAGAGCTGTAAACATCATACACAGGAAAAGACATTCCCCAGAAAGCACATTCCTTGCTCTTTGTTATGTGCAGGCTGTGAGTAAACTGGGACCAGGGCAGGAATAAACACCCATGTTTTATGGTCTTGAGAAGTGGCTGGAGCAGTACCCAGAGGTCAGTCTGTGTGATGTGCTATCAGGCTCTGCTGTGGATATCACAGAGGATTTAGCACAGCCTGCAGAATTCCAGGCGCCTAACACAACATCCTCCTTCAGTGTAAGCTATTTAAATGCTAAGTAAGGCAAAACCAAAAGAAGAGAGATTTTAAAAGGTCTTAAAGAAAGGGGTTGCTTGGAAGCAGATTTTGTGGAAGGAGAACACTGTCCATACTCCATGCCGGACGTATTTTTGCTTCTTCTGCAGACCTATCTCAGAAGCCTAAGGCTGGGAATAAAATGGGGAAAGGCTCTCCACCTGGTCCAGAAAGGTTAAAGAAGGCAAAGAGGAAAGTGAGACTTCCTTTTCAAACTAGCTGAGTGAGACTTCAGGACCAGTGTCTCAGTTTATAATCTGCACCTCGGGTTGGAATAGGATGCGAGGGTCTCGCAGTGCTTGCTAACCCCCAAGGTCTATAAGGGCCCCTCCTGTCTGCACCATGGACGGAGGGGCATACTGTCCTTGATAAATACCGCAGTGGCCACCCCCAACAGTACTGCCCAAGGGATGTTTCCAAGTCTCTCAAATGAGTATTCTTTTGAATTCTTCTTTATTATATAAAAACAAACTCACAAGGGGTATTCTGCTCCACCATGCTGACTCTGATATTTTGCAGTGGTGGACATTTGAATTCTGCCATTTGACCCCACGGATGTTTTGGATTCTGGCTTATGATTATAAACATGTAAACTAGTAATTTTTCTTTCAGAAAGCATTAATTATTTATAGCAAGCTCCACTTAGTAAATATAATTCCTTAATTTTTAAATTCAAACTATCCATTCTATTTTTAACATTTTTATTTTTATTTTATTGAAATCATTTTCAATGAGATCAGTTCTTTTCCATGTAATTTTTACATTAAGTTTAAATTCCACAATCAGCATTTACCAAATATTAAATTTGACTGATATGTCTTCTAAATTTTTGAAAGTATGTATCTTACAAAGTCACATTTCCTTGAGTAAAATTTTACAGACCTAAATCGTGACAGAAAGACTTACGTCTTCTATTAAAGTTTAGTCAGCACATTTATTGTGTGTAATTTTACTTTATTTCAATTTTATTTTGTTTTCATTATTTCTACCAAGGTGAATTCCTCCCTATGAATTTGTGCAATTTTCAATATACCAACAAGATATAAATTTTAGTCTATTTTCATCCATAATAAGTTACATTATGTGCAGCTTTAGTTGCTATCAGTTTTGTTTCAGGTTGATTATTTTTCCCAGCAATGTTTATTATAAATTAAAGTAAATGATAGCTTTTATTCATTTCTTAGCACAAGGAGTATATAAGACAAAAGTAAATACTCTGTATGCATGGTAAGATCCAAATTGTGGGATTATAACACGCTGCTTTCTATCAAGCACCAGTCAAAAAACACAGTATGGGCCACCTAATCAAGGGTTAGGATGCTTCCATATTCTGAAAGAAAGATGACACAAATTCCAGGCAACATATCCTTTTCAGAAAAGGGCATCTGGCCCCAGTGCTCAGTCTCCTGCAGTGAGGCCTGATGGGCGGTTAAACTTTCCACCAAGAGAGAAAAGATTACATAGCCTGCTTAGACAAACGCCGAGCTTTGTCAAGTCGCACCAGCGTGTTTGTAAGAAAGAGAAAGCAGGGGAAGGAAGCCAGACAGCAGGGAAAGGATCTCGGCAAAAGCTGTACTGAAGGTGATAGGAATGCACAGCTGAGAAGCCAGCCTCCCTGCCCAGGGAAGGTTGCATAAATGGTCATGTGAGTGGGCAGACAAGTTGACATGTGATGAGCCAGAGCCTGTGGAAAATATACTCCAGGCTCTAGGGGGTAGCTAAAATGAGGCTTGCCATTTTAGAAGATGAGACAGAGGTGGGAAATGCAGGGCAAGTTTTTCCCTAGATAATCTGTGAGTGGGGAATGTAAAAGCTGGTCCAAGACTGGGACATAATTGCATCTTTGAGTGGATCCTTAGTAACCAGCTTCACTGTCCTATCTTGAGCCCCTGGTCCCTGCATTCAGGTTGCAAATGCCATGTCCATACACAGAACTGATCAGGCCATTCTAAGTCCTTACCACATTGAGGAAATACTAGGCTGACAGATTTAAAAGTTACCTGGCAGTGGATGTTTCCATTATGTGAATCCTGGAAAGAAAAGGTCAATATGGGATGGTGTGGATAGGCAGAGACTGATAAGAAAGAATCCTAGGTCTAAAGGAGGGGAGCTCACTTGCTCCCTTTTTGAAATATCATTAATATGAGTGGCTCTTATCTCTATACTTGCTGTATTTTAATCAAATAAGAACATATGCATATCAGAGATCAAACACCATAGTAAATACGTCCTTGCTCTAACAACACCCACCCCTCGACCTAAAAAAGCACTGCTAAATCTTCTTAGTCATCTCAATTTTTGTTTTTCTCCTCAGGTGGCATTTTGTACCAGCTTAAAACGAAGCCAGAAACACTTTTTACTCTGACTTCCTAAATGATGATTTATTTATATACTCCTATAATGATACTTTATTATTTTGTTATACTTCCCAATAAACTTCAGCACAGAATTGGAAAATTTTTTTTTTAAAGTATGCCTTTTACCTCTAATGAATAATACTCATGAGGACAGACTTCAAAAATCTTCATTTTGGGTAATCCCTTCATTGTGTAGAAGAAAAGGAGATTCAAAGTAGCTTCCCAAAGTCACAGTACCAGACCCGACACCAATCAATTTACCTTTCTATAATTCAGCTATTTCTGAATTATAGGACACTGCCTATAAGTCAGTACAGAACGTTGAGATCACCAACCTGATTTTAGGCTGACTGTTACCTACCTTTCCACAGGGAGAAACTTGAGTTTTCAAGGCTTATTTGGTGTGAATGTATTCCTCACTTGCTCATTTCTGTATTCTGTGTGAGGTTTAATGGGTTTGAGATGAACTGGATTCCAAAGTGCATGCCAAGATGGGATGCGAATTAGTTAAGATTTGTGAAGTTTCTTTCAGCAATGCTCACTCACTGATGGATGTCACATACACCAAGACAGTGGTCAAGTGGTATAGTTTCATTTTTCTTTCTTTGGTCTTGACAGAGGGACTCAGAAATCTTTCAAACAGGTGAGAGGAAAGAAAGAAAAATTCCACACTCAGAAATCTTTCAAACAGGTGAGAGGAAAGAAAGAAAAATTCCACACTTGCACTACCTCCACCATTCCATTATTAGTTTCACAACTTTTCCACCTTCCCTTTTAAGTTGGGAACATTGCCACTAGAGGGCAGCATAAATTTAGGAAAAACAGTGGCTTCCTTTAAAAAAATGATGGCAACTATTCAGGGAGGGTCATTAAAGACACACTGTGCTTTTGGTGACCAATTATAGGTTCCACAATAATCAATATGTCATGTTTGTTCCATTTATGCTGAAGAGAATGGGGCTACCAGACACCCCCCTTTTGGGGTCCTCTGGCCTCGATTTTAGGGACTGATTTTCTTTACCATCAATTACTCTAATTAATCTTCCAGGCTCAGGAGTTGGGAATTTTTGCATATCACCCACATAAATGTAAAGAAGCATGCAAACTAATAACAAAGGTACATTCCTATATTTCTTAGAAGATCATTTTTACCATGGAAGTTCGAAAAGAAGTTATGCCACCCAACAGGAGTTACCAATCATCATTTGATAATTGAAAACATAAAAAAAAAGTAAAAAAGAATTGGATCAATAAGACATATAAAAGGTATGTGTATTCCATCCATGAAAACCACAGCTGCCTCCTTTTAAGGCCCTCCCTGACCCACACCTACCCAACCATTGTCTTCTTTCTTAGACTGCCTGGCCCACATTAATCAGAAAAGAGAGGCAGAAGCTACTCAAAGATAAAATAATAATTCCATTTTCTGTTCAATCATCATTCAGTCACCATCAGTGGTCTCTGGCACATGAGCCAGTGATTATTTTCATGCTGAGAATAACAAATGACCACCTCACATTAGGAAGATAGAGGTACTCATGGGTTTCCAGAATTTTACGCATATTATTAAATAAATAAATAAATAGATAGATAGAAAGATAAATAGATAAATAAATGTATGACATTCCAGAAAAGGGCATTTTAAATAGGAATTTTCTAGAATATAATAAACAAGTAGGTTCCAACAGAGAAGGGAGTAAAAAATAATGATGTTAATAGACTAGGGGACAGAGCTAAGTCCAGGTGTGGCTCTCCATTTTATCTGAGAGACCTTTCAAGGGGTCAGTGAAGCAAGTATAAAATGGCTTTCACACACTTTCTTCCCTTATAGAACAGTCATTTGATTAACCAGACACTAGGGGGAATATTGGGTTCCAAGTAATTGACTAAATTAACTCATTAACTCACCTTTCACTAGCAACCTTTTTGAGTCTTCCCTCATACATGAAACCATAGTGACCACACCTGAGTATTTCTTTAAGCAGTTATAGTGAGGATGATACAGTTGGGGAGTTTAGTTACGGTGGGAAGACGGCTCATTGTCTATTTCTCAGGGTTTTAGGGTCTCCTTACATATGTGCACAAGGATGGAGATGGCAGCTTTCTATCCATACTTCATGAGCCTAGAACATGTAGGTATTCGACAATTCTTTTTGTGGACTAAATACAATTTCCCAAGGTATTTTGTCTGCACTCCAGTGTTTAATATACATTCTTGGAAATTTAAAGGTAGAAGAATTGCATGAATTATCCCCATGACAGTGGTTCTCCAAGTTGCCCATGTATCAGAAACACCGGAAAGCCTTGTTAAAACAAATTGCTGTGCCCCATCCCTGGAGTTTCTTATTAAGTGGATCTGAGTAGGAGCCAACTGTTTGCATTTTTTGCTAGTTCCCAGGTGACAGTAATGCTGCTGATTGGGGACCAACCTTCAAGAAACACTGTTTAGGACAACTTCAAAGGCTCCTTTTTCTCCTTTTGAAAAAATAAAACTCTTGACATTAGTTTTTATTTTTATAAAGTCAAGACCGCTCAAATTCTCAGATAAAAAATCTGGTTGCTGAGGGTCCTAAAGTTTGTTGAGTTTTAGGAAAAGGAGGTTTCACTGTTTGCCCAACAGTTGAAAACAAATGGTACCTCAACATTAAAAAAAAAAAAAAAAGATAAAATGTTGCTGCAGCTCTTTAATATAAAACAAAAAATATGAGTTTAAATTTAAACAATGGATAGATTATATTAAAAGAAGTTTTTAGATAAGTAGAATAGAATTTAACCTACAAACCATAATTTATGAAGTATAAGATAAAAAAAATTGCAGACAAAATTTCCCAGAAAGTCTTCAGCCTCCCTCTAAAATGACAGAATCTTATACGAACAAATCTTAACAGTGGGGGTCCTCCTGCAGAGTTTGAATGGAAACTTTGGCTCTGCTTTCAAGCAGAAATTTGTTTTAGGTTTTCAGATCTATTCCTATTAGAAAGCTCACATCAAAAGAGAGGGAAACATCCACAGACTGTCTGGTTCTTCAGGCTAAAACTTCTCAAGAGAGTCATTGAAAATAAAGACAAGTTGCTTCTTCTTATTTTTTTTTAAATTTTCAAGTTAAAAAAATCCTCTCAAATTACATTAAGCAGACCCAGTAACAAGTCGCATTGTTGTAGTTCAAACCCTGCAGGGACTGTGCAAAAGACTTTCCTTCTCTTTGGGCACATTAGTCCAGCCTCCATCTACTCTTCATTAGAATCCAAATAAACTTTTCTTGAACTGATATTACTGTAGTCTTTCCTAATTCCAGGACACTATAAATTGCTTTCTCTAAAAAGAAAACAAAAGGAATCTACTGATATTTGATCTAAGTGAAAAAGTTTGCATTACAAAAAATAACAAAAAGTCTGTCGTTGTAGAAAGAGCCATGTAATTCTTGGGCAATAGCAAATCTCACGGCCAAGTGCCAAAATATTTTCATTATTTCCTGGTCTTCATCTCCGTATCCTATAACCTAAATTAAAAAAAAATGTACATATATATGCTAATGCTAATGAAAGAAACTATAGGCTAAGAATTAATAGCACAAAGCATTTTATAAGAGCACTAAGAACCTCTTGTACATTTTCTATTATTATTATTATTATTATTAATTAACTAATTAATTTTTGCCCAGGATATAGACAAAGTAAATAGTATATGAATATATTATAAGGACCTTCATAAGGGTTAGACTTATTAAAACTTAATGAAGGCACAACAGTCTCTTTAGCTTTATTAAGAGAGTTGTACTTTTTGCGTATCGATGGAATGGCCCAGGTCAGAGAGACATTGCTGACAGTGGGTGGTACCAGGTGTTATCTGTCTCTGGAACATACTACTTTGATGGCTTGCAATATAACCCCCCTTAATTTGGCTGGCTTGAATTTGTCAGGATTCACCCTGTGGTGAGGTAACATGCCTTCATATTGGAAAAAAATTGCCCATGAGCCAATGTGAGCCTTGCACCTAATAGAATACATCTGGCTCTGACAGTTTGATGCCCAGCTCTGAGCCACATTCGGCAACACAAATTAACAGCATAGACATTGCCCACACTGAGCAGGAAGTAATAACCTACTACCTGCTACTTGGCCGAAATCTCATTATAAGCCATTAAGGTAATTGAGGGCCAAGACTCTGCGAATATTAGACTCCCTGAGTGCCAGTCGTTAGTTCAGCAGAAGAAAGACTGTGAATAGAGGAGGAGGTGGGGCTGACAGGGGGAAACTGCTTTGGACCATACTGTGAATTCCATCTACAGGTATTCTATAGCTCTAGGAAATTCTGAGTTGTTTCTCTTCTTCCCCAAAGCCCATGTGATCTCTCCTGGAGGGGGTGCTTAGGACTCCAGGAGGATGATATAATTCTTGGTAGGCCTCCAACAATGCTATACATTTAAAATTTGGTTTAAATAAATATTGGGGACAGGCACAGAGTGAAGAAGGAGGCAAAAGTAGTCAGAGTGCTCCATGAAGAATAAGTGTAGAAGCTGGTACAGAAAGAGGAGAAGGGGGAAGCTATCCACTCTCCCTAGAAGATAGAGGCTCTCTAGAATTACTGCACATATATGAGCCTCCATTCTTCTATAGTGGACAAACCAACTCCTTTTCCTATAGTGCTGTCCCTCTTATTCTCTATCCAGGGTTGGGCTGCTATGGATAACATGGTGTGGGTATTGGAGAGGGAATCAGGGCAGAAGTCCAATCAATCAATCAACCAACCAGATGATCAATCAACCTGATTTTTGATACCATGAGAATGGCTCTGGACTATAGTAACAATGAGAGCTATCAATAAATATTTCCTGGAAAGAATTATATAGGGCCAGGGAGAGAACTAATTGAAAATATAATAAATGACTACAGAAATCCCTTCTTATCATCCCCCTACACAAATTAAAACACTTATTCACACTAATAAGAATCACTTGTTCAATCATGGGAGCAAGTTTATGCAAGCTTTTACCTAATGTAAAATAAAAATCCTGAGTGCCATGTCTTCTCTAGAAACCACTAGAAGCCAGGTCAGTAAACTCTCCTGGGCATCGCAAAGTTTCCAATGCATCCTATGGCAGGTCTTGATGAAAAGCTCCTTAGCCTTGGCATTTTGAATGGCTTGGTATTTGGGGAAAAATAAACAGTATGGTTGAGAAAATAGTGTTCCTAAGGGTGAGGATGTCTGAGAGCATCAGTTCCACACTCTGAACAACCTAAGATCATCTTCCTGACTCAGCCACACCAGCCTCATTATTTCTCTTCCCCTAGAGGGTTAAGCAGTCTGGAGCCTAGAAAATGGCTGCTGTTGGTACAAGTGAGGCCTTCCCTATAACTAGATCCTTCAGGAAAAAACAAATTAATCAACAGCAAGCTGAAGTGGGTTTAATGATTGCATTCTGCATACAATCAGCTTTTCCCTTTTCAAGGGCCATCAATATGTCAAGGGAAGACATATCTGAAGGATATAGCTCTTAACATCAAGGTTATCTATTCTCCACAAGGCTCCCACTCCTAGCCAAGCTGATACTCTACGCTGCCTGTGTCTAACATTTTCATCAACTCTGCAATCAATCAAGGTAATAATGTTGTGCAAAAAATCAATTAACAATGCAATTAAACTTTCCTTATTATCTCAAAGGGCTGAAATAATACCTAAAGGGAAGATAGACTCACTGAACGCAGACATCCATAATCCAATGTGAAAGTGAATTATGAGGTTGGACAGATGCAGGCATGTGCTGGTGCTGTTATTTTCCAGGGGTTATATCTCATTGTGGCAGTGTATCAGTCAGCCCCAATCCCAGACCCTAAAATTCCAAATTACTTTTAAGAAATATATGATGTGCAATATCCATTTCATATTCTCTTTTAAAGATAACCCCCTCCCCACCAAAAAAATTGAACGGCCATATTATTCAAAGACAAAATGATCTTTCAACAAGAACATAAAATATAAAAGCTATAATAACATTTACATCTGTATAGCACACATCTCTGTAAATGCAGGTCATCTATTATACATAATCTGCAGTGCCTAAGAGGCCCAGGATGCCGCACAACATTTAAAACCCAAATGCGTAAATGTGCAAAAGCCTATGCTGTGTCTGTGGCTTCCCCCAAGTGGATCTTTCATCCATGCCTGCTTACACACACACACACACACACACACACACACACACACACACACACACACACAAGCACTCATACACATGTAGGTAGAATTGGTAACAATGGAGGTATTACTCACTTAACGTGAGAACGACTGTATTATTTAGCAATTACACTCAACTTGCCCTGAAAAAAATGTCTGTAGAAATTGAGCATTTATAACATGTAAAAAAGAGACGACTATTAACCTTTTGCTACAGTAAGGACTACCAAGTGCTTGAAATTATACACTGAAATGAGATACACAGACTGAGAAGAAAGGGTTCCCTGACATTTACAGAACTCCTTTTAAACCATTCAAGGCCCACCTGCAATGGTTGGGCACCAACAGAATAAATCCTAGAGACTCTAGAAGGAAAATAAGGGCCAGGGGAAGAAAGGCTAAAAAAAAAAAAGTAAACATCAGCAAACAAAAAGTACCAATGAAAGATTAACATTATTTGAACATCCTCTTAAATCTTGGAAGTTAAAAAACAACACTGATATAAAGGATAACCATAAACATAGATATCAAATGCAAATGCCCACATAAAATTATCTAGTTCCTCTCTTTATCCACTTGCCCTTCTTTGTCATGGCATCAGAGGCTCCCTATGACTGAGTTTGAGGTTCTTACCACCACATATAGAAAGCCCAGGAGATAGCCAGAAATTAATGGGAATCAGAAGAATGGATCTAGAAAGAGACAATTCCAAATTTGGGCCTCGGAGAGTTATCTGAATCAGAAGAAGGAAGGATTTCCCTATTTCTTTAACAAACATGTTGTTACATAATCTCTAGGTTTTGGTAATAAACAGCTATTCTCCCAGCAGTGTGGATTTCCACCTATACCACCTGGAGTTGTGTAGGTATTGTTGTTTTTAAATACGATTGCTCAACAATAAATTCCTTTTTGCGAGTTACTCACTTGTAACAAGGATCCATCTTAAGTCAACTTTCCCCAATTTTCAGCACAGCAAGAAGTATGGACTAAGCCCCAAATGCAGATTTATATGAACAATAAAACAAGACAAATATATACAAATGCTCCATAATTTCTTAAGAAAAATAAAGAAGCAACTCATGATGTACGTTTTGGTGCAGAATTTCAACAGAAAACTTGAACAGGTTAGTGAATTTTGCTATTTCTTGCCTAACTTTAAGAACATAATTAATATGTTTTCATTTTCAATGACTATATTGTGTGTGTATCAACTGGAACTGCTCCTGCTGTGTATTTGATTCCACTGACGATGGGGTGGGTTGGATTTTAAATGATGTGTGAGCACTTCTGTTTTTTCCTTGCTCTGGTTTATGTGTTATTCATGACTTATATTACAGACATGACTGATACACAGATGTAAATGTTATTAAATCTTTTGTATTTTAGAGGCTTTGTGAAAGGCTTCTTTGTTTTCAAATAATTTGCTTAACCACCAAAACTAACCAATAATATATGACAATATCTTGGGAATTTTTTTTTGAATTTTCTCTCATCTACTGTTATTTTTTTTATCAAAATAAAAATGTAGGATAAGTTGTCAGATGGAAGAGTTACATCTTTATAGTAATAAGAAGAAATTCATGTGTGTATATATGTGCCCATGCACAAGTGTGTGTTTTGCGTGCAAGTGTGTTATGTGGGCATGTGGTATGTGAGTAGGTGTGAATATGTTGACATTTATACCAAATCAGAACTCAAAGTCACCCAATTCTCTATTACCTGCCAAAGATGCAGTTGCCTTACTATATTCGGTATCTGACATAATTGTTAATTTCATTTTGATCCATCCTCTTCACATTTCTCAGAATTTCAACAGAAATGTGGCAGAGGATAAACCTCTTCATATAGATAGCAATTAATCAGTTTGTGCCTCTTGCTGGCTCTTTTTTTTTATTGATTTTAAATTTAAACAATGCTCTGAGGCTGAACAATGTACCTCTGCAAATACAACTGACTTGACTGAAGGAAGTAAAAAAAGACAGATGTACATTTTGGTCCTGAGAGCAGTAGCCCAGCTTCAAAGAGATTTAACAGGAGAGAAGGCTCAGACCCCCTCCCCACCCTCAGGACACTGAGAGTACCTGCAGGGTATCCCAAGTGTCCTTGTGGAAGATCAAAGAAGGCCTTGGCCACTCTGGGAAGTATGGTGGAATCCAAAGATTCATTTCCAGCTCCTGGTCTGTAGTAACTGTCCTGAGCAACTTGTTCAGTTTCTTCGGGCTTTGGTTTCTTAGTATCTGGAGAAAAGGATCTTTGAGGGCTCTTTCTGTTCCAGTATTATCTAAACTGATTTTCTATGCTGTGCATAACTCACAAAGTTGGCACAGTAATATAGACCCTTCCCTTTCCATGTCCCTCTCTTCCTTTCCTTGGTTTGCCTCTTTCTTTCCTAGAATATCTATGACCCTCACACCAACTTTTGCCTTTCTTGGGGTTTCAATTCTGGGATAAAAAAGATAACTATCCTCTTTCAGATGCCTGTCCTTTCATGCCTTTTCTAAGAAACTAATTCTCTGATCAACTAATTCACTTTAGGATGTTAATAATTGACAATAAAAGAGAGTTTATCACTTCAGGTAAAATTTTTTATTAAAAAAATAGATACATTAAAAATAGATAAACTGAATAAATCTCTAATGGAATTTCATGCAAAACAGGCAAGTGGGGAAACACTATGTGCCAGGCACAGTCAATGATACCCCAAATAAAAAAGGAAAGGGAGAGATACTTTCTACATTTGAGTGATTAACAGGCCAGAAAGGGAGAGGACTTGTCAAATAATAATAAGTGCAAAAAGTTTTCTATAATTATGTTACATACAAAATATCATGTGAACATAGAAAAAGTATTAGCTCTGCCTCGGGGAGTGAAGGGGTGAGTAGAATGCATTAAAAAAAAGATGTTTTCTGTATCTGTATTTATCTTTTTAGTTGTGTTAAGTAACAAATATAAATATGTTGTAATAAGTTAAACACAGAGGATATATTTAAAAGTAAAATTATTCCTTTCAAGATTTCTGTGACGACCTGATATAGAGTGGCTCCCAGGATATACTGTTGGAGAGATATAGATATATAGATGCAGGATATATGGCTAAGTAAAAATGCAAAAAGCAAAAAATTACATAAACTCAGTTATTTTAGGGTAGGAAAGAAGTAAAATAAAATTTAAAAAATAAATTTATATCTTTATATGTTTTGCAAAAAGAAACATAGAAAAGGTAAACCAAAAACTAATAAGAATGACCACATGTAGTGGGAGGGTGAAAATACGGTGCAGGGGATTAACTGAGACGTTGCTGAATATATCTCTTTTTATATTTATATTTTACATATTCAAAAAATAAATTAAAAAGGATGAAAAAGTAAACCCTACAACTAAATAAAACTGGAAGAATGAACCTAATTGTATATCAAATAGCATAATGACACAGAAAAAAAATTAAAGTAAGTTAGGAATACAATAGTTCAACCACACACCTGAGTGAAATATACACTGAGTCCAAAAAAGGCAAAGAAATCTTGAGCTTTACTTAGTAGGCTTATTGTCATTAGTGTTATCACTGTTATAATTCTCATTATTTGTTTATATTGTTGTATAGAGAAAATGTGTAAATCTAAGAAGTTGTTGGAATTCAAGGACTGCACTGTGACACAATGGAAATCAAAGAATGAGGAAAAATGTGGGTAGGCAGAATAACAGTACAGGATGTCCACACTCTAATCCCTGAAACCTGTATATATGCTTACATGGCAAAAGGACCCTGCAGAACTGATTAAGGGTATGGACCTTAGGATGGAGACATTATTCCAGACTATTTAGGTGGGCTTGATCTAATTCTATGAGTCTTTAAATGAGGACAAGGTTTTTAAGGTTGTTGTCGGAGAGGGAGACATGACCATGGAGGAATGATCAGAGAGACACAATGCCACTGGCTTTGAACGCTGACAAAGAGGGCAGGAGCCAAGAAATGTGAGAGGCCTCAAGGAAATGAAAAAGGCAAGAAAAGAGAGTTTTCCTATGAGTCTCTAGAAAGAAAGACAACACTGTGGACACCTTGATTTTACCTCAATTAAAATCCATGTTAGACTTCTGACCTACAGAACTGTGTGATTTTGTGTTTTTCTAAGCCATTAATTTTGTAATAATTCATTATGGCAGTTCTAGAAAATGAATACAGAAGATGATAATTATGATGATCGTGATGGTGATAATTCTACTAAATTAAATTGAAGAAATTTGTAATAAATTATTATTAAAACATATGTGTATGAATGTGTGCATCTGCAGATGTGTGCAGAACATCTAGCATCCAGATACTGGTTTACAAAAGATACTTTCCACAAAAAATAACCATGGTTCTTTGAAGAAGTAGCGAAGTCAGCTTATGGGCATAAAATGTATAAAGTGAACTTAAAAGCTCTTGGGACAGAAAGCAGAAAAAAACACAAAAGGTGGCTTGAAGAAACTCACTCTGACCCAATTCAGCACTATTTGACTATCAAAAGAATAATGATACTAATTAATTTGCCCCATTGAATTAAAAAAACCTATGAGTTCATAATGATATTTAAACAGATAAACAAATAAATACAAAGGAAGAAAGAAAGCTCTTATTTAAATAATGCCAGGTGACACAATTAGAAATATAAACCATAAAGTCCAATATAGTATTTCAGGCAAGTATTATCAATGGAAGCTATAATCATTGGGTGAAAGTTTATTGGGGAAGAAAATATTTACACATACTTAGATTGTCATGTTTAGAATACTTAATAATTATAAAGGGTAATATATACCTTTTGAGTGGCTCAGTATGGTGGTAACCATATTCATTAACTGATTCATCTTAGCATTATTACAAAAAAGATTGTTAAATCTCATGTGCCTCTTAATTTGATGAAACATACCCAACATCACCTACACTTGCCAAAACATTAAACCTAAATCAAGTTATGAGGGAGCAATGTGAAAAATATAGAATGTGTGACATTCTATAATGAAACTTACCTAGGCTTTTGAAAAAAATCTAAATAACACAGAAAGCAGAAAAGGTGGGAGGTGTGTTCTGGATTAATAGTTCTTCAGTTTTAGCAAACATCAGAGTCACCTGGAGTGCTTGTTACAACACAGATTGCTAGGTCTGCCTCCAAAGTTTTCACTGGAGCATGGCTCCAAAATTTTCATATCTGACAAGTTCCCTAGTAATCTTACAACTGCTAGTCTGGGGGTCACCATGAGAACCACTAGACGATATTAAAATATATTTAAAAGACTTAACAACAAAATGCAAACTTTGATTGGAAACTGTATTAAAACAAAAACAGAGCAGACATTAAAAAATTTAACTATGAACTATATATTAGACAATAGTTTTAAATTAATTTTAATAATCTTAGCATTTTTGTTGCTTTGTAAAAAAGGTTCTTAAGATATGCATGCTGACGTATTTAGGGATGAAGTATGATGATATCTACAATTTATTTAAATTTCTTATAAAAATACATATACACATGCAGACTCATAGACATATATAGAGTACAAATGTGACAACATATTAACAGTGATTTTAAGTAAAGAATATACATATATATATATATGTTGAATGTACTATTCTTTTGACTTTTCTCTAAATTTAAAGTTTTTCACAGAAATAATTTTGGAGGAAAAAGTTTATTTATCTTTGTATACGATCCTTGCAATTATAGATTAATAATCCCAGATATAATTTTCAAATCTATGTTAACTTTTTTTGCCTTCTCTTCTGATTCCATAATGCGCCCTATTTAAGCATATTAAGTTAGCACTGACTGAAATCTTTTTGGAACAATATGTTTTCACAAACAGCACTATTTTTCTAAACAAAATAAATGAGAGTGAAAAATTATCAGTCCCTCCCACTCTAATCCCATCACTCTGTGATTTCCTCTTTGTGTATACACACACACACACACACACACACACACACACACACACACATACTCACTCACTCACTCACTCACTCACTCACATACACCACATATGTATAATACTCATGTTTAATTTGTCTTACAACATGCCTGACTGGTAAAGGTACTTATTTCATCAGTTATTGAGTCACACCTTGTTCCATTACACAACTATTTATGGAGATACTACTATATGCTGGTCAGTGTTCTAGTAGATGGAGATATAGCAGTAGAAAAGGTCTCAGCTGTAGATACTACAACCTAGATATGAAAGACAGGCAATAAGCCAGTAGACAATTATAAAATAAACAACTGTAATCATCTTATATATAAACAATTGTATATATAATGAAGGTGATAAAGACTAAGAGAATAGGAGAACTAAGACACAGAGCATGTTGGTGCTAGTTTAATTTCTCTGTATTCCAGGCTCGTGAATTTTGGTAGGTCATATGACATATGTGAACCTCAATTTTCATGACTAAAATAGAAATAATAATCCTTGCCTAAGTATCCTACCCACTAACATAGTGACTATGAATAAATTGTATTATCATTACCAAATGATAGCGTACCTTGGGATATATTTTGAGCTTTGTATAATTCTTATAATAATAAGTCATCTTATAACTGTCCTACTAGTGTTAGTAAGAATTATGCAAGCTGCTGTAACAATGAGCCCAACAATTTTAGTGGCCTAACAAACAGAAGTTTGTCTTCCTTACTCAAAAATCCAGTGCTTCCTCCAAATGTGATTCTTGTGGTTCTGCCATCTCCTACCAAGACCTGTTATCTGCATCAGGCCAGTGAAAGAAAAAAAAATATGAAGAAAGCACAGCATTTCTCAAAAGCCTTGGTTGTAAAATGACACACATCACTTCACTAACATTCCTGTGTGTAAAATACACTCATTTGATCATATCTAAATGCAGAAGAGTATAAAATAAAATCTAGCTTTGTATTTCCCAAAGAAGAAAATATAAATTTTAGTGAGCAAAAAGCAATTTCTGCTATAACACTAATTTTTTTTCCTATTTACATTCTTGCTCATTATGGAATAAATGTAATATGTTAAAGAAAATAGAAAGGGTAATTTTCAATTAGTTAAATATTTATTATGGGCTGATTGTATATGAGGCAAAATAATATATTGAAGTTTTTACCTGTATAACAAAGCACAGAACCTATCACAGTGCCTGGTACAGAACAGGTATTTCAGTAAGTATTTATAGGTTAATAAATGAATAAACACCACTAGATCCCAAGTTCCATGAGAGTATGAAGTCTGATTTGTCTACTACTGTCTTTTAGGGCCTACCACTGTGCTTAGCATTTAGTATAGTTAGCAATAAAAACACACTAAGAATTTATATTTTGAAACCCAAAGTTATGTTTTGTTCCTCAAAATGAGCATATGAACTTATAGCATACTCTTGAAGCAATAAATTTTATAACACATTTAGTCATGTTAGAATAATTCCAAATTATCCAGGCTTTACCCAAATATGCATGAATAATTAAATAACTGACAATTCCACAGAGCAATTATAGCTATATTTTCATATCAAAGAGTAATAAGCAAATCAAGTAGACAGTATTTCAAAAATAGAAATCAGTAGGTACCTTTAACTGAAAATTAAAAATAAGGCATTCCTACTTCCAAAGAGCCTCATTGATTAATTAAAAAAATGAATTTTGAAGATCCTGGATGACACTGCAGTATCCCTAAAGGTCAATGTGGTTGTGTAAAGACAACAAAAATAGCAGTAACCATAACAATAATAAATATGATCAGGACCTTTATGGCAAAGATCTAGACTTAGAAACCTAGAAGAGGAAGTGGTGTTCCTCATCAAATTTATAGATAGATATTGTTTTTCATGACATATTCAGAGGACAACAAATCCAGTTATATATAGATATAACTGGATAAGTTAGTCTGACATGATCCAAATAGTAAAAGTGTGAACATCACGATCAACTGACTTTGGGAGAAATTCTAAGATGGTTACACCACATTTTATAGGCATTGGTGATTCATTCATTCTCTCTCTCTACTTTAATCGACCTACCTATCTATAAATGATGTTGTTTTTCTTCTTTCATTTCTGGGATGTCAGCACTCAAATTGGTTCATTTCAAACATCACATCTTCTTTGAAGAACATATTTATTATTACAACCATGAAATAATAACTGAAATAAAAATGGGATCTAAAAATCTGAGAATCACCATGAAGCAATAATTCAGCCTAAGACCACTCTGCTATTATATCAGGCATGTCATCTGCATTTGAGAAATACATAAATAGGAGAATTGTGATAACTAAAGCAATTTAACTTTTTAAGTTAGCATTCAGAATTTGGGTCTCTGATTAAAATAATTATTTTTTAAATTTATTTATTTTAATTAGTTTCAGTATACAGTACATTGCTTAGACATCTATATAGTTCATAAAATGATCCCTCAGTTGCACTCTCTGTTCCCTGATCCTCCACCTAGCCAACATATTAATGCTAACTGCATTCCCTATGCTGTGCTTCCCATCACCGTGACCATCAATCAGCTACTAATTTGTACTTCTTTAACCCTTCACCCCATTATCACAGCCCCTCAAACCATCCTCCCCTCAGTATATCACCAAATTGTCCACTATATTTGTGAGTCTGTTTTTGATTAGTTTGTTCTTTTTATTCCTTAGATTCCACACATAAATGAAATCATATAGTGTTTATCTTCCTTCGTCTGACTTAAAGACCTTCTAGGTCCATCAAAGCAATATCTTTTTCCATTCCCTTCCTTTTTATATGTAGGGGACTTGTTTTCTTATCCTTTCAGCCACTCTATCTTTTGGTTGGAGCACTTAATTCTTTTCCATTTGAGGTACTTGTTGATAGAAATGTAGTTGTTACCATTCTTTATTCCTGTTTTTGATACATGTTTTTTCATCTTAAAGAAGTCCCTCCAACATTTTCTGTAATACTGGTTTGGTGGTGATAAATTATTTTACCTTATTTTTGTCTAGGAAGCTCTTTATTTCTCCTTCAACTCTAAATGATAGCTTTGCTGGATAAAGTATTATTGGTTGTAGATCCTGAGTCTTCATCTTGTCAAATATTTTTTGCCACACCTTTATGTCCTGCATAGTTTCTTTTGATAAATCAGCTGCCAGTCTTATGGGTGTTCCCTTGAAGGTAACTATCTTCTTTTCTCTTGCTGCTTTTTAATATCCTTTCTTGATATTTAAGCTTTGGCATTTTAATTATGATGTTTCTTCATGTGGGCCTCTTTGGATCCTTGGTTTTGGGGATTCTTTGAGCTTCCTGGGGTTTTAGGGTCATTTCCTTCACCAGGTTAGGAAAGTTTTTCATCATTATATCTTCAAAAAACTGTTCAATATCTTTATTTTCTTCAGGTATGCTGATCAGAAAGATATATGGACCCTCAATAGTGTCCCATATGCTCCATAAATTATTTTTATAGTCTTGGCATCTTTTTTCTTGCCATTGTGATTAAGTGTCCTTAGCTTTCCTGTCTTCTAGATGGGTCATTTGATCCTCTTCTTTATTAACTTTGTTAATTCTTTTGTTTATTCCATTTAATATACTTCTCATCTAGAATCATATGTTCTTCATTTCAGACTTGTTCCCTTTTATAATTTCCATTTCCATTTTTATGTTTTTTAAATCTCTTTGTTGAAGTTCTCACTAAATTTGTCTACACTTCCTAAAAGTTCATTGAGCATCTTTATAACCAATGTTTTGAACTCTGCATCTAGATTACTTGACTCCATTATTTCTGGACCTCTATTTTGTTCTCTCATATGGTTTTTGTTTCTTTGTCTGCCCATTTTGGCTGCCTTTCCATGTCTGTTTCTATGTACTAAGCAAAACTCCGAAATCTTCTGGCCTTATTAATGTGGATTTATGAAGTAGGTGTCCATTGGCACAGTCCTTAGAGGGGTTCAGCTGCAGGCCAAATTTAACTCAAGCCTCTGACCCTCTGGGGTCACCTGTTAAGATTCAGCAAGCAATCCACAGATGCTTTGCTTATAGTTGTCTTAAAAGGCCACACCAGAAACTGAGGCCAGCTGCCTTGAGTGTGAGCATAGGCGCCGCTCAGCAAGGAGCATCTGACTCTCTGAGGATACACCTGGATGTGGCTTCGGTGGGGCTACGATTTGGTGGAGGCTGAATTTCAGGGAATCTTCTGGGCCAAGCAACCTCTGTTATCCAGTTTGATGAGGTCAGCTATGGCGGTTCTGTCTCCATGCACTGGGTAGGGGGAAGGCTCAACAGGGAACAATGGATATGACTGGCACTTCTGTACAGAGTGAATATCGCCTTGGCCCTCATTCCGACAATGTTACCCTGTGAGTCTCTGGTGCCCGCTGCATGCAGCCCAATCGGCACTGGTACTCAGAGTGAGCAAGTTGGTTATGGCAAAAATCTGCTTGTGGACTTGGCCCCTTTAAGAGGGTTCTGCCACTGCCACAGCCACCATCTCACTCAGCTGCTGGGAACCAGGCAGCCCCATGTCCTCGTCCCATCCTACCTTCTGCCATTGCTGGGTGATTTCTTGGATTTTTCCCTAGTTGTACAGCTTGTTCATCAAGATCCCAGGAGATTTTTCCTTGCTCCTTGCTCTTTGTTTCTGTCATAACTTTAATTTGGTCACCAGAAGGATGAACAGAGCCTCTATCATCTATCCCATTTTTTCCTCCTCTAAAACAATCCTTGAAGCACATATTTCTACCCTCAAAACATCTGAAATGCCTTGTTTTCCAAATATCTCATGAAATTTTGCAAACAAGACTCCCTTCTGCCAAATAAAAATTCTCCTTATCTGTCAAGGCCCAATTCAAATGTAATTTCTTTTTAGAAGCCACCTCTGATTCCTCTTAAACAGAATTAGAGTCTCCTTGTTTGTTCTCCCTATACACTAGTCATTATACAACAATTATACATATCCCACTGCATCATAGCCAATTATTATTGTTATTCTCATTTCATTTCATTATTATTATTCCCACTGAAATGTAATTTACTCAAGCTCAGGGATATTATCTTATTCATCTTTGAATCCATAATCCCTATCACAAGTCCTGGAATTTAAAATGTGGTTAAAACATTTTCTAAATGAATGAATACACAAATATATGAATAAGCAAATGTGCCATACTTTGTTTACCAAACAGAAGGCTTAGGTCACAATAAGAATGTGTAATCAAGCTGTGAACATCACAACGGCCACATTTATTAAAAGTAGAGGCTTAATGGGGTGAAATTTATCTCTTTTTTTAAATTTAGGTACTGAACTTAGTAACCTGAACTATATCATATCTCTTAAAGAAAGTAAATTCATACTTTAATATTGGCCCATGAAGATAATTCTAGGCTTAAATGGCTTTAAATGGTAACTTTAACGAAAGATTTACCAAAGAATAATACCAATTCAATGTACTTTTCCAGAATATTAAAGAAGGAGGGACACTTTCCAAATTTTTGATGTGTTCAATATTATACTGACACAAAAACTAAATGAATATATTACACAATAAAACTACAACACAATGTATATTACTTGTGTACATGCATTCAAAATCTATAATAAAATATTAGCAGATCAGATCCAGCAATGCATAAAAAGTATAATACATCATTTCTAGGGTTTATCCTAGAAATGCAAGGCTGGTTCAATAGTCAAAAATAAATACAATTTATCATACCAACAGATTGAAAAAAATCATCTCAATTGATAAAGAAAAAAATGGAAAAAATTCAACATTCATTCATTCATGATATAAACTTTTAACAATCTAGCAATAAAAAGGTTTTCAATCTGATAAAGGTCATCTACAAAAAACCCACAGCTACCATCATATTAAAAATGGAAAGACCAGAGTTTCCCCCCATCAAGAACAAGCTGAAATATTATTCTCACTCTTGCTATTCGATTCACATATCCCTGTCTTCCCACCTTGAATTATCTACGTCCATGTGCTGTAAAAATTGCATGGCATGATATTTAGAAATCCACTCTTGGATATTAAAGGCAATATCCTGTCAGCTGCAGCATAGAAGCTGGCTTTCTCATACTGGAAGAGTACCAGGCAGATTCCCAAGGTTAGGAAGTGCTTGGGACACATCAGCACTATATTGGATGATTGTGATGGGTGGGTCTGAGGATTTTCTTTCTAACATTAAGAGAAAAGACATAACAAAAATCTCTGTCGCTGAACATAAAATAATATATCCTTTGATCATCTAACCATTAGGAGTTCTCAGTTCTGAGTGTTCTTTTTGTAGAATTGTCTTCTGCATCAGGCATGTTCCCAGAGTTGGAAGCAGATTGTCCCCAGGAATATGGTACATTATGGCTACTGTAGCCCTTCATAGCATCAGTTATTTATTTGGTCACCTTCCACGTGCAAGACACTATACTGAGTACCTTAAATACATCATCTCATGTAATCCCATGATCACTAGGTAAGTTTTATTATTCATAGTCCACAGATTAAGAAAGTTGACATACTTAGAAAGATTAAATAATGTGTTCAAAGAGGCAAAATTATGGTCTATGGCTATGCCACCCTGAATAAGCCCGATCTTGTCTGATCTTGGAAACTAAGCAGGGTCAGGACTGGTGAGTACTTGGATAGAAGACCACCTAAAAAGACCAGATGCTGTACATGTAAAAAATAAAAAATAAGAGATTGTAAGCTGACAAGGTCTTTACAATCTGTGAAGTCAACCAAGGGTTGCCTAAAATCAAAAAAAACATACAAGAGGTAATATTACAACAGGAAAAATCTATGGTTTACTATCAGTTCTTCTGACTACAAATTTAGTGCTCTTTCCATTATTTTTTTTTAAAAAGACCATTTTAGGGATTGATGAGCCAGAGAAAAATGTAAGGAGTGTTTCTGTGACTCTGGGCTTTATCAAAAGTTTTATATTTCATTCTATGATAAAACTTTCAAAATCCATTTCCAATTATAATTACAAAGCTTCTCCTTTTCAATGCAAATTTTCAACTAAAAGACTAGGAGCAACATTTGAGCAGATTTCTTATTCTCCTCTTCCTCCTTTTTTTCTTCCTCATCACCATCATCACCATAGCTAATGTTATGGAGCTTTCTATGTATAGGCACCATGACCATTTTATATGGATGATCTCATCATTTTATCCTCTGAATAACCTCATGAGGTAACTAGCATTATTTTTTGCCCTTTCTTTCTTTTACAGATTGCCTGTAAAATGGATCTAAACAAAATTCAAATCTGGGAGTCCTTGAGGGAGTGTTTATGTTCTCCCTCGAGCCACCAAATCAATTTAGAGTACAGTTCATGAAATTCTTTGTACATAGCTTTTATTCCTTCTCTCTGCATCTATTACTCTTTAAATCTATCTCAATGTATGATTTGACTTCATGATCTGATCCACCACAAGAAAGCATAGTCTTAAAAATGTTTCCAAAATTCAGTTGTTCTGACATTCCTCCTGCATTCAAATTGGAAATTGGTCTCCTGGGAACTTTAAATGGCACAGTCCTTGTCTTTTGTTTTGGGGAGACTGTCTACTGACAAACATAGACAGTTGCATCTCTGCTATTAGTGGGCCAACAGGAAAGCTCAAAAGAAACATGCATGGTAGATACTTTAAGTCTTTCTGGAAATTAACACTTTACCTCCCCTTGGCCCATCAGCCCTTATGCTTGGCCACAAAGGCTTTCTTTTTGAAAAATAATGAAAATTTAACCAACAAAGTCAAATCTATTTGCCCAAGTCACTTCATCTCTGAGGATCCCTAAATTACTGTAGAACCCTTTTCCCATTTAGAAAAAAAAAAAAGTGCAGCTCACTGCTAGTGTTAATTTAATTTTACATAAAACATGCTCTTTGAGGCTGAAACAAACATGACTGGTTTTCAATGTGAAAATAAAATAAATATAAAAACTGTTCTTAGAGAGTTACTTCTAAACAAAACTTGTCTCTAATGTAACAGAAATATATACATAAATTGGATTCATTAAATGAATCTATGGCTAACACCGGTTCGAGAATGTTGTTAACATCACATGTAGGAATACATTTTCAACAATCAAGAATTACTATATTTTGTAAATGGAAATAACATTACTAAAAACAGATGCTATTAATAGAATGATGCCATTTGTTTCCAAAGACTATGTATATACTAGAGTGATGAGAAAATAATAAAAGTGAGATATTTCATAGCAAACTTTGTGGGTGAGGTTAGAACTGTAATCCACAAGTTATCTTAGAAGTAAATGCTTCAGAGCCCTTGGTGAATATTCTCAGGACATGGGAAATGGGATAAAGGGTAGTCCGGAAGGGAGCACCATATTTTTACATATGAGATGACAAAGCATCCCAAGCCATAGGCATGCCACTAAAAATACTTCTTAAATGGATGTAGTCTCCTTGCCAGAAAAGATCAAGGATAAACCAGAATAGAAATCAGAAGCCAAAGGAATTGTCTCTGAGGAATACTGCCTTATGCCACATTGCTGGAAAATCAAGAGTTTATATATGATTAGAAATGGAGCAATTAAGTGTAATCTGCAGCCCATCTACAGCAGAATTTCATTTCTAATCCTAGATATCTGCATTTTTAACAAGTATGTTGTGATTCTTTAAGAACACTAAAGTGTGAGAATCAATATCATGGGCTCAGAAGACGAACAATCTGTGTTCAAATCTCTTTGTGTCTTAGTATCTGTACTTGTAGAATGTGGATACTCATAATGTCTAATTCCTAAGATTAAATAAAATGTTGCATCTAAAAAGCTCAATAGCATGTAGTGAGCACTTAATTCTTATTACTTATTAGTCTTTACAAAAAATACATTTGCATAGCAGAGTAAGCCTTTCCAAAAAGAACTTAACAGCTATAAAATCCTATTATTCTCATAATAATTCAAAAAGTCAGTGAAAACTTCATTATCCCTATTTTAAATGGGAGAGAAGGAAAATCCAAGGTACACCAGAGACATGGAATGGCAAATAGGATTCATCTGGTGTACCAAGCACAATTGATGATAATGGTTGTATATGATGCATTATTGAAAAGCTTCCTGAGGTTTCTTTGGTGCCATTGGTGTACTAGACTTTGTTAAAGTCAACCTGCTATTTAGTGGCAGAGTTAGAATTAAAATTAAAAAGAAGCGTTGGCTACCAGTATTCATATTCCTCTTTTATCTTCCACAGAGACACACTATGCTGTTGAGCATGGCAATGTGCTCATTGAAAGTGGCCACAAAATAAAAAGGAATGTTGAGAAGTGGCTCCTGGAACATCTTGCTAAAAAAGAATTGCTTTTCTTGGAGGAATGAACTTTTGACTTGACTTTTTTCCCTTCTTCCTATTTGGAACATGGAAATACGGTCTTGTGCTGCAGTGACACTATTGTAATTGTATCTCAACTCTAGGATGGGAGTTAGTTTGTTGAAAAGGAGAACAAGAATTAAAGCAGCCTGGCTTCCTGATGGTGTCATTCCAGCTATGGAATGCCCATATCTGGGTGCATGTTATATGAGAAAATCTTATTAGGGATGTTTGTTACTTGCAGATGAACCTAATTTCTAAGTCATGCAAATCATTTTTCTATCATTACTATTTCTTCTAGGACTATTTTCATAAAGACCACGTTGTTGTTTGTGGGGTTGTTTTAATTATTTTCCTACATCTACATGCTCATTGTGGATAAAAAAAAAAGAATAAAGTACAAAGAAAAATAAACACCATGTATAATTCTACTGCCTAGAGCTAACTGCAGTTAACATTTTGATATTTTGCATTTCAGTCTTTTCTCTCTATATATATGTCATAAATGTGGATTTCATATATATCTTTCTTGATTTGTTTTATTTGTTTTATTTATTTAATATGACAGAAATATTTATCTGTCATATTAAATATCATTTTTAAATTACTTGAATCTATATAACATTGCATTCTATGATGTGCAATAACTCAGTTAGCATTCCTATCACGTTAGATACTGTGTTTTGATGTTATAAACATTACTACAGTGAACATTTAATACATAAATATGATTTATTTATAAATTTCAGATTTTTGTACATATTCCTATGTATAGCATTGTTAGGTCAAAAGATCTAAATGTTTTCTAGCCTCATCCATAGAGCCAAAATGCTTTTCAAAAACATGTCAATATATACCCAATCCACTCAACAGCACTAAATGTGGTTCTTTGATCATCTTACTAGTTTAATAAATGAAAAGTTATAGCCCACAGATGTTTCACTTTTCAAATATCCGATTATGATTGAGGGTGAGCATAGCTCATGTCCATCATCACTTGTGTTTCCCACTGTGTTTTATGCATCTTTGTATCTCCAACATCTACCACATGCCTAGATCACAGGATATACTCAATATGGCTTCATCAGAAACATGTGGTTATTTTTAAAAGTCATGTACCTGAGATGGCCTGAGGAAAATTTTCTTTGGAATCAATGCTGATTAGACTACATCCCATGGAGTTTTAATATTTTAGTACTGATGATACATGAATGATTATATTTAAAGCTAACACTGAGCTTTCTCTATTCATTATACGCTATTCTAAAAACTTTAAGTACATTATCTCATTCAATCTTCAAAACAACCCAGTGAGGTAAATAATGGTAGTCTCCCCATTTAGGATTTGGAAGCTGAGGCAGAGGTGGTATATCAGTGAAACAATGACCTGGTTCCATGCTGTGTGATTCTAGAATGAATTTTCACTCAGTGTCTCTAATGGGCATGGGAACTTATAAAGTGTTTTCTGGAATACCAAGAGGGGAAAACAAACAAACAAACAAACAAACAAGCAAACAAAAAAGTATCCCCATCCTCCTAAAGTTCAATCTGCTCATGTAGGCAAAATGAAACAGCAAATGCGAATAAAATGGTGATAAAAATAACCAATGTTTACTAAAGGTCAGATGCTTTTCTAAGCACCTAATCCTCTCAAAATACTCATATTATAGATACTACTACTATTTTTTATTTTACAGATTAGGAAACTGAAGCAGAGAGTGTGTCTTCACTACACTTATAGTACCTAATGGAGCCAGGATATGAATCTAGACATACTCTAGAGCCTACCATCTTAACCACTTTGTATAGAAATTCCCATGGAATACAAATGATAGAAGATAGCACATGGCAGGGTCTACTTAACCATCAAAAAGGTAGACCCACTGTGTTGAGTTTAGGAGACAACACATTCTCCATGAGCAAGAACAATCGGGAGTATCTTTACCATTCTTTGCTATGAAATCAAAATGGCAGCTAAAAAAACATAGCATTAGAGAAAAGGCTTATAGTGAAATCAGACAAATGTAGTTTCAACTCCCAGCCCCACTACTTCCTAGTATAATGGGAGTAAACATTTTCTGTAACAAAGTGGTAAAGATAAGTTTCTGTGCATATGGCATCTAGCAAAATTCAAGCCTACTGTAGGAACACAAAATCATGATTTATCTTATGTAGTAGACATGATGGATTGGCTCCCTTTTATCCTGCCTTTCTCTGCCATAAGAGAAAGAACACTAAAATACTTGACTTTGCAGCCTCCCAGTCCAGATAATGAAAAATAGGCAGACATCTTTAGAAAGCTAACCATCCACAGAAGAATGAATACTTTTCAAAGAGCAGACCTTCCCTTTGTGTCCCACCCAGATTGTTAAAATGATGTGAGGTAGAGTAGCAACCATTTTGAGAACATGAAGATAAAATTCACATGCCAAGAACAATGGGTTGAAAAGACAGAAAGGGTCTGGTGCTTGCTGGCCTGCTCTTTCAATCACTAAAAAAGTCCTAGATAGTGTATCACATAATTTTATGTGAGAAAAATAAATGCATATTTAGGTCACTATTTGTTAGAATTATGTTGCTTAAAGCTGAAAGTATGTTTATCTGTTAAACTTTCTTTACCATTTGCCAGAACCACTTATGTTTTCCCCTACCATGGAATATACATATGGAGGGATCCCAGTGTCTATCACCAAACAGCCAAGATCTGTTTCTTTCAGAGTCAATAACTCAATAATCTTCATAGGTAGGACTCAGAACATTAGGTTTAGGTGAAAAGGTATGAATTGAATTATCTGTCCATTAGCAGCCAACTGGAGAGCTAACTGGTGTGAGCTAGAATAAAAAGTTATGGTTATTTAGTGAGATTTTAATCACCAATGCCCACATGAGGCACTAGAATATAAGGGAGTATTATATAGCAAAAAGAGAGAAAAACAGGCCAGGATTCAAATTCTGGAATTAGTATACACTAACAGTGACTATGAACAATTTCCTTAAACTCTCAGTTTTTGCCTCTGTAGAATAAGGATAATAAATCTTTTAGGGTTACAACTAATATCATATAAAGTTTTATCTGTAGGAAAAAAAAAACTATTGCAATAGTTAGAAATCATAATAGGTGATCTAAACAAAAAATAGCTGTACCTGTGATAATTAAAGGCAATAAGAAATGATAGTCTGAAATTTACTTAACTGCTATTTGTAAGAACCCACTATGGGCCAAGCCCTGAGATTCTAGGAACAAAAAAGAAAATTATATTCTTTCCTCCCCACCTCCTCAACCGTCTGCTCCCTTCACCAAGGACCAACCATTTATTAACATGGTAGAAACACAGAACAAATTAATAGACAAATAAGTCAATAACCTACTAGAGTGAGAAGAACTAAGCAGGAAAATAAAGAAGGATTCAGGGAATGAAGGGAAGTCAGCATGAGAAATAGTGGGTGGGATATCATCATAGTTAACATTGAGTGATACTCTGATCTTTAGAACAAAAAGTTTCTTCTCATTTTGCTATGGGATAATGAAGGGCCACAGAATCCATTAGTTTGATTGACTATTCTCATGTCACATAATGCTGATTTCTTCTGCATCCTAGGCTCCAATTAGAACACAAATTCTTATCATTAAAAAATTAATGTACAAGAAGATTCTATTTATATATTTTTAAAGGTCTGAATACTGGATAGCTAGGTGTCTGACTCTCTTGCCCTCTTTTCCTACTGCAATATTTATTGAATTATTTTCTTCAAAGCTCTACCATTAAATGTGAGGAATTTTAGGAACCTTCAAACACTGAAGAGAACCTGAAACAATTGGTTGAAAAAAAGACATTAAAACATGTTCTTCATTGTTTAAAACATTTTGAATTATTTTTTATAAAGTATGTGCCATTTTCCAAGACCCCATGCTCCACAAGGATAACATACTTAGTTTTACTTGGGGAGGAAAAAAAATGCAAAACTGAACCATATATATATATTTTTGTTGTTGTTTAGACAAAGCTATTTCTTTCTTTTTTTTTTTTTAATTTAAGACTGTTTCTGTCCAGTTAGATGGTACCACTGCTAGCAAAGTCTATTCTCTTTTAGCCTCCATGGCCCTACCAGAGTCACAGCAGTGCTACAAACTATTGACTTGAAAAGTAATTAAGATGTAAGTATTCCAAAAGAGAACACATGGTTATTTAAAGTTATTGGATGCTGTTCAAAAGGAAAGATCTATGGAATACAAGGGCTAAGAGCCATCATGCTGTTTCTCCTCCACTTCTCACACTAAGAAAAAAAGACTAATTATAAATCTCCAGCAAACATGACCTGGTAAAGAGTTTTCAAACAAAAGCCTGTACTGAATGGGATATCTGGAAGATCTGGGCACTTGTTTTCTCTAATAACCATTAAAGTTGTTCCTAGTAAACCATTTTACAGCAACATTAGAAATATCAGAGTTTACGTTTGCGTTAATGAATTGCTACAGAATGTGAGTGCTGCATCACGTCTCCAAACAGACTCCTTATTCTCGTTTTGTCTCCACTGTGCTCCCCACCAACCCTTAACATTTAATTTCCAATGACACATCAGCTGTCTTTCACCAACCTCAAAGGAAAGTTGAATGCGGGGCTCACAAAGTTAAGCTGACATTTGCTCCCTTCCAATAAAAAATATTTAGTCCATTAAACATAAATAGCTGTCATTATGATACATGGACTGAGTGCAAACCTCCCGGTTCCCTCTGATGTTTATTACATCCAAACAACTGCAGTGCCTGCATGTTTTCAACTTTAGTGTATTGATTAAACTTTTAAATGGCTGCCATATAACCCAGGGACAGCGGGAAGATTAATTTGCGTCAATGTTCATCTGTAATTCATTAGCCATTTATTCTTTACAACCACATGGGCTATCAAGAAAATGCAGGCCATTTTTCACTCGGCACAGGCTGAGAACAGATTCTGAAATTTGTGCTGCATACAAATAAGTTCCCTGGGCCTGGCCGATTAAACTGCTTGGCTTTTCAAAAGTTGAAGTTAGGAAATGGCAGCAGGAAAAGAACATTAAAAACCAGAAATGGGGAAAACCATACATCTTTAAGGTGCTCACAATTTAACTGAGTTTGTCCAGTGTCTTTGCATCCATGGATTATGGTTTCTTATTTCAGTTGAAATAAAATAATGGAAACTTGTGTCTGAGCAAAGGAAGGCCATAAATAAAATGGGTTGCTTTTTTTCCATCTCTCCTTTCCACCCTCTTTCTAATATCTTTAAAAATGTTGTTTCTGGTGAAAAAAAAAAAATCCTCCATAGAGTGGCAGTGGAGTAGAAAAGTATATAGCCTAGAGAAACTTGGAGCTGTCCTCTCAGAAACAGTGGCATTTGAACCAACCATTCCTGAAATGGGAAGTAGCCCCGCTAAATTGCAGTGTGTTTCCTGAGGGAAGAGGTAAGCCATCTGGCTTCTCCATGTGCCCTCCTTGGCAGAACACAAATGCATATTAAAGGCATAAATGGAATGAGCACCCTAGTGAAAAGGCCCTCTGACATACAAGGCACTGCGGGGGGTGGGGGGCGGGGTCTTGGGGGAAGAAAGAGGAGTCCACATGAGCTCAGGCTGGGACTAGAGGGGAATAATGCACACAAGGGAAATTCTTTTCCATAAGATGAATAATTAAAATGGAGAGCTAAGCACTATGGTCTCACTGTGGCTAATAACTATAATAGTGAGCAGCAAAAAAATCAATGGTCAGTATGACATCTGGGGAAGATTGCTGGCAGGTACCCATTTGCAGGACATATGAAAGCCAACATGTAGATCTCAAGGCGATAACTTTTTTCTCTGGTCTGCAGTACCCACACAAATCAAAGGCACCAGGCACATTGGTAACCTTTGGTAACAATGTTCATGAAAGAGCCAACAGAGGAGGGCTTGCAGAGGAGGCTATAAATTACTCATGCATAATATAACTGCTCAGGCTGCTTACAACCAATAATAAAAGGGAGCCCTTTGTAAAAGCCTCCATCTGGAGCCCTCCTCATCCCAGCCCAGGAGTCACTAGTACTAAGAACCCCAGAATACAACTCCTTTCTAGGCCCTCTGGGAAGATGAGTTGGGGGGTGGGTCATCATGCATCATAGAAACACAGCTTTAGGAGTTTTATTTGGCTTGTGAATGTGACATGTAAGTGTCAAAAGAAATGCACATGAATTGTAGATAAATGCATTGGATGAAACCTCAAGGTCACAAAGATATAGCTCCTGCCATGTATAGAATCTGTCAACTTTATCTATTATCTATTTTTTTTCCAGTTATAAGTGCACGGGGCTTTGCACCTAATAGGAGTTCAATAAATACCTGTAGAGTGATTGATTAATTCAACCTGAGCACACAGATTCATTCATTCAACCATTCAACAAACATTTATTGACCGTCTATCATATCTAGATCCAGGATATAGTAGGAAACAAGTGTAGCTGCAACCCCTTAGCGATAGGGGTCTTCTATCACACTTGACTTTTACTTTCATGTGGAGCTAAGGGACATTCTAGAATCCTAGGATGTCCGTTTTAGAGGACAGGGGCAATGTTCTTTGTCTGATCTTTCTATTGGCAAACCCTGAAAATGATGATGCTTGAATAGGGTATGCACTGTGAATTAACTAGATAATAGAATAAAATGAATCTAAACTTGTAGAAAAATTCAAAATACAGGTCTACTGAAATTTTCAAATAACACAGATTCCAAGGATAAAGATAATTTTTATAGGTAAGGTTAGAGTAAAAGGTTGTTTTTGGAGGTGAGATTCCATAAATATACTGCTTGCCAAGTCTATCTGTCATTATTGACCTTGAGTTTGAAAAACAGAAAGAAATTTTGTGAAGGTTTCAATTAATTAAGAGCAAATACTGAAGATGACTATGCCCGCTACACTTCTTTGAGAATATTGTGGGGCATAAACAATAAATAAAAACCTTTATCTTTACAAAAAAACCCTCAGGAATCCCACTTCTGGGTATTTATCCTAAGAAACCCAAAACACTACTTCAAAGGGACATGTGAATCTATATGTTCATTGTAGCATTATTTATAATAGCCAAGATATGGAGGTAACCTAGGTGTACATCAATGGATGAATGGATAAAGAAAAGATGGCACATATACACAATAAAATATTACTCAGCCATAAAAAAGAATGAAATCTTACCAACTGCAACAACATAGATGGACCTGGAGGGTATTGTGCTAAATGGAGCAAGTCAGGAGGAGATAGACAAATGCCATATGATTTTTTTTTACATGTTAAATCAAAAGAATAAAAGAAACAAATAAAACAGAAACAAATATAGATAACAGAGAATATTTTGATGGTCGCCAAGTGGGAGGGGTTTAAGGGATGGACGAAAAGGGGAAGGGATTAAAAGTACTAATTGGCAGTTACAAAACAGTAATGGGGATGCAAAATATAGCATAAGAAATATATTCAATAATACTGTAATATAGATGTCTAACTAATGTATTGTAGACTTGAAACTGAATTAAATAAATAAATTTTAAAAAATAGTAATGTAATAATTATGCATGGTGTCAGATAGGTACTAGATTTATTGGAATGATTACTTTGTAAGTTATATAAATGTCTAATCACTATGTTGTATACCTGAAACTAATATAATATTGTATGTCAACTGTAATTGAAAAATAAAAAAATCATTTTAAAAAATATCATTGTTTCTATTCTCATGCAAAGACCTTACAATCTCTTTGGGGGGAAATTAGCACATTAAAGTTAATATATAAAAACAGAGAAATGACACAAAATTATTTAATATATTTTTCTTTCTTTCTTAAATAATCAATAGAAAAATATTTATGCGGAGTGAAATCAAAGCTGCTGGGTTACCATAACACTCACATATAAAATTGATTGACAAAAGTCATCCAATAATATATATCAAATGCTATGGCCTGTCTCCCTTTAATTGCAACTCTTGATATCTATTTTAAGGAAGTAATTCCCCACAGAGAAGAAAACTACATGACAAAGATTTTACTGAAACAGTTTTTGTTATGAGGAGCAGAGTAAGCAAAAGTTAAGTAAATAATAATTCATTGACTCTACAGAATACTAAATGGCCATTAACATGGTAATAATAAATACAATGAAGCAACATAGAAAAGCTTAAACTGCTAAAATATCCTATGAAACAGTAAGTTCATTAGGGTTACAACTATCTATTCATATTAAAAATATTATAAGAGAATATTCATAATAGGGAGTTGAGCTATACAAAATTTGTCTTCCCTCTTTATCAAATGTTCTGTGAGTTTGCTTTATCGCTTTTATAATTAGAAAAAATTCTAAAATGTGTAAACTGTGTGGAACAGATTATAAATGTTATGAATATTGAAAAAGAGCTTTTCATGCTAGAGGATCCAGAATTTGGCCTTAAAAAAAGATTCCTTAAAGAAAAAGTTAGTAATACACAAAAAAGAAGAGAGAGACAGACAGACAGTGAGACAGAGAGACAGAGAACCTGGCAAGGAATATTCTGTGCAAAGGCTGAGAATTTGAAATGTGCATGGCCTGAAGCAGAAATAGTGAGGAGATTTGCCTGGTTAAAGTAGATGAGATGCTCTGGAGAAATAATGTCAGATAAATAACATTGGATATATTTTTAAAAACGTTGGTTATGTCAGAGTGTTAACTATTTCCTCTCTAATGTCCCCTTTCCAAATTAATAGGTCTGTTTTTTTTTCATTTAGAATCCTACCTTAGCTTTCTCCAAGTTTATGGGTTAAATGAAATAAAAAATATCATATTAAAAGGATTGGTTAAGTGTATAGTTTTCAACTTTAATAAGTGGTTCTGCATTTCATGTGAATTAATAAATTTTTAAAAAAGATAATTGAGATCATTTTGAATAGAACATGTATAATGTTCATAATGTTTTAAAAATATCCAATAAAATGGAGGGGAAAAAAGAAAAAAAGAATGGAGTAATGAGAACTATCACTACCTCATAAATAACAATGCTACAATAATTAAACAACCTGGAACTTGTAGAAAAAAAAATTGAAAGAAAGATTATGGTACAAAATAAAAAGCAAAGAAATATTATATTTTAAAAGAATTTAAGCTATGATAAAGTTGACATTTTCCATCAGTGAGGAAATGAAGTGCTGTTTAATAAATGTTAAAGGGACAAAATAAATTTGTAATCTTAACCAGATAGTCAAATGTAAGAAAAGTGACTATACAATAACAAGAACAAAAAAAAATGATTGAAGATTTTCCAGTCTCAGGGATATGCATAGAGTTAAAAGAAGAAATAATACAGAAAAATATTGTCAGATATGAACATGTACAAAGTTGAAAGCCTCTGCATGTTAAAACACGATAAAAAAAGTAAAACCCAAATTACAGACCAAAAAAATATCTTTTTTAACATATATAACAAAAGATTATTATTCCTAAGGTAGTAAACATTTCTTACAAATCAAATGAAAATTATTAACATCTCCACAGAGAAATAAGTAAACAATAAGAACAATTGTTTATAATATAAAAATTAAAATAGCCAATAAACTTACTGAACATGTTCAGTATTATAAGGCATCAAAAAAGTTTTTAAAAATAGGTGTTTCATTACTTTAAAAAACTGTAATATTCAGGTTTGTGGTCACATAGTGGGACAAGCACTATCACATTCTGTTGGTAAAAGTTTAAACTGGTATAACTTTGTGGGAAGGCTACCTGTCAACATGTATCAAGCACTTATAAAAAGTATAAAGTAAGTCGAACTAATACAAAAGTTTCTCTTCCTGTCCTGTCTCTAAAGACATATGAATGGTTGCCTTTGAAAGACTGAGTTGGGAGGACAATTTACTTCTCACTGTATAACCTTGTGATTTTAAAAGAATGCTTCAGCTTCTGACCATTAAGAATAAAATATGTTATACAGTTCCATGAGAGATTTTCATTATGAATCGATGCATGCATATACATTTTGTTATCATTCAATTTTAATTTCCATTATTTTTGTGAACCATGAATTATAATTATTTCTAAATATTTAACATATGACATTTTACTATTTACCTGTTATCATCTATTTCTAAATATAAATTATATTATGATCAGACAACATGTGGTCAATACTTATTTTTGAAATTTGTTAAAATCTATTTTTATAGCTTATGGTGTGGTCAATTTTGGAAGTGTTCTCATATGCTCTAGAAGCATGTGTATTCTCTAATTGTTCACAGTTCTAATATGTCCATTAAAATCAGCTTAATTGTATTAATTTTCTGTACCTTTATTATTTGTGTCTGTTTGACTTATCACAAAGTAAGAGAAATATTTTGAAATCTTTGGCTCTTATATAGATTTTCTATTCCTTACCTATCATATAAATACTTGCTTTATATAGTATAAGGCTGTGATAATTCATCAATTCTAAGAATCTTTCCTTTTTTTGCATTTAACATGAGTCCTTTAAATCATTTCAAACATTCTTTCCAGGATTAGTTACATTTTTTTTCTCAAGTACATGCTTTTAAAGTTCTTTTAATTGAATATCTGGGTAGCAAATTCTTCCCATTTGGCCATATTAATATTTCTTTATTTTGCACTCATTTTTGAGAGGTAATTTCACTTCTAACACAACCTAAGCTAACATTTATTTTCTGTCAGTATTCTGCAAATATAATTACACTGCTTTTTGGCTACCATTTTAATGCTGAGGAATTTGCCTTCTGCCTTCACTCTGTCGTTTCTTTATAGAAAATTTTTATTTTCTCTCTAGATACTTGTGAAATCTTTTCTTTGTCTTTTGTAATCTGCAGTTTAAATAATTTTGTTTAGTTGCAGCTTTTAAAAACTTACCCTGCTTATTCTACCATGTGTGTCATATATTACATGTCTTTTACCACTTTGAAGAATTCTCAATTATCATCATTTCAAGTATTGTCTCTCCTATCTATCTCTTTTCTTTCTTTCTGGAACTTTTACTTGCTGAATGGAAAACTCCCTCATTCTTTCCTCCATGCATCCGGCTTCTAGGACTTTCCATCTCTTTGTGTTTCTATGTTGCAGTCTGTGCACTTTTCTTTAGATCCACTTATTAGTTACAAACAATTCTCTTCAAAGATCTAATCTATTTAATCAAACTGTAGATTTTAAATATATATGTAATTTTATTTTTCTACTAAAAGTTGTATTTGAATAGTTTTCAAATCAACTGAGCTTTCTTTATAGTCTCATTGCTTTCTCTGTTTTATTACATCTTTATTTCCTTAATCATTTTATACAAATTTGTTTTATACTCAAACTGTGATAATTCCAATAATTCCAATTACTCCAATTCCAATGGCCTTGAGAATCTATTTCTTTCACTGTTACTCTTCTATGAGATTTCCTTGGTTGGTAATTTCTGATTGTGTGCTCATATAGTTTACTTTTCTCAACCTGTGGAATCTTGACAGCCTAAACTGATGATGCTTTCTTCCAGAAAGAATCTATCCTAACACCTCAGAACAATTGATTAAATTTCAAGGATCTAGACTTAATCGAATTTTTGTTTCACATTCCCCATCTGATGGTGAGTCCAAGGCCTTACCTCCATATTCTAGTGTCTGGATTTAGGCAAATACCTGCTTCCTTCATTGACTTCAGCTCAATGTTTTCTTGATTTTTTCTCCTTTTGTGATTTCTCCTATTTCTAGCTGACCCAGAAGTCTCTTAAAAATAATTATCTAGAAATAAAATATCTTAAAGAGGATAGGTATCCAAAATGTCTACTCTGCCACACTTTTTAATATACTCTCATTATTTAAAAATATCTAAACACTTAAGTTAGTGGGAATGATGGCTCTAAATTCAAGGTAAAATTTGTCCCCAAATAATGACATTTAACTAATTATTAATAATCACTATTAATAATTAACTTTTGTTTCCAAGAGATATTTTTCGTAGATATACTGTTTGACCTTCCAATTTATCTTCTACATTTTAGTTTAAGAATTTAGAGATGCTGTAAACTTAAGTTGTGGTCTATGAAGTTGCAAGAATAAACCCTTCTACAGACTTTAAAATTTTAAGATTAATTAAGTCCCCAATTTAATAACCATGAATAAAAATTCTTTCACAAGTGAGATGGCCACACAAAACCAGAACAGATACAGCACATCATAGCACAGAATTTTACATCTCAGAGCCCCTGAAGGACATATTCAGTAGCTTGAGACATGCCCATGCAAGGTATTGGAAAGCTCATTTTTCTTATGTTCCTGCTCTTTTATGCTCAAGGCTTGCATAATTATTCTGGAAGGATGTGTTACAATAATGCATTGCACTTTATGAGAATTTTACAGCCAGAGGACTCTCCTGCTTCTTGAGCCGGTAGAGGGAACAGTCAGTATCCAACTGTACTTGAACAAAACTTTACCTCTATATTTCAAGATTTCTAAAGAGTTATTTCTTCAGATTCCCATGAAGATATGTGTACCAGAGTGGTTGCTATAACACTATTTATAATGGTATAATGAAGTGTCTGACTCCATTTTTGATATTTGATCCCTGACAGCTTGCATGCCCCATTTCTCCACTTTCCCTTTTGCCCCAAGTCAGGACAAACTGATAAGAAAATCCTGATGCTCCTTCCCTTAGCACCAGTGGAGAAGTTGAATCCATGCAAACTTTGCCTTGCATGATGGTAGAAACCCTCTCCCTGAACTACTGGCAAACACAATAAAACACAAAGCCATTTGCCCCTTTACTGAATCCAAATATATCAACTTGAATGCTTGCCATGCACATCTAGAAAGCCTCATGATGTGAGTAATTAATATCTTCATACCCTGCTGACGCATATGTATTGTCAGTCTTGAAACTGGGATCCAGTTTTGGGAGGGGGTGGTTGTTTCACCCTCTGCTGAAATCCTATGAGACGACTGGCCTTGTGAGCAGAGTGGTCTAGATGATGATGACCGCATGGGGAACATTCTTTATTTGTTTTTGACTTGCTAACAGGCTCAGCTGTCTCCTGCCTAGTGTTCATTTTTGAAGTGTGCTAGCTGTTTTTGTGCATATTGAGCTGTATTTGCTGAGTCCTACCAAGCCTCTCTCATAGATTTAAACAATCTAAGTCAGTTTCAATATCAGCATTTAGGGCCAGGAGTAGAGGCTAGGGAGCTCCTTAAAGTAACTTTAGGTCATGTGTCTCAGCTTGGACCTATCTTTGCATCTAAATTAGGTATCTCAATTCTAGCATAAGTTGTGACTCATGCTAAGTTTAGGGAAACAACTGTTATCATGAGATTGTGTCTCCCAAACAGGACTGGATTCTGTTCTATAATCAGGGGAAAGACCCATATTGATACACTATGCAGTATATGTGTCCTTTGGGTACTCCCTCTGTAAAGAATAGTCACTATGTGATGTGCTGAAGTCTATAGTTCTAGGAACAGATCACTATCCCTAAGTATTTTATACTTTTACATATACGATAGTGAATGAAATTATTTTCTTAATTTCATTTTGATTGATGTCAATCTATAGAAATACAACTGATTTTTTTTGTACATTGATCTGTAATTTTGTTAAGTAATTTATTAGTTCTAGTAGATTTTTAGTGAATTCCTTGGAATATTCTAACATGTACATTCATTTAACTCCATCATCTGGCTATTGATTGCAAATCGAATCCTTCTCTCTTCCCTTTTGCCCCACATCTGAGCAAACTGATAAAAAAAACTCAGGTACTCCTTTCCTTGGCACTGGCAGGGAAGTTCAAACCTTATAAATACCAGTCTGCACATGGAAAACATTATGCCAGCCTACACCTAACCACACTAGAATTCAATGCCACTTGCTCCTTCTCAAGCAAGTAGATCATCTTGGGTGCTTCCTCTGCTTTCCACAGAAAGCTTCACGAGTAAGAAGTACTCTCTTGCTGCATGTGTGCCATCAAATTCTTGACCTCTGAATCAATTGAGGAAAAGTGAAATATTGACCCCATCCTTTGCAGGAAAACCATAAGGTATGGCAAAAAATAGAAATAAATCAAACATTCTACAACAGGGACAGGATTAAATACCACCATTACAAATTATATATTTGAAAAGCATGTCATAACATTAGAATATGTTCATGATGTACAATTGGGAGAAAAATAATATAAAAATAGATATACAACCTTGATTTTCATTTTAAATATACATGTGCACTCATATGCAGAGAAAAAAAGGAAAGAAAACCTGTTAGAAGTATATATCACTGGGTGATGGGTTCACAAATTTATTTTTATTCCTTATAACTTTATTGTTTTCTCAAAGTTTTTATGAAGAACATTTATAATTTATTTTATTATTAATAAGGAATAAGAGATAAAGATCCTACCAAGAAGCCATAGCTTTAATTTAAAAATGGAATTAGGTGCTATATCACTTGACCTGGCTGAAGTATAAAGGTAGATTCCTGAGGCTTTATTCTGGGACATCTCTCTTTTGTTATCTTAATTAGGCCCTTGGATCTCCTTGATTATGAATTCCACTCATGCTAAATTGTTCAGCCAACAAAAATAAGCATTGAAACAAGTTTTCTTCCAAAAAATATGTGGTTAACAGAACCTTTGTAAAATAAACACTTTCAAGTAACAACAACAACAAAAGCTAACTAACACAAAACCTTTTGGTTATTTTTGGTAAGAATGAAGTGCTAGATTCACCTTTCTTAACATCTGTGTCCCCAGACTCCGAGCTCTGGGTCCTCCTTTATTATCCACTGTTAATTCTGCTCAGGACTTTCTAATTCTGCTGTCTGTTTCCCAGGTATCCCAAGAAGGCTGCCGCTAGGGGTACACTTGTAAAATATAATAAAGCATATATCCCTTCCTATTTACAACAAGAGCAATATTTTAAATTTCACAAGGCATGGAATACTCTTCATAAAGTGACTCTTGCCTCATTGTATTGAATTTAATTTAACAGTATCAAATAACCCATATCTTTCTGGAAGCTTTTACACGTCTGTGCTTCAGAATGCCTTTCTTCTGTGCATCCTCCTCCTCATCTTCAGATCAAATGTTTTTTCCACTGCCTTTCTAGATTCCTTTCTATCCAAGCAACATCTTCAGTTACTTCCTAAGCATCCTTACTGCATAGGAGAACAATGTAAGCAAGGAAGGTTGAGGTAGATACCTTCTTTTCTGCTTCATCAAGAACAGTTCCATTTTTATCTACTTTATAATCTGGTATTCAAAAAGGAATCCATTGAAAGACAGAGCTCAGTACTTATAAAAAACTTGAACTCCACAGTTCAGCCTGAAAAATATTGGACATATGTAGAAAAAGTGTAGGTCCTGAAAAGGTAGATACAGTAGGGACCTGGGAATAGGACCTTTCTCACAGATGAAATATGGTTGAAGCTCTAAAGAAGTGGATAATGACACCCAGGGTCATAGGCTCTAAAAGACCTAACCTCAGTGATCTTGAGTCATCCATTTGTGCAATAGAATTCAGACACAGAAGGAATTATAAAGTTATATAACCCATCTTCCTCACTGTACAAATAGAGAATGAATCTCTATAGAAATTAAGTGGCTTGCTCAGGTTACTGCCTAAACTACAATTTTGTGGCAGTCCAAGAATTAGAATTTATTTTTTTCTGGACCCCCTACCTATGTTCTTCCCACTACACTTACTTGGTCTACATATAAGATCAGCTCTTTCTGCAATTATTTGGAAATAGCAGTTCCTGCTAAAATATTCAGTTGAAGGGTGCGAGCATCATCACCCATTTTTCTGTTCTCTGATAGGGAAGAAAATGATATTAGCATTAGGTTCCTGAGAAAAAAATATGCCACAAGTTTGTGTCTGAAACCCATAAACATCAGGAAATTTGAGACACTTGGTTGTTTTCACAGTCTGGTTGGAGCATGTGGGTCCTAAACCACAGCTCAGAGCTCTCTTTTCAATCCCTGCATAGCAACCCAGGCATTCATCTAGGGGTCTGATTTCGAGATAATGCAGACTGAATCCATATCCACCCCTTCATCTCAACACATACACACATTTAACATCACTCATTTTGACTTAAGCTTGTCTGCTTGTACCATCAGTGACCTGGATGCTATTTCTGTCACAAGGCCAAAAAAGAACCATCACAGGAATTAGATGGCTCATGGAATTCTGCCTTTACACAGGCGGCCTCAACATTTTCCAGTCAAATTTCCACTCTCATATCTTCCCCCTGCAGTGACCCTGCAAAACCATCATTCAGCACCATCAAGGAAAGAACAAACTGAATCTTGTTTCCCAAATTAACCAAAGCTCACATTTTGCAGAGATTGCATTTATCATTTCATAATCTATTTTTAGAATTTAAAATCCTCCATGTCTTTGTAAGCCTCACACTCAGCCCTCTGTGTTGCTTGAAAGTCCCCATAGCACATGATTTCAAGGAATGCTGGAAAATGGTTAGAAAGTAAGTTTTCGAGATGCTTTAAATGTGAGTCAGTGTTTTCTGACTCTTTTTGGTAGACACGGATTTGCTCTCTCAACCTTTCATCAGTTATGTCCATGGTAGCAAGTATGTTTCTCTTTCTTGGTAATGGCTGCCTCAGTCCTATCTTAGAAAGGCTTCTGTTTAGGCAAAGGTAGGGAATGACACAGACGATGGATGTAGCATGGCCAAGGCTATAAAAAAATAACCAGCATATTTCCTGCATGATTGTCATCCCTGATGTAGGTAGAACGAGACTATACCTTAGAGTGTGAGGTAGGGGAAGGGCACACTCATTCTATGGAGTCTTGAAGAAGGCTTCTAGTCTCCCCTGGAGATGACACTGGCCTGTCAATCTTACACATATCGGTCCCTTTTCTGTTCCACTCTGCATCTCTTCACAACCTCTGAATAACAAACACCATTCTTTTTTTTGGAAACTGACAACATATCATAACGAGGCCTGAGCAGCTCTTAGATTCTAGACATGATGAAAGCCACTTTAACGCACAAAAGAAAAGGTTCAACTGTATATATATATATAACTCTTCTTTTCATATTTGTAATGGTAATCACAGGCCAAAGATTTAGAATCAAAGTATATAACATAAAACAAGAAGAACAAGAGAGAAAACCCACAAAAACCAACCAAAATAAAGAAAACAGAAACACAAGGACAAGGAAGCAATGGAAACATCAAGCTACCAGAAAGCAAAAGATAAAATGGCTATAAGAAGACCTCGTATTTCAATAATCACCTTACATGTAAATGGACTGAACTTACCAATAAAAAGGCACAGAGTTGCAGAGTGGATAAAAAAAAAAAAGCCAACCATATGCTGCCTCTAGGAGACACTATTCAGTTCCAAAGACAAAAGACTCAAAGTGAAAGGATGGAAAATGATATTCCAAGCAAATGACATTCAGAGAAAAGTGGGAGTAGCAGTACTATTATCTGACAAAATAGATTGTAAAATCAACAAGGTAAAGAAAGATACTGAGGGACACTTCATAATGATAAAGGGAATCATGTGCCAAGAAGACATAACACTTAATATCTATGCTCTCAATCAGGGAGCCCCGAAATATGTAAAGTAATTACTGACAGACTAAAGGATAAAGGGAGAAGTAGACCAGAACACAATCATAGTAGGGGACCTAAATGCCTCACTGTCAGATACTGATAGATCATCCAAACAGAAAATCAATAAGGAAATAACACCCTTAAATGATGCATTAGATCAACTGGACATAATTGACATTTACAGAGCCTTCCATCCCAAAACAGCTGCTTATACATTCATTTCTAGTACATGAAACATTCTCAAGGATTGACCACATACTGAGACACAGAGATAGTCTCAACAAATATAAGTGAGTTGAAATCATACCAACCATATTCTCAGATTATAATGCTTTAAAATTAGAGATCAACTATAAAAAGAAAGTGGAAGGAACCAGAAATAAATGGAGATTAAAAAACATACTATTGAAGAATAACTGGGTCAGAGAAGAAATAAAGAGATCAATACATAGGAAATGAATGATAATGATAGTACAACATATCAAAATTTTTTGGACATGGCAAAAGTGATCATAAGAGGAGAGTTCATATCATTACAGGCCTACCTTCAAAAACAAGAACAAGCCCAAATAAACAACTTAATGCTTCTTCTTAAAAAATTGGAAAAGGAAGAACAAATGAAGTCTAAAGTCAGCAGAAGAAAAGAAATCATCAAAATTAGAGCAGAAATAAATGAAATTGAAAATAAACCTCCCCAAAATAGAAAAAGTAAATGTAACAAAGAGTTGGTTCTTTAAGAAGGTTAATAAAATTGACAAACTCCTGGCTGGACTCACTAAAGAAAAAAAAGGATACAAATAGACAAAATCAGGGATGAAAGAGGTCAAATTTTGACTGACATCGCAGAAATACAAAGGATCATACAAGAATACTATGAAAAAGCATATAACACCAAATTCAATAACCTAGAAGAAATGGACAAGAACTTAGAAAGATCTAACCTTCCTAGACTGAATCAAGAAGAACTGGAAAATCTAAATAGATGGATCAGCAATATGGAAATTGAAACAATCATCAAAAACCTACCAGAAAGGAAAAGCTCAGGACCATATGGTTTCACCAGTGAATTCTACCAAACATTCAAAGAAGATTTAATACCTATTCTCCTCAAACTCTTCCAAAAAATTAAAGAGGAGGCAATACTTCCCAACTCATTTTATGAGGCCAATTATCACCCTGATACCAAAATCTGGTAAGAATAACACAACAAAAGAATACTACAGACCAATATCTCTCATGAACACGGATGCAAAAATCCTAAATATGATATTAGTGAACTGAATACAGCAACATATTAAAAAGATGATACACCACGATGAAGTGGGCTTCATCCCAGAGTCACAGGGATGGTTCAACATACGCAAATCAATTAATTTGATACACCACATAAAGAAATTAAAAAACAAGAATCATATGATCATATCAATAGATGCAGAAAAAGCCTTTGACAAGATACAGCATACATTTATGATCAAAACACTTACCAAAATTGGTATAGAAGGAAAGTACCTTAACATAATAAAAGCCATCTATGAGAAACCCTCAGCCAACATTACACTTAATGGTGAAAAACTAAAAACCTTCCCTCTAAGATCAAGAACAAGGCAAGGCTGTCCACTATCACCACTGTTATTCAATATAACATTGGAGGTCCTAGCAAATGTGATCAGGCAAGGGAAAGATATGAAAAGCATCCAAATAGAAAATGAAGAAGTCACACTGTCACTATTTGCAGATGGCATGATTCTCTATATAAAAAAATCCTAAAGACTCCACAAGAATACTACTAGAAACAATAATCAAATACAGTAAAGTTTCTGGATAAAAAAATCAATGTTCAAAAATCCTTAGCATTCCTATACTCTAATAACAAAGTGTCAGAAAAAGTAGCAAAAAAATGATTCCTTTGCAATTGCAACAAAAAAATAAAATAAAATACCTAAGAATAAATCTAATGAAACATGGGAAGGACCTATATAATGAAAACTGTAAGACCCTATTAAAAGAAATCGAAGAGGATACAAAGAAAAGGAAAGATATTCCATGTTCTTGGATTGAAAGAATCAACATAGCTAAAATGACCTTATTATCTAAAGCATTATACAGAATTAATGCAATCCCCATCAAAATCTCATCAGCATTTTTTTAAGAAATAGAACAAAAAATCATCAGAATTGTATAGAAGAACAAAAGACCCTGAATTGCCAAAGGCATTCCAAGAAAAAAGAATGAGGCAGGAGGCATCATTCAACCTGATTTCAAATTATACTACAAAGTGACAGTAATCAAAATGGCATGGTATTGGCAGAAAAATAGACAAAAGGACCTGGAACAGATTTGAGAGTCCAGAAATATGGGCAAATAATTTTTGACAAAAATGCCAAAAATATACAGTAGAGAAAGGAAAGCTTCTTTAATAAGTGGTGCTGGGAAACTGGAAAGCCACCTGCAAAAGAATAAAACTAAACTGTTGTCTATCACCCCACACCAAAATTAACTCAAAATGTATTAAGGAACTGAATATAAGACCTGAAACAATAAAATGCATAGAAGAAAACATAGAAACTAAACTCAAGGACCTTGGGCTTAAAGAAGATTTTATGAATTTCACTTCAAAGGCAAGAAAAGTAAAAGCAAAAAATAAATAAATGGGACTACATCAAACTAAAAAGCTTCTGCTCAGCAAAAGAAATTGTCAACGAGGTAAAGAGAGAACCATTCAAATGGGAAAATATATTTGTAAGCAATGCCTCCAAAAAGGGCCTAATATCCAAAATATACAAAGAACTCACATGACTCAATAACAACAACAAAAAACAAATGATCCAATAAAAAAATGGGCAGAGGACAGACACTTCTCCCTAGAGGACATACAAATTGCCAACAAATCTTTGAAAAGATGCTCAACATCGCTAGATATTAGAAAAATGCAAATCTAAACCATAATAAGATATCATTTCATACCTGTTAGAATGGCTATAATCAACAGGACAAGTGATAATAAATGTTGGAGAGGATGTGGAGAAATAGGAACGCTCATACACTGCTGGTGGGACTGCAAATTGGTAAAGCCACTATGGAAAACAGTATGGAGGTTCCTCAAAAAACTAAGAATTGATCTACCATATGATCCAGCAATCTTTTACTGGGTATTTACCCCCAAAGACTTGAAAATTTATATCCAAAAAGATATTTGCACACCGATGTTCATAGCAGCATTATTCACAGTGGCCAGTACACGGAAGCAACCAAAGTGTCCTACGATAAATAGTTGGCTAAAGAATCTGTGGTACATATATACAATGGAATATTACTCAGCCATAAGAAGAGATGAAATTCTGCCATTTGTGAGAACATGGATGGACCTTGAGATAATAATGTTAAGTGAAATAAGCCAGACAGAAAAGGCTGAAAATCAAATGATATCACTTACTTATATGTGGGATATAAACCTAAAAGCAACAAATGAACAGGACAAACAGAGACTCATGAACAGGGACAATTAGTGGTTACCAGAAGGCAAGGAGAAGGAAGGTGGGGGGAAAGTTAAAAAAAAGTGCATGGATTTAATACATACATACATACATACATACATACATACATACATACATACATAAATTGATATGGAAATGCAAATAAAGAAAAAGATTGAAGCCACTTTAAAATATACATTTCTCCTGAAGATCAGCTTTAGAAGGAAAAACTCCAAATTGTATATATCCTTAATTTATACCTGGCATATCAAAATTGATTATAAGACACATACAAAGATTCCTGAATGGATATAGAATAGGGATATACCCAAGGGCCTTTGGTCAGATCCATGACTTGTTTGTCAATAAGTTCAGAGTCATTTAAGGTTTATGGTAGAAATTTCTCTGTTTTTCCATGCCCCACTCCAACCGTCCAACCAACCCAGCCAATCTCACCCATCTCAGAGTTTCTCAAAGGGTGGTTTCTAAGTTAGCAACATCAGTATCACCTGGGAACCTATTAGAAATTCAAATTTTCAGTCTTACTCTACTTACTTAACTCTAGTCATACTTACTTATACTTACTCTTTATTTACTCTTATACTCACTAAATTAGAATCTCTGAATGTAGGACTCAGCATTAGAAAACCATTCTAGTGATTCTGATGCATGTCAAAATTTGAGAACAAACTTCAGTCTGCCTAACAGAATTTTCTACAATGGTGAGAACCACGGATTAAGTTTGTGCTGTACAATATCATATGCACTGGCCACATGAGGCTATTGAGCAGTTGAAGTGCACAAATGAGGAATCAAATTTAATTTTAATGAATTTGCATGTAAATAAGCATATATGGCAGTGTTTGCTATACTGGATAGCATAGGTCTAGGATAGTAACATTTAAATATTTACAGTTCCGGGAACTTTTTGAGAATCTGATAAAAACTATAAATAATATCCCTGAAGAAATGCATATATTCCAACAAACAGAATTTGGTAAACAATTACTAGAGGTCCAAAGAGGACACAGAACATTCAAGAAAAAATTTTAATTATCCACCCTCAAAATTAAGTTTCTAGCAGAATATACAATTTATAGATTGTAAACTGTCAAATCATCTCTATGTACATCATGTAGAAGTTATTTTCTAGACCAGAGAAAACACAGGTTTATGTACATTAAGTTCCAAGATAAATATTCAAAAATATTTCACCAAAGTAGCAAACCAATTTTCTAAACCCAGAGCAGGCTGTCATACTGAATATTAGAAACCCCAGCAAATATAAATAAACACATTGAAATTTTAATTATTCCTAAGATCATCTGTCCCCATCATAATATATTCCACAATTGCTGTCAGTGGTATGTGTTGCAAAATTGATCAGGTCAATAGGCTAGGAGATCGAGCATAGAAGTGTACACACTTCTTAAATATTGGGTTGGATGAATGCCACCTTCCCATGAAAGAAACTTTGCTTGCATAAGAAATGATTTATGTGTGGAAGGTAAATTTTGTTCCCTATCCCTGTAATCATTTCTGATTTACAAATGGGTCATCCTGAGCCATACTCTGTATTCCATTCTCTTAGTCTTCAATGTTCTTCTATGACAATGAAATCTCATCATCTTTGAAGGCTCAATTTAAATACCTCCTTCTCTTTTGCCACTGAGTTTTACATTTTCCAAAATCTTAGACCATTCATCCATAAAAAGATCTAGCATTTGTAACATTCACTTGAAATTTCATGCATTATAGTTTCATCTTCTCTATTATAGGGCAGGGACCATATCTTTTAACTTTTTTTAACTAGCATATTTTCTATGTTCTCAATGCTGAGAACAAAGTAGGTGCATATAAATACTTGTGAGAGAATAATCTAACTCATAGATTCAACTAGTAGCTAAGCACCCCCTATGGAACAAATACTGTGCTAGACAATTTCTCATGTATCCTTGCATTCAGTCATCACAGCAACCATGATAGGTAAATAGCATTCGATTCATTTTAAAGAAAAGGATAAGAAGGTTCAGTGATACTGGATGGATTTTCTAATCCTGGTGTAAAATTAAACTAAAGTATGGACATTAGCGTTAAGACATGGGGTTCAAATAGCAGCCCCACCTTCTATAGCTGTGAATATCAAATGTATTATTTACATGAAACCTCTGTTATTTCATTAAAAAAAATAGGGCCCTTAATGATACCTAACTCATAGTGAGGAATTAAGTAGTAGTTCTTATAATAGTGTCCAGATCATGGCTTCTAAATATCTTTGTCCTGTAAAAGTTATCAAGTTTCCTTGAATAAAAGATTGACTCCAAGGCTAGAGCAAGAAGAGTACGATAGCCTCAAATAGAAAATAAGGAAGAGCACAATAAACAATGTGAGAATGTAAGAAAAAATACAAGAGTCGAATAAAGGGGTCTTCAATTGGAAAACCTTAATTAATTCAATATATAAAATATTTAAAGATAGTAATAGTTTATAGCCCATAGAATAAAATAAGGATCCATGAGACCATAATAAAATTAATTAATGGGAGAGCAGGAGTACACTCTTCCTTTCAGTAGAATTTCAATAAGAAATGTGTAAGAAATAAGGTAAGTAGAAAAATCACCATTTTGCTAATATGGTAATAACTATTGTAAGCAAGTACCACCAATGAATTATAAAATTGTTAACTAGACTGTGATGAGAAACAGAGTACCTGCATAATCTCAAAGTATCTTCCTACAATATATTTATTACATACAATGGCAAAAATAGCAACTTTATAGTTGAGCATCCTGACAGTCAATACTCTATAGAAGTATCTAGGCAATCCAAATTAAGGAACAGTCTATAAAATAACTAGTCAGTACTCTTTAAAAAAATGTCAAAGTCTTAAAAAAGACAAAAAAAAGAATGAGCAACTGTTTCAGATTAAAAAGTGACTAAGGAAAGGCTTCAGGTCAAGGTGGTGAAGTATTTAAATGCTTCTACTCATGACAACCTCAAAATTACAACTGAACTATAGAACTGCTGGAAGCCTAGCCAAACAGAATTGGTATACCTATGGATAAATATAGAGACTGGTAGGAGAGGTAAAGATGTAAAATGAGTTGGTCCTACACCCACATGTGATAGTTAAAAATAGGGAGAGATAGATATCGCAAATCTAGAGGTTGCCCCGAGTAGTGAGGGGTCATAGCCCCACATGTGTGCTCTTCAGCCCAGAATTCCAGTACCCTGAAGAAAAATTCCCACAACTTCTGGCTGTGGAAATTAGCAGATATTGTGGCTGAGTGAGATGAAGGGCCAGTAATGTCCCAGGCATTCCTCTTAAAGAACCACCACTCAGACTTACTTGCTGAGGGAATTACTCTAAGATCCAGCTTGGGGGAAGCAGCTCGAAAAGTACCAGGAACATTCAGAGAGGAAATAAAGTGTCTGGCTTCAGGGTAAGGGTGGGAGGAAGGATAACTTTCTTCCAGACAGAAGTGCTGGCAGAGGCCATTGTTCCTTTCTTGAACTCACTCATCTCCCAGCCTGAAAGCACAGGTGAGTGCTATAGCAGAGTCTCTATTGACCTAGCTAACACATTTAGCCCTGCCCTAGTGAGTCCCTGAGATTCCACACAACCTAACATGTAATCTTACCCAAGGCACTTCCAGTGGCTTTTTTATACAAATGATTCTCTTGGTTTAAGCTGTGGACTTTCCTAAAATTTCTCAAAGGTTCACAATCCTCCTAACCCCCCAAAAAAGTAGCATCTGCTCTCAGTATGCCCCGTAACTCTTGCTAAGCAGCCCAAGTCCACATTAGAGGCAGCTAGTCTCAGTTTATAGCATGCCCCTCCCAGGCACCTCCAAGCCCAACACAAGGGACAACCATCTGCATATCACTTTATAATTCATACCAAGTGGCCTCAAGCAGGCACAGATAGTAGCTGACCCTGGCCTGCTCCACAGCTACCTCCCCAAAGAGGCCCTAGAATCAACACACCAGGTGACCAGCTTCAGACCACATCAAAGTACCACCTAACTACCTCCACAAACACACCCAGAGGGCAGATTTGGCAGGCAGCAGAGCCCTGCTAAAGTAACCTTTGCTTAGTAGGGTCAGCCCCTGCGTAACAGCTCCTCCACTGTAGTCACAGCCAGTTCTCATAACCAATCAGTCTGAAGGTCAATTTCTCCCATTAACATGCCAATAGCAACTAGGAGAGCACAGATAACACATGCAAGGAACATACCTGGACCACCTGGCTCAGGTGACCAAGGAGACTGTGCCACTGGGACCAACAGGACACCTAATATATAAGGCCACTCTACCAAGACTGGAAGACATAATGGCTCCACCTAATACATAGAAACATGTATTTAGCTGACTAGAAGGATGGTTAATAATCTCAGTGAGAACTTCAACAAAGATATGAAGCATAAAAATGAAGATAGAAAACATCAAAAACAGTCAAAAATGAAGAATACAATAATTGAAATGTAGAATACATTAGAGGGAATCAACAGAGATTAGATGAAGCAGAGGACTGAATCAATGCTTGATGAGATAAGGGAGCAGAAGACTCCTAATCACAACAGCAAAAAAAAAAAAAAAAATCCAAAAATATAAGCATAGTTTAAAAGGCTTCTCAGACATCAAGCATATTAACATTCCCCAGTGTCATAAGGGTACAAGAAGAATAGAGAGATCAAAGAATTGAAAACATATTTGAATAAATAATGATGGAAAATTTCCCCAAACTGGAGAAGAAAATAGACATACAAGCCCAGGAAGCACCAAGGGTTCCAAACAAGATAAATCTAAAGAGGCCCACACCAAAGCACATCATAATCAAAATTCCAAAGGTTAAAAACAAAGAGAGAATCTCAAAAGCAGCAAGAGAAAAGCAATTAGTTACCTATAAGAGAGCACCCATAAAACTGGCAGCTGATTCCTCAAAAGAAATTTTGCAGGCCAGAAGGAATTGGCATGAAATATTCAAAGTGATGAAAAGCAAAGACCTACGACCAAGATTACTCTACTCAGCAAAGCAATCATTGAAGATCAAAGGACAGACAAAAGAACTTCCTAGATTAAAAAAAAGAAGGTAAAGGAGTCCATAACCACCAATCCAATATTATATGAAATGTTAATGAAATTTCTTTAAGAAAAAAAAATACATATAAAATAAAAAAATACTAATAATAAAATGGCAATAACTACATTATCTTTCAACAATTACTTTAAATATAAATGGATTAATGCTCCAGTCAAAAGATGTATGATGGATGAATGAATAAGAGAGCAAGACCCTTACATGTGCTGCCTACAAAAGACTCATTTCAGATTGAAAGACACACAGAGACTGAAAATAAAAGGATAAAAAAGATATTTAATGAAAACTGAAACAAACAAAACAAAAAATTTGGTGTAGCAATACTTATACCAGACAAAATAGACTTTAAAACAAAGGCTTTGAGAAGAGATAAAGAGGGACCCAGAAATTTCACTTCTGGGTATTTATCCAAAGAAACCCAAAACACTAACTTGAAAAGACATATGCATCCATATGTTTACTGCAGAATTATTTACAATAGGCAAGATATGGAAACAATGTAAGTGCCCATCAATAGATTATACGAATGGATAAAGAAATGGTACACATATATAATGGAACATTACTCAGTTATTAAAAAAAGAGTGAAATCTTGCCATCTGTAATGACATGGATGAACCTACAGGGTGTTATGATAAATTAAATAAGTTAGAGAAAGACAAATACCATATGATTTCACTTGCATGTGGAATTTTAAATAATGAAATAAATGAACAAACAAAATGGAAACAAACTCATAGATACAGAGCACATTTTGATGGTTGCCGGATGGGAGGAGTGAAATGTGAAGAAGATGGGATTAGAAGTACAAATTGGTAGTTACAAAATAGTCATGCAAATGTAAAGTACAGCATAGGAAATACAGTCAATAATATTGTAATAAAAATGTATGGTATCAGATGGGTACTAGATTTATCAAGGTGATCACTTCATAAGTTATATAGATGTCTAATCACTGTGTGATATACCTGACACTATAATAATATTATATGTTAACTGTAATTGAAAAATAAAAAAAATTTTAAAAATAAACTGTACAACAGATTTTAATCCTGCTTTTGATTTCCAAACTTATGAGTTAGAAGTGTTATATTCTCTTGGCTAATTACAATCCTGTTATTTTAGAGATTATTTTCTCAGTGTCTTGGGTTCTAGGAATTTATTATTGTGGTACTAGCCTCTCACTGTAAAGTATCAAATATTTTCAAATGAATAAAGAAATAATGAAAAAATAAAAATAAAAGGGACTAAAGAGACATAACAACTAAATGCAATGTGTGATCCTGAATTGGATCACACCAAAAAAAAAAATTAGCACAATAAAGAGAGAAATTTGAATAAGATCTTAAGATAATAGTATTATCTTATGTATCTGTGGGTACATAAGATGTTAACGCCTGGGAAATCTGGAAAAATTCTTTGGACTAATTTTTAACCTTTTTTTGAGTTTGAAATTAATTCAAAATGAAAAAGTTTTAAAAAAGCATAATGCCTGTTCACTAGCAAAACTCTAACAATGGGAAACCTAAATGTGCAAGTGATGAATAAACAAATGTAGTATATCTATGCAATGAAATACTGCTAGGCTATTAAAAGGGTTGAAGTACCTACTGATTCATGCTATAACATGTGTGAACCTTAAAAACACCATACTAAATGACAGAAGAATGTCACAAAAGACTACATTTTTTTATTCTATTCTTGTGAAATGTCCAGAACAGAAAAATCTATAGAGACAGAAAGTAGATTAGAAGTTGACAGGAATTGAGTGGCATAATGAAATGAAGTGTGACTGCTAATATATATAGGGTTTCTTTTATAGGTAAAGAAAATGTCTTAAACTTAAATAATGTACAATTGTACATTATAGCTCTGTAAATATACTAAAAACTACTGAACTGTTAGACTTTAAATAGGTAAATTTTATTGTATGGATTTATATCTTAATAAAGCTATTTTTTAAATAGAACAGTGTCTGGCATATAATAAATGCTCTAAAAAATGGGGAAGATGATAATGACAATGGTGAAAATGATCTCAAGTACTGTTACTGTCATCATTGTCTTCTCCTCACTGGAGCTCATGGCCTTCCCAGCTTTAACTTGCTAAGCTTATAAATAGGTTATAGAGCTAGCTATATAGTAATGACTTAGTTATTTGTTAATTGTCTTTCCTATCCTCTTGGGAATCAAACAATCTCTCTTTCCCCTAACTGACGAAGACCAAGGGTTAAAGGAAGACTTCTTTCAGGTGCAAGCTCTGATGAAAATGTTAAAAAACAAAGGCAAACTGTGACCCTAGGGAGAGATATCTATCTTTTAAGCTTTTATAGATTTCTTTTGATTTCTATATATAAAAAAAAAAAGCTCCAGGTGTTTTCATTACAGGTGCAAATAATTGACCAGGATGACAAGGGCTGCAAATTTTTATAGAAAGGGACTGGGAATAAATTCTATAAAGTTTTGCATGCAGGCAGGGGGAGCTTATTACATATGCAAGTGGTACCTTGTATAGACACACAGTATATTGCTTGTGCTTGCAGACCCTTCTCTATCTCTGGAAGCATAAATACTGAACCCAGAGTAAACGCCACCTTCTCTCAGTTCTCAATGAAGCTACAGAGAGCTGAGGGCCGCTGTTAATCTTGAGCCTCCAAATGCAGTATTTGCCTGGGATTTATGAGAGGCCTTTGAGGCTTGCTCATTGCTGGTCACAACCCCAAGTCCTTGATTATTGTGAATGAAGTGAAGCCAAAGAAAACAATACTGATGGCTTAACACAGGCAGAACTTGCCCTGTCGTGTCACAATCAGAATTCCCAAACAATTATTCTGATTTGCAAGCCCATGAAGCAGGCTTTTCTGTAACTAATGAATGCCCATGAAGGTCTTCTCAAGAGGAAACTCTGATATTCTGGGAGAGAATGGAAAAGGGAGAAGGCCAAAAGGAATTGCTATATGAAGCTACATTCTTAACTAATTTGTTCCGAATATCCTCCAGTCATACATGTGAGAAATGACATCTGAGGGCAAGGGGCAACAGTTCAGAGATAAAACAAGTTGAAGGCATTTAAAGTACTTGCCAAAAAAAAGTGCTCATCTGATAAAAATTTAGACAGGAAGGATGCCAAAAACCAAGAGAGACACAACTGAGAGATATGATGAGGTGATTGCTGCTCCAGCTGTCAGACTTGTCAATGGTGTGGAGATGCCAGATTTTAACTCAAATGCAATGTCAGTCTAAAAAGCTGCCTCTATTTCCCTGCATGGTTTTCATTAAGAAAGCACTAAGACTTGGTTCCAACTATAAATATACTATTTGGAGCCAGTTCAAGATGTAAATTGGTTGTTCTGTCTCCTCTTCAAAATGGGATTGAAGTAGGAAGAAGAGAATGCAATCTGACACCTTCAACATCACTATATTGGAATGGAATGAGCAGAGATTTTTTGGGTTACAGTTGTGGGCTAATTGGAAGACAAGCATGAAGGGCAGGATAGGGCTTGAACTGACTTTGAGAAAGGCAAAATTTTCCATATTAGTTCTTAAAGGTACCACCAAAAAACAATGGTATAAAAAGTGAACTCCTTCATTACTTTGGAATGTCGAACCAGATCCCAAGTCTGAGTTATTATAAATATTAGCCTTAAATATAGGCCTACGTACATGTGGACTAAGAGACTGTAGGCAACATTGAATTTCACTTGCTTACTTAAAAGATATAAGATAAGTATATATGAAGAAAAGCTGAACATTAAAAAAATTTTTAAAGGAAAGAAAAAGACTAGGATCATAAAAGTGCATCCCCTCATTAAAGGGATGTCAAGAAACTGGGTAAAAAACAAAAAGGAGAAATTTTAAAGCTCCTAATACATTTATGGTAATTATATTCTTTTTATTTTCCTGCCAAGAATTGTTTTCTCTATATAATCCACACAACTGAACAGAGTGAATCAGTTCAGTGCCTTACTAAACAAGAAATCCCTATGCCCCACCTCATCCGCAGCACACAGTTAAAGAATAGAGAGTATATCTTCTTAGACAATTTAAAAGTCACTATTATGTCAAAGCCTCTTCCTCCCTGTTAGACCTGCCAGCCCAGTGCTCTAACTTCTATAATCAGCAGAGTACACCCAGAACTTTTTAAGTGTTGAATTCTTAGCCAGATATGCAAATTCTCCTTGGTGTGATGAACATCCATATTTAGATCTCAAAAGGGCTATCTTCCAAAGGAAGCATTAGACAAGAAAATTTAGGAAACACTAACAAGTTCTTAAAAGATGTTTTGACTTATATCTCTTTTGCTTATACTCACATAGTAGAGTTTGAAATATAATAATCAATAGCCAATAAACTTCAAAGAGATGCTGAGTCAAAAGATAGTTTTCTGGTACTTTCAATTCCAACAAAGATAGGATAACAGGAACTAGATTTATCCATTACCACTTGAAACAACTAAAACACTGAACAAAATACATTAAATAAAAATTTTCAATCATTAGATGTATGGCAGCACAGGATAATGCGTCTTAAAGGAGGGGAAATAAAGGATGTAAATCTCCGGAATGGCCTCACTTAACTGCCTGGAAAGAATTTCCAGGTCACACCACAGGAAATGAAGACTCAAAGGGAGCCCAGAGTCTCTCTGAATGAAAGAGGTGGAGCTGGGAGCAAAAGAAGGGCATGGTGGCTAAATTTCAAAGGGCACACTACTGAAGGTGAGAGAGCTGCATGAAAAGAACTCCAGAAAATTGCAGAGACTCTGCCTCACATATTTAGCTGAACAGGGCATGAGTATAAAACAATTACTTGAGTCTGGGAAGAGAAATACCTAAAAGGAGCACAGGGAACAATTCCCAGACATTATAGTGAGCTGAGAACAGTTTATATTCTCACTAGCTAGCTGGAATGGAACATCTAGTAAATCATGGAGATTTGGGTAGAATAGCTAGAAAGATATAGTCTCAATAGTAGGGCAAAATTATACCTACATTAAGGCTGTTTTGTTCCAACTAAAAAAGCTTTAAAAAAGTCCATTAATAGATGACCAGATAATGACTATATAATGAAATATTATTCAGCAATAAAAAAGAATGAAGTCTTGCCTTTTGCAACAACATGGATGTACCTACAGGGTGTTATGCTAAGTGAACTAAGTCAGAGAAAGATAAATACCATATGATTTTACTTATATGTGGAATCTAAAAAAAAAATAAAGTGAATAAACAAAACAAAATAGAAACGAACCCATAGATATAGAGAGCAACCTAATGGTTGCTAAAGGGAAAATGGGTAGGGGAATGAGAATGAGAAAAAGAGAAAAAAGAAAAAAAAGATAAAATACAAACCCAAACAGGGAACCAGAAGCTTTCACAGAAAGTCTAAATAATAAACAAACAAATAAATAAATTTCCTTAATTTCCTTTCTGTAATGGAAACTTCCCATCTTTACATCTTGATGGATTCCAAAAGTTGAGACCAATAAGCTACAAATAAGGATTTCTCAGTCCTAAAGGGCTCTAGAGATATAAATTAGGATATCTCCTCTAAGTTTTCTAAATGTTCCACTTTTAATTCATTACATTCTTCCTACCGCTGAATGCCTGCCCTGGTGATAAAACTTGTACCTCAACACACGTAAATTGTCTGTAACCTTTTCTTTGAACCTATTGAGAAATTATTTTTCACTGGGTTCTACTATATAAGCTGAAATTCTCTTCAAAGAGGACAACTCTGTGTTAAGTTAAAGAAGGTCCCAAAGTCTATAATCCACATATATAGGATATTCACAGGCAATGTAAACCAGATATAAGTTATTTCCATTGAAGAACTCTGTCAAATCATTAAATGTTTTATTTCATCTAGATAAAACTGACCAAAGAGAGCTAAGTAATGTTTGGAAAGACTGATGAATCTAGAATTCAGTTTAATTCATAAATTATATTCCTAACTTTGTCATTAATATCATTTATCTATTATGTGCATATAGGTAATATAGTAAACCTACCTAGAGCTCAGTTTTCACCATTTATATTCCTAATAGTGTATGAGAGTTCCAATTCCTCTATATCCTTTCTACAGCTATTATCTATCTTTTTTTTGATCATAGTCATTCTAGTGGGCAGGAGGAGGTATATCTGAAGTTTTGATTTGCATTTCCTCCATGGCTAATGTGTTGAGCATTTGGTTGTATACTTATGACCATTTGCATAACTTCTTAGCACAAATATTCAGATCCTTTGTTCATTTTTTAGATGGAATAATTGCCTTTTTATTATTGAGTTGTTCAGTGTTCTTTATATTTCTGAATACAAGTTCTTTATCAGATATATAATTTGCAAAAAAATGTACTCCATTCTGTTGGTTGTCTGTCCACATTTTTGGTGGTGTTCTTTGAAGAATATACATTTTTAACTTTGATGAAGTCCAATTTATTTATTTTTTTGTTTTGTTCCCGAAAATTTTGATGTCATATCTAGGAAAAATCATTGCCTAACAAAACGTTATGAGGATTTACACCTGTGTTTTCTTCTATGAGTTTTATACTTTTAGGTCTTGTATATAGGTCTTTGATCCATTCTGAGTTGAGTTTTGTAGGGGTCCAACTTAATTCTATTTCATGCGACTATCCAGTTACCCCAGCACCATTTATTGAAATGACTGTTATTTCCCCCACTGAATTGCCTTGACGAACTCATGAAATATCAGTGACTGTGAATGTGATGTTTTATTTCTGGGCTCTCAATTCTATTAAATTGATCTATATGTCTATTCTTATGCTAATATCATAATGTTTTGATTATTGTAGCTTTGTTTAAGTTTTAAAATTGAAAAGAAAGTCAATTGCCTTGAATCTGTAAGATGAATCTGGAGTAGTACCATGCTCACATCCATGCTATTATAAATGTAATTATTTTCTTAACTTTGCTTCCAGATTGTTCATTGCAAGTATATGTAAATACAATTAATATTTCTATATTGATCTTGTATTCTGCTTTTTAAATCAGTTAATGGAAAAAAAGAAGAAATATGCATTTATATTATCTTTTATTAATATATAACTATCTGGGTTGGCATTCTTTTTTTTCAATGTGGTTTTGAATTAGTATCTAGGGTCCTTTGCTTTTATTCTGAAGAATTTTACTTAGTATTTTTTTTTGTAAGGCATGTCTGCTAGCAATGAAAGCTGTTTTCGTTTTGTAAACAAAAAATAAATGTCTTATTTCATCTTCATACTTGAAAGATAGTTTTGCTGGATATAAGACTCTTGTTTGACAATTATTTAAATTCAGTGCTTTGAAGATGTTATCCTACTGGCTTTTGCCCTCCATTGTTTCTGATAAGAAGTTAGTTGTTTCTCCCTGTCCATGAGAGGAGAGAGAGTTATTGCTTAATAGTTAAAGATTTTCTTCTTGGGGTGATAAAACATTTTGGAAATAGACTGGTAATGGCTGCACAATATTGTAAATGTGATTAATGCCACTGAATTGTACAAAGTTAGAGGTAATTTTTGAAGTTAATTTTTAATGTTTGTTGTGAACCCAGGAGAGTTCTTATTATTGTCTTTCCTGTGGTTCTCTCTGGTAAATTTACTGGTTTCTGGTTTAGTTTTGTGCCTTCAGAGAGTTATTAGCCTATTCATAATTGCTAACTACCAAAATCTCCAGTGTTTATAAAAGTGCCCTTAGTTGAACTTTCCCACATTCTGTTTCAAATGAAAATCAGTTCCTTTGGGGAACGTTTCAGAGCTCTCTGTTTTTATGGACTGCCTATCCTCCTGGGAAAAATCTCTGAGGCACTGTTTAAAGCACTGGACAGCGGGTGGTAAGCTCCTGTCTTTTAAGCTTGTCTCTCCCAGGGTAGAACCTCCACCCAATAATCAAACTGGGGTGAGAGTGACAAAGGCCACAGTATTGTTTTCTTCACTTAAGAAAAGCTTCTGGCCTATGAGTGGGGATTGTATAGAGAAAGGAGCCCCCAAAGTTATGGCTGAACTCACCAGAAATTTGACCACTACAAACTTGGAATTGGGAGGAATAAGCTTGCTCCTCTTGGTAGGATATCATCTTCCTTGATTGGGAACTGAAGGGAGATGAATCCCTACTGTCTTAGCCATACCTGCCCAGGGTGACTTTCCATCTAAGATAAGGAAAGGAGGGAGAGATGGGTCATGGTTCAATTGCCATAAAATCTTATTGTTCCTTTTGAGCTTTAATGGACTTTCTCAAAAATTAATTCTTTATTTGCTGTATTCTTCTAAGATGATATCCAGAGACATTAAATGGTTTGTTTTTTTATTTTTTCTCATAATCTTTCCAGTTAGCTTCTTTCATTGGCAAGCATGTCACAGAGCTTCACATGCTGCCGTTCTGGAAGTGGATCTCTCTCTCTCTCTCTCTCTCTCTCTCTCTCTCTCTCTCTTTCTCTCTCTCTCTCTCTCTCTCTCTCTCTCTCTCTCTCTCTCTCTCTCTCTCTCTCTCTCTCTCTCTCTCTCTCTCTCTCTCTCTCTCTCTCTCTCTCTCTCTCTCTCTCTCTCTCTCTCTCTCTCCCTCTCTCTCTTTCAATTCTCTCCCCCACCCCAACCTCTGACTGTTTTGATACCATGGGAATCCCATTGATGGGCAAACAGAATTTGTTATGGATGCTATCATTCTACCTTTAGAATATTTTTTAGAGTTCAGTGACCCTTCTGTGTTTTTTTCATCTTCTATGACAAGAAGTTTAACTTTAAAATCTCTCCTGTTTTTCCAGACACTTGCTTTACTTAAAGGATGGCTATTGTCAAAGGTGTATACCTGAAAATGATTAAAAAGCAGTAAAAACGATTGAACTACCTAATTACAAACTCCTCATGTGAAAAAAATGGTTTCTTTGTGGTAATTTTTATCTTTCCTGGTCTATGAAAGGTTTAGAACTTTCTCTGAGACTCTCCAGGAAGATCTCAGTCTACTCTTTTTAAAGACATACAATAGCTTAAATACAACAGAAATGTCCTCCAACACTCGTCCAAAGGGGTCAGCAATTATTAATGAAAAGCAGCCTCAAAACTTGTCAGCTGGTTATTAAAAGACATTTGCTCTGGAAAGTCTCGCTATTTCAAATAAAAGAAATGAAAGAGAAAATTAAATTCTTGAAGAAATAAATTTTGACTGAAGTGAGAAATCACACTAAGAAGCTAATTTAAGGGAGATGAAATTAATTTTGGTGACATTTATTCTATTTAGCAGAAACGGTGACAAAACATATAGTGGCTCTGTTAGCCAGAGATAAGAGGCAAGTAATTTAAGGCTGGGCATAGCTACAGTCTACAGTGATTTAATCCTGCTGCTACACATCCCTTGTGACCTATCATTAAAGGTTTAAAGTAAAACTGACAATTATTATTAGCTAGTAATTGGATTTTGGAGATTCAGTATAAAGTTAGGATAATTTAAATGACTGTTGACATTGGGGAGATTATGTAAACGCTCTGAATCAGCTGATTTTATCAATTTATTTAGCCTTATAAAACTGAGCATACCCCAGCACCAGGAAACCAGCTGAAGGGGTAGTGACTTTCTCAGAATTGTCCTCAAGGAACCATCGAAGGCTTGAACTCAAATTTTCTGAGGGTAGCACCCAAACTTGCATGGTTCAAATCTCTTCCAGAAAGGTGGGCTTCAAACTTCTGGCTCAGAACCATCTGGAACTTTATCCTCCACAGAGGGAAGACTAAGTCATATCACAAAAAATCCAGGTACCCCAGGAGAAAAATAAAATTGTCACAGGCCAATATTTTATTATATGAATTTTTAATTGTAGAGGCTACAACTCAGATATGAAAGATGAAATTAAAAATACAACCATCATTATAAATTTATAACAATATTCTCTGGCCAGCATAATTCCTACAAGGCAATTCTCCATAAATACTGATATAAATCCTGCCCATGTCTTTGTCCAACCATAAGTACCAAGTAAAATTGGATTATTTAGGGCAATGCTTTACAAAATTAGTTCTGCTAAGAATGCAATTGTATTAAAATCAGTAACAACAATATATCTCCACCAATGGAGACAGATGCTACTATTAACATTCCCCTCACCTTTAAATGCTTTCTTAAAGGAAAGATTTTGTTATACTGTGACATAATTATACTTTCATATCTATTGCTCATATTCATCAGATACTATTTAAACCCTCCCCTGTACCCAATGTTTAGGATAGTATAATCTCACTTTATTATATTACAAGCAGAAGGAACCATACATATTTCATGTTTTCTAGAGCTTAAAAAAGTGAGATTTACCTTCAAAATACTCATCTTTTGGCTTAGTAACTCCACTTCTAAAAATCTATTCTAAGGGATTATTTAAGGATATGTGCTTAGATTTAGCAGGCTGATTACTGTTTAAAGAACAGCAAAATTTTGAAACACCTAATAGCTAAGAATAGAAAGCTGGTTAAAGAAATTATGATATATCCTTATGAAGCCATTAGAATTCATGCTCTAGAAGAGTACAAATATTTGAGATTTTTTCATACATTGCTAAATAATAAAATTAAGGCTATAGAACAGAATATGATTTTTAAAAAGCTGAAAAAAGTATACTGGTTATTAAATTATTCTCTCACAGCTCAAATTCATCCTTCACTAATATGCCCTATAATGCTGGGGCTGTGAGTTATAAGTTACTGTTTTCCTTTACCAGTGGACACTTGTTAACTGCTAACTATATAAGGCACTAAAGCGAGACTGAAGGCTGAAGAGGAGAAAAATACGTCTTCCTTCCAGTTCTTCCCATGTTCCCAAACACTAGTCTAATTGTACCCCTGTCATAGATGCCAGCAGCAGCTACTAGCACCTGCTCCTTAGGAGGGCTGGATCCCAGTTCTGCAAGGCCCCTTATACAAGCTTCTAAGTTCTCTTAACTTCAATCTATTTCTTTTATTCCTCTAGCCCTAAGAGTAGGGTAACTGCTTCTTGCAGTTACTATCTCTGTTATTTCAGCATTCACTACTTTCCTTTTTAGTCCTCAAATGCTTGTTTGCTATGGGCTGAATTGTATCCCCCACAAATTAATGTTCAAGTTCTAATTTCCATACTTAGAATATGACTATTCAGTTTATCCTTGAACATGGTTTGAATTGCCTGGGTCCACTTATACACAGACTTTTTTTCAATATACATAAAGTTGGCCTTTTGTATCTCCTGTTTCGCATCTGTAGATTCAACCAACCATGGATTAAAAACAGTATTTTCATTCTGTGGTTGGGAATCTGTAGATGTGGAGGGCCCACTGTATTCACTGTTGTACACCATTTTATATAAGAGACTTGAGCATCTGCCAATTTTGGTATTGATGTGACAGGGCGCTCCGGGTCTTGAAACCAATTTCTGACAAATATTATGGAATGATTTATTTGGAGATAAAGTCTTTAAAGCAGTAATTAAAGTAAAGTGAGTACATATGGGTAGGCCATATGACTGTTCTCTTTATAAGAAAAGATCAATACACGAACATAGAGACTTAGAGGTGACCATGTGAGGACACAAAGAGAAGGCAGCCATCAATAAGCCAAAGAGAGAGGCCTCAGAGGGAACCAACCCTGCCAACACCTTTTTAAAAAAATATTCAATTTGTTGAGATGACACTGGATAATAAGATTATACAAGCTTCAAGTGTATAATCCTATAATACATCATTCATATACTGCATTGTGTGATCTTAGACTTCTAGCCTCTGAAACCGTGAGAAATAAATTTTTATTGTTTAAATGATCTAGTATGCAGTATTATGTGAAACAGCCCTAGTGAACTATTATACTATTTAACCAATTTTTAAATTATCTCTGTCAAAATAACTGGTGTGCCAGTGCTTAGAAATGGTCCTAGGAAATAGACCCTCAAAGACAGGATTCTAGGGTTGTTTTGAATGTATACTTATCTTGCTTCTATTTTAAACAATTGCATCAAGTTCATCAAGTTATCATTGTGGTTGACTGTGTCTTGGGTGAACAAATGACTGATGTAGTTAGCTGTTAAGTGGTAATGATAGCTTCAAGGACTGTGAAGAAGAAGACTGCTTCTAGGTGTACTAGAGCAGGGGGTCCACAACCCCTGACCACAGACTAGAACCAATCCATGGCCTGTTAGGAATTGGTCGCACAGCAGATGGTAAAGGGTGAGTGAGCGAGCAAGCTTCATCAGTATTTTTAGGTGCTCCCTGACACTAGCATCAACACCTCAGCTTCACCTCAGATCATCAGGCATTAGATTCTCATAGGAGCACTAGTCCCTGGCACCAAAAATATTGGGGACTGCCATACTAGGCTATTTATAGAAAGAAGATGACACATTGAGGTCTTAAAATTTTAGTTTAAGTCACAAGTGAACCAGAAAGCTAGAAAGCTTCTATGGGGCAACTCTTAGTGAATATTTTATTGGCGGGGAGGGGGGGGGGGGGGGGGCTCATAGGCCATAGCTGCAAATGTTTCCAAAGCCTTTGTATCATAAGAGTTGACCACTTGAGCCCTTGAGATTACAGAAGAACAATGAAGACAGACACTACCCATTACCCAGGAGGCAGAAATTACACTGGATTCCAATTGCCAACTTCAATCAAAAACCAAAAAAGGAAATCATAAAAAGATGTTCATTTATAAATGCTATTTGTGCTCTGGGAGTCTTAGTCCAAAGTCACTGAGATGCCACAGGCTTGGTTTCTTTTCCTATGTATTTTTTTGAGAAATGGTAATACCAGATAAAAGTATCTACACAATATAAATTAATCAATTAATTAGTGTGATAATGAGAGCATTCTAACATTGACTTACAGGTCACCAAGAGTTTTTGTCTGCCAAAATATAGATTTATCTCAATCATTTTCATCCTCTCATCTTTTACCTTGAAACAACAGTTCTATAAGTATGGCCTCTGCTATCTGCTTCCTCAGTATGTCCACATGTCCACAAAGTCATGCTGGAACAAAGAGAATAGAAAAGCTACTCTGTACCTTGGGTCAAAGAGATATCCTATTTTCTATGCCACATGTCCTCCAAGAGATGATTATATAAGCATGCAAATGCACATGGATACACAAAGATTCACACCTCATTGCCTATTATGGCAAGATAGATACAAGAAAAACTTGAATAATGAAAACTCATAGATCATTTGGAAGCCCTATTCTATATTGAATTTTAATTCGATTACTGTTTCAGACAGGGCTGCTCACTGAGAAATTATGAAGGTATTTGAGTTTATGTCATTCTTCTTATTACTTTTACTCAAATGAATAAAGAGTAGGATGGTAAACAGATAGCCAACAGAAGAGTGAGAAGTTACAATTGGAAAAGTAATTCAGGTGTATAAGCACAAATGAACAAAACTTGGTTAAATTGTCCACTGGGTGCATTGTATCACTGGAGTTCATCCAAATCCCCTAGCCATCTGTCATTTGAAAATCTCTCTCTACCTTGGAGTGCTTTTCTTAAATTCTCTATTTATTGTAAGCATGCTGACTGGGTACCAATCCATTCTAATGCCTTACCACTTGTCTACTCATACCTTACACTTGTAGTTCCCAGTATACCATGTTCCCTTGCATCTGTAGTCTCATAACCCACAGCCAATTCTATTCTTTCTTCAAGATGCAGAATAGAATAATTTCCTCCAGATAGATATTACTATTTTTTTCTCCATTTTCCTCCTGATTTGAAGGTATATCCTTCAGGTATAACTTATATACATTTCATGATAGTCCTTATACACAAGTGGACTCATTGTTCATTTGCAATCCTATTACTTTCTGGCACACTATGAAATCCTTGAGAGCAGGAAATTATGATACTCATTTTGTATCCTCCCACTTAGTGAAATGTAGGTACACTGTGCTTTACAAATATGTGTTGAAAACTTTATGCCAGGACACCCAAGATAGCTTTTCCAAGTGTTCTGACAAACTGAGGAAGAGTAAAGTATCTACACAACTATTGGGGAAGGCAGAAAATGGCCCTAAATTATTTTCTGTGCTATCTTCCACATGAAAGAAAGAATCTCCTACCTATAATTTACCAAAATATAATAATGATCAATGTCAACTCCAAAATTTGTCAAACCAGAATTACTTGTAATAACAGTCCCCAAATAATAAATTTACTTCTTCATTTAGAGATTTTATTGTGTATCTATTATGTACCAAGCATTGGACTAATGCTAACGATAAAGCTAAGAACAAGTTAGACAAGAGTCCAGCTTTTGCAAAGATAATATTCTAGTTTGGAAGACAGAAAATTGATAGGAAGGCAAACATATAAACAAGATAACTGCAATTAGTGGCCAAAGCCATGCAGAGAATAAAAGTGATGTAGCAGAGAGTGGGTGGAGTAAATATGTACCTGTCCTTTCTTCTCAAAATTGTTCTGCTCCTTTGAAGCTCTCCCTTCCCCTCTGACATCCAGCAATTCTCTTTGCTAGATCTCAGGCTCTTTAACTCATCTGCTCAAACTAAAGCTTACAGTGAAAGTGGTGTTGCTTTGCCCTGAAATAAGTAAATTACAAAGCTGGCTTGTCATCACACTGAATACTGTTCCCAATCCTAGTGAAGGGGTGTCTATATCCTCTGTTCTGGGTAACTGGGGCCCCACAAGGTCCTAGTAGTAACCAAAGTGCCCTGTAAACTTCAGCCACAGGAAGAAGACCTTTCAGAATGATAGCCTTGCCTTTTGATTTACTCTTATTTCCCTTTCCTGCTTTTCCAACAAAATCCATAGGTCTCAATTGCATCTCATTTCACTGTTGTTGGCTGTTTTCTCCTGGGGTGGCATCCAACTCACATTACAGTATTTCAGGTGTGGTCTAAGGTTTTCTTGTCTCTGCAGCTCCAGAGCTCTTCTATAATCCTGCTTTGGATACAGACATATGCTGACCAAAGTAGGGTACTTGGAGCGAGGTCCATTTCTCATCTATAAGCTTTCATGACTAACAAATTAATCTTAAGAGATCCTTTATGGGGTCCTGAACTAATAACTTCCCAGCTTTATACATTGCAGCTCTGTGTTCTACCTTGGTTGGGTGGAAAGAATGAGTCACTTATAGAATTATTGAGCATAGCATTTGCACAGGGGAACAGCGGGAAGTGATTTAGCAGCCACACAGGTGTTTACTTTAATTATGCACTATCAGAATCACGAGCTGATCAACAACCCCCACTGTTCCCTCTGTTTCCCAGTTGTCCAGGAAGGGCATGCTGAGTAACTGGAGAGGGCTTTCTGGTGGGTCTCTCCTCACTTGTATTCTTGTAACCTGGCCTGCCTTTAAGGCAAGTCTAGGTAGGGGAGCCTCCACTCCATGTGGCTTAGGCAGAGGTGATGCAGGTTGCCAGAAGAAATATGTGTCTATGGGAGAATCTCTACTTCTCATAATTGGAGTTGGTGCAGTTGGGAAGCAGCTTGAATTGAGATGAACATCCAAGAGAATTGCCAAAACAGAGGTGGGTAAAGAGGTAGAGGGTGGATTTTCTGACCATCGGACGTCTAGACATTTGCTATGGCTTTCCTTTTACCACCTATTCACATCAAATGAAAGAATACGACTTATTATACTTATTTTTTTTCTACATGGAGAAACTAAAGTGCAGATGAAACTAAATACCAAGTCAGTTCTTCTAATTCTCAAGTCTAGTTCCCAATGTAATTCCCAATCTAGAACTCCCAAAGAGTTCAAAGAGATTCTTCAGTTTTCTCCTTAAATTTTAATGTGTATATGAATTGCCTGATCTCTTGGGGAAAAAATGCAGATTCTGGTTTAGAAGGCCTAGTATTGCCTGAGAATCTACAATCTTAACAAGAGCCCAGGTGGTTCTGTGTGAATCACACAATGAATAGCACAAAACTTTTAGCAGACAGCACATCTGTGAGGTCAGGGGTCCTTCCTTAATAGTTTGATGAGGATTCTGGACTCTCCTAGTTTACCATCTCCCTTGTCTATTAGGGATTTAATTTTATAATGACAATCTTGTTGCTTTCTAGAATGTTTATGGTTCTATAATTAAGGCATGCTACCTATGAGGAAGAACATTTGATTAAAAAAAAAAAACAGTAAGTGCGATACCAGGCCTCTTTATTTCACATAAATCATTCTGGAAGCAAAGTACTAACAGGTTGGTGTGGAAATCTGAGCACTCACAGACTGCTTCCTGACTAAGAAATAAGCTATGTGAATAGGGAACTGATGCTTCAAAAGACTTCACCAACAGTGTAATTCAACAAGGGTTTGTCTCCATCTTAAATATGAAGTCACTAGAGATTTTTCATTCCCCCAGTCTCTTGGTTCATAATGGAAATACCTAAACACAAGAAAAGTGAAAGATACACATTTCCTGCCATCAAAGCTTTTAGAGTCTAGTTGGAGAAAAGGAATCAAATCACAGGAAACATTCAGAGAAATTTATTGTGGGCAATTGTCTGCCTCTACAGAGTGTATTAATTAGCAAGGAATTTGTACTATATGGATCTTAACCTTGGTGGCACACTGGAATCATTAGAATAATTAAAAAATACTAAAGCCACAGAGATTTTGATTTCATTGATAAAGGGCAAATATCTTCTAATATCTTTTATAAATACAAATGATCAAGTCTTAGACCTACTGACTCAGAAATTCTGGGTGTGGAGCCCAGCAATGGTTTTTAAGAAGTCCTCCAGGTGATTCTGATGAAGGCTAAAGTTCTCGAAGCACTGACAGAAGGTGCAGCTTGAATAGTGGTTTTTGTTGTTGTTGTTTTGTTTTGTTTTGTTTTAGGAGCTCTTCAGGTAATTCTGCTTACATCAAAGTTTGGCAACTACTGATGTAGAAGATAAAGACCAGTCTCTATGTGAGAAGATCCATGTCACAGACCAGTAACTAAATAAGGAATAAATTATGGAGGTCTTTGAATGTCAGATCATGTTTTCACTCTGCAAGTCAGATATTGTATGTTTTATCTCCCCCAAAAGGGCATAGTTCTCTAGAGACAAAGGTCATATCTTCTAATTCCTGTGTCTCATTCTGTGCTCATTACACAGTGGGTACTCAGCACATATCAGTCACTGGCAAATTCTAATTATTCAGAATGGGAACAATTATGAGTTAAGCCTCTGGAAACCAGGTCTCTGAGAAAAAGCTCAGGAAAATAATAGGATAGCCAAAAGGAGGAAAACTTGGATGAAAACGAGAAATTCCTGAGTTACCAACACAAACCTCTGATGCTCACCCTAAAGTGCATAACAGTGGCAAAAGCATTAACAACAACCATTTCCTCTCTCAATTCCCACCCTCATTCAGCCACACATTTTCCAGTGGTATCAAAGCACATAAAGCATTTATTAAACAGCATGAAATTAATTTAACGGTTCTCTGGATGCACTAATTAGGTTTTGTATTTTGGGGCAGAGCAATATAGAACGGAGGGCAAAACCTGGGCTTATTAACATTCTGTACTTCCCTTTCAGATTTCTCCAAGAGATATAAAGCTCCCACCCCCATGATCAGTCCTGCATGATGGAGGAAGTTCCTTTTAGGGAAGATGTAGGGAAAGATTTCAAAATCTGGAGTCAAAAATAAACACTGGCAACAGGCCATGATCTGTGGGGCTTTATCACCAACCCACTAAGTTCCCCACTTCCATTAGTCAGCATCTCTAGGAATATTAGAGTTCTTTTGGAAAATCTGAAGTGCTTGGCAAAGAGGTTTTGATTTCCAGCAAGCCCTTATTTGGTGTTGTGTGAGGAGGATCTGTTAAGCGTCATGCAATTAGGCAGCAGAGGAGCTCTGAGCTGGGGATATTTTTTAGTTCACTGAATCATACCAAATCTGAATCTATTTACCAAAAGTAATAAAAAATGTGTATCTGGCTAGGCTCTTCATATGGGCCTGAGAAAACCTTCACATTTTACTGACTTCTTATTGCTATTTTGTCATGACACTTGGAATTCACAATTAGAAGTATGGAGGCTGCTATGTCTCAGAATGTGTTAGCAGGCTAAGAAAAATGGTCTTATTGGTATCTCTGCCTTAAGTGCCAAATGTTCTTAATGTATTTTTAAAGCTTCATAAGGTGCCTAATAAGGACTCCCTTTTACAAAAACAAAAACTGTAGCCAAAGATGCTACACAGTCAAAATTTCTGTAATCCCTGAGCCTCTGGATTTGTAACACGAGTGATTCAACAGTGTAGTGGTCTGAGAGGTCTTCAAAATTGTCTGATGAAGTAGAATCAAGGGCATTTCTTAAAGACAAATGATCAGTTGATTAGGCCCTGCATTATTCCTTTCCAACAGACAGAGCTCAAGGTTCCTCACCTTCCATCTGACCCAGGTACCACTGCCACAAAATAAAAATGTCATGTCAATTTGGTTACACATCCATAGCCGTACCATGGCCAAATCAACCCACTAACAGAATTTGGCAAAAGAACCAATAAACTTGTCTCTGTATAAACTATCAAGAAGCTCATCTAACTCATCTAAATGTTTGTAAGTAACTAAAACAGCCCATTTTTCAATGATTGATTAGTATTAAATATCTAATGTAGGCTGGTGCATGTTCAGAGATTTATTTCAGTGTCAAGATTTAATGAAAAATTCAACAACCCACACTTGTCTGGAAGAGTGAGGTGGCTCCCCTCCATAGGTCCTCAGACTGCAAATGTACACATAACAGTAAAGTCATTTTTTTAAATTAAACAGCCATTTTTTTTCTAAGTGCTAGGGGTGTGGGAAGAAAAACAAGATATGATACAAGTGAAATGGTTTAGAAAATGATACATTTCTGTCTGGTTTGTTAGAGAAGTTCCAGGCTGAAGGAGCCTTCTCTCATTTCCCTCAGTGTAAGACATTGCTTACACAGTACATAATATGCCCACATCCTTCCCTGGCATACTGGGTATATAGTATCTGCCTTTGTCATTGCAGCTAGCACTTAGTAAATAATAATTACGCGTATAATTTATGGTAATTTTACTCTGTAAAGTTGCTGCAAACACTGAATTAGCAAATACTGAACCATTGCTCCTAGGGTTAAAAACAGGGTTAGGTTCCTGAAAGCCTCTGATCACAAGATTTTTGTCAAGATTTTGATCAATACTTTGTTTTATGAGTGTCCCATTTAAAGACAACTTATTTAATATATATTGTTGATTAATTAGCATTGAACTCATAGCCAACAGCACTGTAATTCATGCCTGAACAAAGCATATCTAACATATGTATTTCCTCCACAAGGTACACACATCACAGCTTTCTTGTGTTTTAGGAAAGTAGACAGCACTTCAGCAGTACACTTGGAGATGATTTTAAACATCAAATTCACCAAAAAAAAAGCACAAAAACGTGAAAAGCAGAGTAGTAAATAGACTGTGAAAAGGACATTTATTTATAGTATGAGAGCTGAAACAAGAAGGCAGAATATGATCTTATTCGATCTCAGCTGGAAACATGCTCTTTAGTCAACTCAAACTTTTTGCTGTTCTGTGCATGTCTGTGAACACTCATGAACATGCATCAGAAGTATTGATGGGGGTGGGTTAAAATTTTAGTGAGTAGGCAAATTTGCAACTATGAAATCAACTTTAATAATGAAAATGAACTCTACTTGACTTGAACTGAAAATGGAAAAGCATTAAACTTTGAAATGTTGAAACTAAAACCCTAAATGTTCTTTCCCAGTGGGAGACTGACACCAAGTATTGTCTTAGTCTGTAAAGAGGAGCCTGAAGTGATGCTAAAGACAGGGCCATGACAATACTTGGAGACAATGCAATGTGACTCTGACCACCCCCAGACATCTGAGAAAATGCAGAAATCTTTCAAGGTCAGAGTTATAGCTAAGACTACATTTAAAAGAGGAACTCATCTTCATGTCTTCAACTTAACCTTTATGTCCTTCAAAAAATTAAAGGTCAGGATCAAAATAGCAACAATTGGTACACCCCATGTACCAATGCCAGACAATAGACTATATATACTCTCATTCTGTGCTTGCATCTGATGCTATCTGGTGTGTGAGGGCTTTTCTCACAGCAAAGTGGTAAGATTTACAACTTGATTTCGATTATGGAGTGGACGTACAGAGAATAGATATTTTGGCCTCCTTTTGTTCTAAGTCAATCTTAGCTGAGTAAAATAAGAGTCCTCTATAGAATTCATTCTAGCCCATCAGTGTTTTTATATTAAAGCATATTTCTGATGCCCTCAGCTAGTATTGAAGCCTTATCTCATCTTGTTTCAGACTCTGTGCATACATTATCTTAGACCTCACAGGAAGGGCTGACTGGGTTTAAATGACATTCTAAGACCAGAATTTCATACCAATCTGACATCACCAATATATCTTATGTTTTCCACTTCTAACCAAGGGATTTGCACACTAAGTAAGAAGCTAGATGAATGTCCTTTAATACCATTCCTCCTTCCATTTCTATAATGTTCACCAATTCTGCATGGCCATAGACATTGTTTCAAAGGGCAGCAAACAGTTTGAGATTCTAGGAGACAGTTTCTTCTATAAACAAAATCTCTCTTGATCTCTCTTGTATTAATTTTCATGGCAGGCTGGGCAAATGACCTTTAATGGCCTTTCCAACCCTGGTATTCTAGGATGAGGCAGTTGTGCTCCAAGCTAAAACTCTGCACTCATTGTGGTTGTTCTCTCAAGCCACAAAGAAAAAAGAGAGCAGTATTACAACTTGGCCTCAGTAGTACCAGATCCCTGCTGTGGATTCTCCATCAAGGAGAAACATATGTGAAAACCCCACACAAATTGTCCTCTCAACATCTCTAACCCTCTTCCTGTGGCTGTGAAACATCAGAATTTGTTCTTCTCAGCATTTGAGACCTCTGCAAAGCCAGCAGATTATGAATAGTCCTGGGAGTTTCACCAAAGTCTACTCCATCATTGGGCACAACAGGGAAATACACACATCTGGCCTAGGCAAAGGAAATGGAAAATACAAATGAAAGAGGAGCCAAAGTCATGGGAAATGAGAACATCTTGCTTCTAGCTGAGTGAATGCAGACCAAGATCACCCCTAAAGTCTCAAAGGATGTTTTTTTTTAATTTATTCTTAAAGGAACACATGTTTTGCTGTTTGTTTTTTCAAATGATTATTCACTGTTTCTAGGTTTTCTATGTATTTGCTTGTTTTAGAATAGCCAGGTTGGAACGAAGAATAGGGCAGCCTTAGAGTGACAAAATTTGCCTTTTATGAAGGTCTGCATGAAACAACAGGAAAATACATAATACATACACTGATACTTTAACAACGGAAGTAATATAATGAATGGCTCTTGTATGCAATTTAGTCATTCTATGTGCCAGTGCAGATCAGATTCCTTAGTGCAATAACCAGGGATCATTTTTTGTCATCTTCTCCCCCACTTTGTACCTATTCATTCTAAGAATTAATTATGTACAACAAATCAAAGAAAAATTCAAAATGGATGTTATTCTGTATTTAGCTTTACACTAAAATAATGTAATTGATAGCTACCAAATATGGTTTCAATATAACTGATCAATGATGCGGTTGTTTTGTAAGCCAAAAATTCTAGACTATAAATGTGAACCTGTGCTTTTCAGTTTAGACTGTTACTAATTGCCTGCATAACTTTAAGAAGTCCCTGAACTTTTGTGAACCTTCATTATATTTCTTATCTTTAAAATAAGTTTTGAGCACTATTTGTAAAATTTTATATAAGTATGGAAGATATATGTATGTGTGTATGTGTGTATATATATATATATATATATACACACACACACACATGTATTACATACATAGATATTTTATTTTTTTCTCATAAGATACTATATTTTATGTTTGACTCGCTTGTGCTTCATGCATTAAATGGTGAAGTTGTGAATGCCAGGACCCTCAACCTGCCAATTGGGTTACAATTTAATTAAGGAATTTCTGTAATCTGTGCACCAAATTGCTGAACTATAGACAATATCCATGCTATCTTCTATTTAAAAGATACAATTTTTAGTTTCTACAGGAAAAATTACAAATACATGAATTTATGTTTTGAACTCCAGATAAAACATGCTGTTGTGGTTACCAATTTATCCATCTTGTATGATTTATTCATAAACAATGTAAGACTAGATAATCCATAACATGGCAAACAAATGTGCCCTGGTTTTATTCAGATCATTCCTCCACACAGATGCATATCATAGCTACCTCAAAGTAAAACAGATGTTCCACTGTTGAAAATCTTGGGAAGATATGTAAAGAGAGGACTGTGTTTGTAGTAGAATCCACAGTAGGTGAGGAGGGTTTGGAGCTCTATTTGAATTCATATACACGTCAGCCATGAGACTTCACTAAACATTAGTTGACAACTAAAGAGACAAATCTTGGCTATTCTACATCAGCATTCCCAGATCTGGTGTGGTAGAGTCCCAGCAAATCTATGCATAGAAAGGGCAGCAGCTTTAGCCTGACTAAAAGGTTAAGTAAGTCTGACAAACTGACAGTGGGTCTCTGATCAATGGGGAAGCCTGGTCACTACCACTGATGACTATTTCTTAATTATTCTTTAGAAACATCCTCCTCTGTTCCAGAGACCTCTAAACGTGTATATTTGGGCTATTACCTGTCATTTATTTAACCCATGTATTTTGTCAGAGTCTACTATAAGTTATGCACTGTATAAGAAACAAGAGATTCAAAGATATATCATGGCAGACACTGTTCACACAGAGCTTACAGTCTAGTAGGGAATTTACATGGCATAATGGAAATATGCCCATACTAGGAACTGGAAATTCTAAGATATAAACCCATTACAGTACCTAAAACTTAGTGGTTATTTGATAAATATGTATTTACTTGATGAGTGAAAGGATATATAAATGAATGAATGAATGAATGAATGAAACAAATACATAAAAACTTTGCTGCTAACTCATCAAATTATATTACTTATCTTTTTAAATCCTCTTCTCTCAGAGCCTTCCTATAAAATTTTAATTAAATCCAAACTCCTTAACCTAGCTTAAAAAAATATTTTCTTTACTAAATTGTCTGGCCATTTCTATCCTGGTTGCATACTATTTTTCTACTAGGCTATTAGGCTCCAGTTATACTGGCTTTTTTTTTTTTAAGATCCTCTACTTAACACTTTTGCACAAGTTCTCATTATTCTCATCTTTGGCTGATATCTCTTATCACTTGATGTTCACCTTACATTTCACTCTATCTGCCTATTAAATAATATGGCATAGATAAGTTCTAACTTTATAATGTTTCAGTGACTTTCAAACATTTGTGAATGGGCAACAAAAACAGATAAGTGATTAGCCCTTTTGTTTAAAACTAGAGTTAAGTATTTAACTTAGCATATCCCCTCTACAATCAGAATGGCCTCGAGGTCCTGATCTAAAACGTCGGGGCTACTTACCATTTATTATATTATACATTCAAACAAAATGCTCCCCACACTTATGTATATCTGGAAAACTGAAAAAGAATGCAGAATATTTTTTCAAATTTTAAAAATAGACCTACCATATGATCCAGCAATTCTACTTTTGAATATTTATTCAAAGAAAATGAAAACACTAACTCAAAAAGATCTATGAACCCCCATGTTCATTACAGCATTATTTACAATAGCTAAAATATGGAAACAACCTAAGTGTTCATCGATAGATGAATAAAGAAACACACACACACACACACACACACACACACACACACACACACACACATATTGGAATATTTTTCAGCCGTAAAAAAAGAATGAAATCTTGTCATTTGTAACAGCATGGATGAACCTTGAGGATATTATGCTAAGTGAAATAAGTTAGACAGAGAAAGAAAAATATCCTATGATTCACATCTATCTTAATTTAAAAACAAACAAACAAATAAATAAAAAATGAGCTCATAGATACAGAGAATAGACTGATAGTTGCCAGAGAAAGGGGTCTGGAGTGGGTGAATTGGGTAAAAGAGGTCATAAGTACACACTTCTATTTATAAAATAAATAATTCATGAGGTATAATACCCAGCATGGTGACTATAGTTGCTAATACTATGTTGTATATATGAAAGTTGTTAAGAGAGTAAATTCTAAAAGTCCTCATCACAAGAAAAAAATTGTATGACTATGTATGGTGATGGATGTTAACTAAATTTATTGTGGTGATCACATCACAATATATAGTTATTAAATCATTATGTTGTACACCTGAAACTAATAAGTTATCTATAAATTAAACCTCAATAAAAATAATTTCTAAAAAAGTGTAGGACATAGTCAAACCAATTGGTTTAAGCCATGTCATAAGACACCACCTACTTTGTTGTTGCTTTGATGATGCATATGGTGAGTGATCTCTGAGCCATTTAAGGATAGAATCCCTACTTCCAATCTCTTCAGTTTTCCTGTCTGTAATTGTACCTCCTCAATAAGACAATAAAGAAAACAGAGGTAAATTTGGGTAATTGTTTCTCTAAAGAAAATCTTTACAAATGGATAAAGACAGACAGAACACTAGAAACATCTGTTAATAAACACAGTCTTTGAGTGTAGCACTATCTAAAAAAAACTGAAAAGTCTATCTGATTCTCTAGCTTATTGAAAACATATAGTTTCAGTAAAAGTATCAAAACTCAATTCAGAAAATTCACATAGTAGAATGTGTTCTATATCTTCCAAATTAAGTTACATTACTTCAAACTTTAAGGCTATATTTCTACCAAATTAAAGTGGGACAGAAGCAAAGAACAACTCACAAAACTGGTCTGTTGGTACCAGGGTAGAGCTAGTTCTGTTCAAAGATGAGCATGTAGAAATACACACACATGCGCGCGCACGCTCACACACACACACACACACACACACACACACACATACACACACGCAAACATACATATATATACATATATATCTGCAACTATGAATTATGTAAAAAAGACAGCAATACAATCATGGAAGGGAAATCTCTACTGATTTGGATAATGAGGATATACTTAAAAATTAATTTCTATACAAGGCAGAAGATTTAGAGCACATCTCTTTGCTATCTTCAAAAAAAAAAAAAGAAAACACTGAATGTGAAATAAAATCAGAGATCCCATGTGTTCTGAGATGAATGCAAAGGTAATAAGGAAACTGGATCCTTTAAAGAGATAGCTAAAGAAATCCAAAACACAATTGTAACACAAAAATCTTCATTGGAAGCAGTAAAGCAGAAATTAAACTATAAAAAAATAAATGAAAAATAGAAAAAAATTGAGAATATTTATAAATGTTTAGAGTAGAAAAAGAAATAGAAGAGGAGATAAAATACATGAAAGACAATTTATATCTAGATCTAACCTAAGAGAAATATTACAGTGACAGAAGTCAGAACAGAGAACTTAACAATAAAAGATCTAATATAAATACTTATAAGTTAAAGAGCTTAGTGAGAAAAAAATTAAAAGTTTTAAATGACTAGAAATATTATGGAAATTCCATTTTATTTCAAATTTCATTGTTAAATTTAAAAATTACAAAACTCAAATGAAGAATAAAAGCTTATCTCTAAAGTAGCAAAAGTAAGGCTGTACTCACCCTTTTTTGCAAAATCAACTGTCAAAAGACAATGAAACAATTTGTACAGAGTAGTGACTGGAAAAGTTTGTAACCTGAGAGATTTATATTCAAGTTATTCATATAAAAAGGTGGCAGAAAGACATTTTGCTAAGCTTAAAATCCTGAAAGAAAAATCATTCATATTCTCTTCCTGAGAAAGCACAAAAAAATGAATACCTGTCAACTGACAAAGAAAGAGAAATCATGAACTCAAGACTGTAACAGTTAAAAGTATAAAAGAAATAGCAAAAAACTTTGAAGGTAATTAACTTTTTAGGATCAAATATGGAGACCTGTCAAATGGGTACACAAGTAAATTTAGAGTCTGAAAAAATGTTGCATAAGAAAAACAAACCAGAATTTTGTTATAAAAAGTTGATATAATAACACCAGATAAAAGGAGTGAAAACAGGTAAATACAAAGAAACATAAAACCAGGTTAAGTCTAATTAATTAAAATTCTTCATCAGGAATTTATTCCTAAATTTCAAAGAATATAGTTTTAATATATATTTGATAAACAAAAAAATTATCACTAGTAAAATTAATGAAAAAATTCAATCTTACAAATCTCTACATAAGATAAAAACAAATTCTAGAATAAAAGAAAAAAGCAAGAAAGCATTAGATAATATGATAAAATTAAGCCTACATATATATTATAGCAATAGATTTAAGTGGCATAAATTTTTCTAATAACTTGTTAGAAAACTAAGTATATTTACAGATCACTAAAGCATTTAAATAAAATTTAAAAGATGTCTTGCAATAAGTAATAATAGCAACAATGTCCAAGGCAGAAAGCAATAATCTGGGAAAAGAAGATAATATTTTGTACTGATAAAGGGTATCCAATGCAATGACGATATAACAGACATATAACTTATGTGCCAGATGATATAAGCATTAAATACCAAGATAACCATCAAACACTCCAAAGCTACAAGAAAAAAGAGTTGAGAAACACCATACAATTATTAGCCTATGACAGATTAAACATTAAAATGAATGAAACCTTTGAATAATATAAATGTAAATAAATACATAACCTTACTTATACATATATGTCCTTATACTCTTCAAAAAGAAAACATATGCTCTTTTCAACACCCATGGGACACTTTAAAATTTGACCATTCATTCAGTATGTTTGATAAATTTCTTTAAAAATAATATTGTCAAACCTCAATGTAATGTAAGTAGAATATAAAAATTAAAGCAAAATTGAAGCAAACTTAGATATTTCTTATAGAAACATGGAATCAAAGTGTAAATAAAAGTCAATTATAGTTTACTTTGGACATAATGAAGTGTATTCCTATCAAAGTTTACAGGATATAGACATAGCAGTAATAAAACATGTAAGACTATGAAAAAAAATCTATAACTAAAATTAATTAATTAAGCAATCAGCCTTAGGAGTCATCAAATAAGATACACAACAAAAGGCTGAAGGAGAGAAAAGAAAACTATGTACAGAAATAGGGAAAAACAAAAAAGATTCAAACCTGTTCTCTAGGAAAACCGAAAAATGAGAAGAACCTACAGTCTTATTTCGAAGAAATAAAAATTTTAAATTAGAAATAAAAACAGAAATATCTGAACAGATATAGAACTTTTTCAAAGCACAAACATATAAGCAGCAATTTTTATCTATTCAACTGTTAAAGTTGAAGAAAATACTTCTTACTGACCAGAGAATGGTTACGCTACCATTGGAACATAAACTGAAAAACCATTTTTGGATAGAATTGTTTTATTATGTATCAAGTGTCTTAAAAATCTTCAGACTCTTTTACAGAGTAATTACATGCTAATTTATGCTATGAGAGATACTAAAAAATTTGGATAATTTATGTTTTTATAGCACCTCCATATGTTGGGACATTAAGGAGCTGTTAAAAAGTTGCTGTTGAAGATTATTTAATGGTATAATAAATAAACTCTATAATGTCTGGAGTAAAAGGGAAGGATATAAAACTAAATATATAATGTGAATCTCATTTAGATGAAAGCCAAATATAGATGACAATACATTGAATTGATTGTAGTTGTATTATTGGTTATTTAAATATTTTCTCTGTGATTTTCTATAGTTTTTAAGTCTATGATAATGAGCATAAATTCTTTTACAATCAAAATAAGTTCTTTAAATTAAACCTAAAAGACTTCTGGCCAAGATGGCACTATGAATTCACATTGTCAATGCTTCTTCTTCAAATTATCATAAAAAGGCGATTTTAGCTAAAATTTTAAAAATTAAGTCATATCAATACCCAACACAAGTCAAATATCTCCATACACCAGAAAAATATTGGAACAGACAGCAAAGAGCAAATGCTGAAACTGTGATATTGTTGAACTCTAGGTCTAACAATAAAAAATGTCAAGGACTGAACTCTGAATCAAGGTCACAAGCCAGATTCACAGCATGACTGGGTGCTAGTATGGTCACACAACTTATGAGGAGGAAAAACTAAAAATAAAAATAAAAAGATAAGGTTGTGAATTGTATCAAACATGTATATGTGAGATAGAAAGGAACAGAGCAAGTCACACGTGAGATCTGTGAGAAGCTGCTAAGTTCTAAGTGTGCTATACCTAACACCACTGTGGGACAGGAGGCCCAGTCCACTAGTGGAAAACCTGTTTCTGGCCTGAAATTTCAGGGAGCCACAAAATCTCAGATTCTCAGGGAGCTACTGCAAATCCACACAGTATGAAAGATATATAAAGATTTTTTCAAAAGATAATTTCCTTTTCTAGATCAGCAAGCAAACTTCAAAATTCAAAATCAATAAGGAAAAACAGAATAAGAAGATATTCAACAAAATCAACAACCAGAAATGATTTGCCTCCTGAGAAAAATACACATAGTAGTCTCTGCATCACCATGAAATATAAGAACAGATAATAAATTTTAAATACGAAAACATTAAACAAAATAAAAAAGATAAATTGAGAAAAATAACAAAATAATCAGTTAAAAACTAGAAGACAGAAACAATGTAATTAAAATTTCAAAACCCTTTATATGGAATAACCCCAAGAGTTTCTATATTAAAGGGACAATTGGTGAACTAGAAAATAGTACTGAGGAGATCATTCTGAGTGCTGTACTAAGATAGAATGAGGTAAAAAAAACAAAAAGAGAAAGAGGTATGGGGTCTTCAACTTAAACTAATATAATTTCCAGAATTAAGCAACACAGGTACTACTAAGAAACAATTTAAAGAGATAGCAATAAATAACTTTTTCATAACTGAAGAAAGTCTTAAATTCTTAGACTCAAAGCACACACCAACTGCTGAGCATAATAAAGACAATTAGGCACCTGGGTATACTGCAATAAAATGACAAAACAAGTCTGGCCAATAGGCTGTTAGTGTAAGTAACATGTGTCATTTCCCAGGCAAGCATAAAGAACTTGGTATGAGTTTTCCATAAGCTCTTTTCCCTGAAGTTCTAAGCTGCTTTTCCTTGTCATGAAAATGGCCTAGATCTGTGGTTCACCATATGGATGTCAGATGCTTGGAGAATTACACAAGACACAGAAAACTTTGAGAAGGCTTTGTTGTGTTAATCTTCTGAGATTTTGGAATTGCTTGTCTCTAGTTTAATCTAACAGAACAACTTTATAAGAAACACATAGTTTTGAATGGATTATTTTGTTATTTTGATATGGTTAAGAAACAGGTAAAACTTAAGTTTAGAAGATTAAGCAGTACAATTAGCAATCTTGACATAAAAGACATCTAAGAAACTCTTATCCCATTCAGTAGAGATTTTTTTTACCCCAGTTCTTTAGCTGATGTTTATTGAGTCCATACTGTCCTAGTCCTGAGGTATAGGAATGAAAATCCCTATTTTTTCCCCCTGAGTTTCCATTCTATTAAGGGAAAAATATAAGTTATATAAAAGAAAAAGTGATGATGGAGTAGGGGTGTTGTGAAAGTGCTACATGAAATAGAATAGTCAGGAAAGGAATTTCTGGTAAGAAGACCTTTGAAGAAAGACCAGAATGAATTAAGGGAGCAACACATGTAAATGCCAGGCAGATGAGCCTGCAGCAGATGTGCAAAGGACCTGAGGCAGCAGCATGTGACCTAGAGAAAGGAAGGAAAATCTGTCATAAAATAGGATCAAAGAGGTAATAGAGTACTAAATCATGGTGTATCTTGAAGGCTATGACAAAGCCTATGGATTTTACTCTGAAAGAAATGGGAAAACTTTGGAGGGTTTTGAGCAAAAGAGTAACAGGATTTGGCATATATTTCAAGAGTCACTCTGGCTGCCGTTGAATAAAAATAGAAGTATTTACCTAGTTGGAAGTAGTTCGGAGGTTTGTATAATATTCAGACAATACTTATAGTATTGGCTGTGGAAGAGGTATCAATAGCCAGATTCAGGCTAGATTTTAAAGGAAAAGCTATCTCTCTCTCTCTCTCTCTCTCTCTCTCTCGCTATATATATATATATAAATTGCATATTAGTGTAAAGAAAAGTAAGAAATTAAAGGTGATTTTGCAGTTTTTGGCTTAAAGATCAGAAAAAATAGTGTTATTTCTGAGATGAGAAAGACTGTGGAATAAGCAAGTTTAGGAGTTAAAGAAAATAAAAAGGCACACATTATTTAAAGCATGCTTTATATAGTTATAAAAGTTTGTCATGTGCTAGAGTACAAATAAACTTCATAAATTTTCAAAGATTATCAAAGTCCTGTGACTACGTGCAATTAAATTAGAAATCAATAATAAAAAGACAGAAAAAACATTATGATTTAGAGACAAAAAAACAAACTTCCTTAAATGATTTATGGGGTGGAACGGAAATTGCAATGAAAATTACAAAATATTTAGACTTACAATGTCAAAGAGTTGCTATAAAACATTTGGGATGAAGTTTAAAGCAATACTTAGAAATATGTAGACATAAATTTATTTTAAATTAAAAAGACTGAAAGTAAATGTTAAACTACAAATCAGAAAGATAAAAGAACTAAGTAAATCCAGAGAGAGTAGAAGAAACAAGAGCCAAAATTAGTGAACTAGAAACACATAAAAATAAATCAATAAAACAGAATTATTTCAAAAATAATAATAAAATATGTAAACTAATATAAATGGTTAAAAATTCAAGAACACAGAAATAAATAAGAAAAAAAAAACAGAAGCTATCCATATTGACCCCACCAAAAAAAAGATCTGGCTATACTGTTTTGAAAAAGATGGAGGGAAAACAAGAACTCTAAAACCCTCTGGATTGAAAATTATTGCAACCACTTTGGAAAGTAATTAGGAAATATATAATAAAATATCTCTTAAAACCTCAATTTTAAATATATAATCTTAAAAATAAACTCTGATACACCTGTGTCACAGGATGGATATTATGAATCTGCAGCTTTGTCACAAGAGCAAAAATTTAGAAATGACCATAGAGGAATGGATAAATAAACTGCATTATATTAATATAAGGGAATACTGCACAGCAGTTAAAATAAATGAACTCTATGTATATACATCAAGGATAGTTCTCAAAAATACATGTTGATACAAGAAAGACAAGTTGTCAAAAGATACAGTAAAACGCTATTGAATTAATTGTTAAAGGTACTAAAACAGTGTTTCATATTATCTGTAAATATATAAATATCTTTGCAGTAAAAAAATAATGGACTTGGACACACAGCCAAGTATGACAGTGTTTCCTTTTGGGGAGCAATGTGGGAGGAACTGGCCTTAAGAGAAAAGAATGTGAGAGACTTCATTTATTTTTAATATTTTATTTTTTAATAATAAAAATTATCTGAAGTAAATACAATAAAATGTTAACACTTTTTTCATATTCAGTGCGGTGGGAACATGAGTAACTATCATTACATTTTTCTCTGTACTTTTTTATTTTAAAAAATGTTTAATGAAAAAGCAAAAAAGTAAAACCTTTCATGGCTTCCCTCAGCTCCAAATTAACACTAATCTGCCCTTGAGAATGCAGCAGGTGTTCAGTTTGACCCTTGACAGGACTGGAATAAGATATTATCCAAGGAGGGACTCTGACACAAACTTCTCTTCTGTGTAATCTCACCCATCTAGTTTGTTGAACTTTTTTTCTAGTGAACAAACCTCTTATATATTTTTCAAAGCTTTCCCAATGGACAGTTGGAATGATATAAGCTATACAATGGCTGTGATTAACTTTGTAAGATGAAGAATGTGCTTCTGTACATGTGTCCTGAGTTAGGGTAAAAGACAAAAAAAACATCTGTGATGACCTGAATTGCTAGGGGTAGAAGCTAAGAGAACACTGAGAGGTATGAGAGCCATGAAGGTTTAAGGCTTGAGAATTAGAACCTACTCTTGTCAATATCCTGAAGCAAAGATCCTGACTGAGGTGATTAAATACCAGCAGAGACTTTTCCTAAAAGCAGTGAGTATAACTAGAAATATTATTATTACCTTCCAGGAGAAAGGAGAAAAACTGATTATATATACCGACTGTTGTGATACAAGCTTTCTGTTCTTTATTACTCACAAAATCCAAGGATGAATTATCTTATGTCAACTACTAAATCAAGGGGAAAGGAAGGCTTTTCTGGAATAGTTAATGACTTTAGATCATCACATTCCCTCTAGTTTCCTTCAGATGAGGACTTGTGACTTATTCCACCAAATACTTCCCATAGTGCTTTGCTCCAAATTTTGGCCTTGCTAGGTGTACTACACACACACACACACACACACACACACACACACACACACACACACAGCAGGAGTGTGTGTGTGTATAGTTGCATGTATATACCATACATATGCACACTCAAATACAGACACATTTGTTTTCCATGCTCCTTCCTGGTCTCAGCATTTTATAGAGTTTGATCTTTGGTTAATATTATTCACTATCTCGTATTCTAAAGCTTGAAATTTTAAAGGGCTCTTCCATTCTTCAACATGTGATAAGGTGAGCTCTGAGTTGAGAACAACATAAACCCAAGCATCCAAATACAGAATTTTTGTGTCAAGGAGTACCAAATGAAATAGAAAGAATTTATAAACATGCTGTGATACAGGCCTTTGATGAACTACTCAGAAAACTGGTTTTTTTTTTTGTTTTGTTTTGTTTGCTGCATTAAAAAAAAGTAGGTTGAATCCAGTCTCAAATTTTCTTGTACCTCAAGAATTGTCACCTCCTCACATTCATGCTGAACTCAGACTAAGACCCAAGTCTGCCTTTCATTTTTCATTTCTACCATAGCTTTTGCAATTCCTATCAAATAATATCTCCTCTCCCAGCTTTTTCAGGGCAAGCACTTTGTATTCACTTGCTGGGCTGAATTGGGGCGAGGCCTTCAAATGAAGAGATGAAAGTAATTGTCTTCTGAGAGCAGAAGCTTTCTATTAAGTTCTGATTAGATGAAGGTGATCTCTGCAAGAGAAAAACCTTACCCTTCACTCCCTTTTCTATAATGTCAGAATTTTGTCACAGAGAGAAGACAAACATTCAGCTCAGAGACTAGCTTGAGTTTTATGAGCTGGGGGGCTAAAGGCCTAAGAAGTGAAGAGCTCTCTATTTTGTAGTCATGTTAAATACCAACAAAGGGAAGTGGGACTCATCCACTCAGCCTTCCATTTGGGCTTTCTTTCATCCAAATAGAAGATGTCTGTTGTCAGACAGCCTGTCTTCCACAGGATCTCTTCTTCCTCAATGATTTAAGTCCTCCAACCAAGGTCTGTTAAAGACAGCAGCTTTCCTTAACCAGCAACAGGATTTATGCTGCCTTACCCAAGGTCAGGTCTAACGCAAAGCCTTTTATTTTCCTATGATTTACAGATTATTTGCAACCACAATTTAAATAATATGGTGCTTAATGAAATAAAAACTAAAAGAAGAAACTAATACTAACCCAAAAGAGTAAGACTGAATTAGTTAATTTTAATTCCCAAGCTGTCACAAAAGAAATCACTTGTTTTTTCCAAATAATTTCAAATATCCTGGCTCCCACTGACGACTGCCAGTAAAATGCCAAAATACCACCTTATGACTCAGGATAAGATAGCTGATAGTAATGGGTATAAAGAATTTCACCTGCCTTGTCCAGACGAAGCAAAGTTGTGGTTAAAACATAAATGTGGATAAAACACTTTAAATTTTACCCTGCACTATACTGATGGCTAGCAAAGTGATATTGAAGATGATTTTATCTACTAAGTTCCCTTAGTTTTTCTCAATATAATATTAGCTATTACAAATCTGATGGCCCTGTCTGTTTGCCATCTCAGAATCCCCAAAAGCTAACTGGTAAAATCCACAAATTCTAAATAAGAGCCAAGATCCCATTCAGAGTACTTCTGAGCATCACTCAAAGATGTGATGCATGAATTGGTGGGGAGGGGGGCAATAAACCATCAATGAAAGGATGCACACTATCCAACCTGATCTGTAATCATTTTGAAAATAGAATTAGTAAGATAATGCAAAATTGAAAGGCCCTTAAATCAAACAAATATATGCATGTCAGATTTAGCATATGAAGATATACATCACTGTTTGTTTTGGCTGAACTACATATTCAGGTCCAAGGAATCTTTCACCTGATTCTAGGAAGTAGGTGATGGCATGGTGCTGTTGCAGGAACACTGGACTAGGGATGAAGACACCAAAATCCTATTCCTGATTCCACAGCTAATTAATCCTTGACCATGCTTTTTGCCTGAATTTCCTCATCTGTTACATCAAAATGTTGGTTTAGTTCACCACTATGTTTCTGCAGACTCTAAGTCTAAACATTTCAATGAGATATAAGTGGAGTAAATCTTCACTTATGCTCATCCAAATAAATAAGGGGAAGCCACAAGAAAGGAAAGATGATTGCACCTTCCTTCTGAAAGTAAAATCATTTATATTAAAAGATAACTGAATACCAAATAAAAAGCTTATTCATTTTTTGAGGCTTGCCTCAGAAACTGAGCAAATATAATTTAGAAATATTTCTAAGAATCCCTAAAAAGAGAAGTCAACTGTGGTAAAGGTAACATAAAGCTTATATAGAATTCACTTTACCTTCTAATTTTAATGTTAAGAATCCATGATTCTGAGAGAGGAAGCAAGATTGTGAGAAAAGTAAAATCCTGATAATTAGGGGACCCCGGGTTCAGGAAGGTATTCTTTGGTTACTTCATTCTACTAAACATCTTTGCTCTGATGGATAATGACATTTTTCTTGCAGAAGACAAAGGTATGTTCTAACAATCACAAATGAACTGTGTGTGCCAAACTAGAAATACTTTCAGGCAACGGCTTTATACTAATCCTTAGGAATTGCAAAGATATGAAGATTTTCTTTAGAGCAATTGAATAAAAAAAAAATACTTGCTTCATTTGCTGTTTTTCATGAACACTTTGTCCACTGAAATTTGAGAACAATACTCCAAAATGTTGCTGGATGTTTAAGGCAGAGGTAGACTAACTGGCAGATGGGGAGTTAGCTGTCTTAATCATGAAAATACTGCTTCAGCAAGCATGGTGCCACATGAAACCCCACCTTGGTTCATTTTTTTTCTTTTTTTAAAAAAATTATAACAACTTTTTTTAGATCAGTTTAAAGGTCACAACAAAATTAAGGGGCAGATATAAAGATTTCCTATATATCCGCACCCTCACACATGTATAGCCTCTCCCATTATCAATATCCACCATCAGAGTGGTACTTTTGTTAAAATTGATGAACCTACATTGACAAAACATAATCACCCAAAGTCCATAGTTCACATTAGAGTTTGCTCTTGTCATTGTGCATTCAGTCAGTATGGTCAAATGTATGAAGATGTGAATCCATCATTATGGTACCATACAGAGCATTTTCACTACCCTAAATATCCTCTCTGTTCTGACTATTCCTCCCTGGCAACCACTGAGCTTTTTAATGGTCTCCACATTTTTGCCTTTTCCAGAGTGTCATATTGTTGAAATCATACAGTATATGGCCTTTTCAGATTGGCTTCTTTCACTTAGCAATGTGCTTTAAAGTTTTCTTCATGTCGTTTCATGACTTGAAAGCTCATCTCTTTTTAAGCATTAAATATATTATTGTCTCTATGTACAATAGTTTATATATCCATTCACCTATTGAGGGACATCTTGATTGTGTTTAAGTTTTGGAAATTATAAATAAAGCTTCTATAAATATCAGTGTGCAGGTTTTTTGTGTGGACATAAGTTTTCAACTCCTTTGGGTAAAAACCAAAAAGCATAACTGCTGGACTACCTTTGGCTTTTGCAGCTTAGAAACTAAGAGAGGCAATGAGTAAGACTTAAGTTTGATATTTTGGGCTACAAAATAAAAAACAGAAAACCTACTTCAGCTTAGACAAGAAGTGATACATTCATGTTAAGGTTAAGGAATCTTTAGAAGTGGAGCAGGAAGAAGTGCATAATTGGGGAGGAGAGTGGGAGACATAATGGTGCAAGTCTATGTCCTGCTGGATGGGGCTGGACTATTATCTGATTAATAGTCTCAACACTCCTATAAATTAGATATTATTGGTATCCCAATTTTATAAATGACATAACTGTGACAGTCAGAGGTTCAGTAATTTTCTCAAGGTCTTACAGATAGTAAGAAGAAAAATTAGGATAAAATATAAAACTAGCCATGTAACTATTCTTCCACACCATATCCCAAAGTTGGAAAAAATTGAGAAGCATATTTTGTGTGCCTGTGTGTGTATATATGTGTACATGTTTGTGTTATGTGTGTGTGTGAGAGAGAGTGAGAGAGATTGAGAGAGAGAGATTGAGAGAGAGAGAGAGAGAGAGAGAGGAGAGAGACCTTTCTAAGATGAAAGAGTCACCTTATAACATAACTTATGCACCACCTGGGGTATGTTCCCTCCTCTGTAAATAATGAAGAAGCTGTTGATGGAAGGAACACAAATGGAAGATTTACCAGAAGGAATATGAGAAGAAAAGATTCTTAGGTTGGTTTATTATGAGCCCAGTCAATTATAAGCAGCACATTCTGACACCACTGTAAATAATATACTTCTGTCAGAGTCAGCTGATGGAGATTTTCTGTTCCATATATTTTCATAGACACATGACGAAGGGAAGACATTGAATGGCATATGTGGTACACAGGAATAAATATGTGAATAATCTCACATGCTCTGAAACTTCCAAGTACTAACTATGACAGATATGAACTATAGTGCATTCCCATTCTAAAACTAAGGAACTAATGATGATAAGTTGAACAGTATAATATCCATCTTTACAGCATACAGCTGTATCTGATGGTTATGCCTGAAGAAATATCATTTGACCTGGCCTATTTCCAGTCATGTAATAATGAGAAGCATTCAACTGGGTCAGATGGAATGTTAGAGCTAAAAGGAATCTGAAATCATCCACTACTACCCTCCTATTGTATAAATGAGGGAAATAAGACTAAGTGGAATTGATTGCCTTGTCAAAGATCAGTTATAAAGCCAGTTAGAGATAATGCAGTAAAAAACTAGAAATTCAGTGAATCTAGGAGAGAGCTGACCTTATTTTGTGTCTAGACGAGATAGGAGAGAAATGGGGGCCATTTGGGGTGACAGGTAACATTCTCAATTTGTTACTCATCCTGAACCATGCCTATAGAAGATAATTTATTCAGCTATTTGAAGAGATATTTAATCAATTTGTCCACAAATTATACAATTCATCCCATTCAGTATTAGGTGACATCATCTAAATCTTACATGGTCAATGAGCTTTGCCCAAATTGTAACTCTTCCTAGAGGCCTTCCTAGATTGCTCTGCTCACGTTCCATCTTTAGTATACACAAGCATTACCTGTCACAACGTTGGTATCACTGATTCATGGAATATATGGGATTCATTAACTGCTCTCACATATTTAACTTAACTATCTATTTAGAGAGTCCATTACTTGAGCTTGAGAACTGTAACTCGATAAAACTCCAATATTGAAGAATTCTGCAACTCATGATAAAACTCCAATATTGAAGAATTCATACACTCTACTTCAGACCTTGGGAATCAGAGATTCTGGTAGGCAGTAGGCACGATTTTTAAAGACCTCCCCAAGGGGTTCTTCAGCAGCTTATAGTTTCAGGACCTGTCCCTTAAGGAACCTACCTTTTGACCAGAGTCCACTCAGAAGACAAAATGCTTGCTGCTCTCCTGCCTCTGAGATTTTTAAATATTACTCTGTTTTGGGAAAACTCTTCCACCCACACCCCTGCATCAACCACAGGGAACTGTCACTGCTATTGACATCTTTGTAGGTGCCTCTCTGATGTGCTGAATAAGGCCACGATGCTTGAAAGCCTGCATCCAACAGTGAGAATCAAGCACCACTTTTAACCCTCATGTCTTCTACATGAAAAGAGTCTAATTCTGAGATTCATCAGAGGAGTTTAGTTCTGTGGTTTCCATCCAATTGAATGAGATTAGGGAGCTCACTAAATTCCTTCTAATAAATCTCTTTTAGAGGCAGTATCTTTCCTTTTCATTGGCCATATCTTCCAACTGGACCCTCTTGCTGGTAAGAATTGAGCAGTGCAAGGGGACAACAGTGTTTCTGAATCAGAAGAAGAGATCATACATGAACAATGATGTACCCCAAACCCAGGCAAAAATGATGTAATTGGCCCTAATTAGTAAAATTACTAGCAATACCAGAAAACAAGCTAATGTCACACATTAAAATGTCCCACTGAGCATTCCTGCCTCACAAAATCTTCCAAGAAATTAAAAACATTTTCTTTGAAGTTTGCAGTAATTCCTTTTAGACTCTGAAATTGTGTGCTTTTGTATCACAGAGATAGTATTACTGAAAGAAAAATTTGAATGTTTGTCTCTATCATACTCAAATTTAATTTAGGTCAAATGTTAATGGAGTTAGCAACCAAAAATTAATTTTACTCATTTTTACGTTTTAAAATCAAATACTGAGTTAAAACATAAAGTATACACTATGAATTGCTAGAAAATGGCAAACTGTATTAAAAAATATTCATGTTTGAGTCATCCAAAAGCCATCTGAATACACATTAACACATACACCTGAATTTAAATTTATGAAACAGCATGAGAAATAGCTTTCTTAACACCACAGTAATAAAGAATCAAGAAACCGATATTTTTTTCAATTTCTTCCCATTACATTTTATGTTCACATTTAGATGTATCTGGGAAGATCTCTAAACTGACACCACTGTGAGAGACCCCTGGGATTCACAAATATCATTTCCATGACACCAGAAAACGGGGAAAAGAGGAAAATGTGAGTGGCGATAAATTGGAGCTAATCTCTTTCTGCCACAACCTGAAATGATACTTGGCCAGGTAATCTCCCCATCCTCCATGCTGCAATAAGAGCTTGTCTATCTCTCCCAGATGCCCAACTTGAGTACTAGTATCTTCCCCAATTGCTTGTACTAGAAAATTTCTAACAGGATTCCAAGGCTCTGAAAGAAAAAGAAAAATGAAAATAATTCTATCATGCAATAAGCATTGCAAGTCTGAAGAAAAAGCAAAGCCTAGTGCTGCAAACCTGCAATAAATAAACCAAATAATGGATTCTTTGGAGTCATAAAGCTCTACCAACCGTGAAATACACAAAGAGCCTCTGATGAGAGTCTTTGAAACCTTCTGAAGCCCTATTCAGTGTGGCATTGCTTTGAAAGCCCAATCTGGCCCTGCCCCACTGTGTATCCATTTCTGTGCAAGCAAGGAAATTCCTGAATTTAAACATGAAGAGCACTGGGTGGCCAAATGATACCCAGGACTAAACTGTGATGTTGCCTTTTGATCATGTCTTTAGAAACACATGACCTCAAGGACATCATTGTTTTGCACCAAGGGAACGTGAAGCACCATTAGGAATAGATTGTTGCCTCTGACTAATTGGGTAACTTTGGACAAATCACTTCTTTGATCCTCCATTTCCTCAATTGAAAATTAGTGGTAGAATCCCCTTCAATATTGTTGTGAGGACCAAATAAAGGAAGCAAGTAATGAATTTGGTGGAGGAATGGCTCAGAGTGAGCATCAGTGATTACAATGTCCAATCAAACAAGTATCCAAAGGTAGGTAAGAAAAGGTGGCAAATTGCACGCATTCTGTTTTCTTGTGACTCATTCTCAAAAGGTTTACCCAGCCTACTCTACTCTCACATTTTATTGCCACACTTTGAAGCTTGGTGCTAATGTCACCAGATTCTGTACATCTTCCTCTCATTTTTCTGACTTGCTTTATAATTACCTGTTGGCATGTCTGTTTTCCTTACAAGGTATACATATATCAATTGAGTTCACAGGTCATGATTTACTCAGATCCCTGTACCCAGAAAACTTTACTCAGAACTTTGAGCACAGTAGGTCTAAATATTCCATAGGGTGGGAATCGGGGAGATAATTTAAAAAGAGAGAGAAAAAAACTAAGGCATTAGGAGAACCTTTACCATCATCTTGATTACAGAAACAAATATCTCTTTAACCTTGGAAAAGTTACTTAATTTTTTTGGACATTAGTTTCCTCATCTGTAAAGATAATCTCCAATTTCCTTTGTTGCTATAAAATTCTTTAACATGAAGAAAAACATTTGCAAAGAGATCCTTTGTTATCTGGTCTGCTAAGCTGTTAAACAGAAGAATAAGACCAGCTTAGTTGGGACCAGTATCTCACTCTTTTATTTATTTTTTAGTATTTTTTTAAAATTTTTTGATTACAGTTGATATGTAATATATTAATTTCAGGTGCACAACATAGTGAATAGACATTTATATAACTTACGAAATGATCATCCTGATAAATCTAGTACTGATCTGACACCATATTATTGACCATATTCCCTATGCTATACTAAATATCTCCATGACTATTTTGTAACTACCAATTTGTGCTTCCTAATCTCTTCCCTTTTTTCCCCCAGCTCCCCAATCCCCTTCCAATCTGATAACCATTAAACCGTTCTCTATTTCTGAGTTTGTTCCTGTTTTGTTTGTTTGTTTTGTTTTATGAATTCCACATATAAATGAAACCATGTGGTATTTATCTTTCTCTGTCTGATTTAAACTCATCATAATACCCTCTAGGTCCATCCATGACATTGCAGATGGCAAGAATTCATTTATTTTTGACTGAGTAATTTTCCATTGTATATAGGTACCATCTCTTATTTATCCATTCATCTACTGATGGACACTTAGTTTGCCCTTATATCTTGGTTACTGTAAATAATTCTGCAATGAATATATGAATGCATGTATCTTTTAAAATTAGTGATTTGAGTTTCCTCAGATAAATATCCAGAAGTAGAATTACTGAATTCTTCTTTATCTCTTGTTATAGCCATTGTTTTAAAGTCTATTTTTTCTGGTATAAGTATTGCCACACCAGATTTTTTTCATTTCCATTTTAAACTGATAAGAGCAGATACTACACTTGATCTTGATCTTAGCCAAAGGCCAAGACATGATTCATTTCCATTTTAATGAAATATTTTTTTCTATCCCTTTACTTTCATTCTGTGTGTGTCTTGTGATATGAAGTGAGTCTCATAGGCAGCATATGTAAGGATCTTATTTATCTATCCATTTAGCTATTATATGTCTTTTGATTGGACCATTTAATTCATTTATATTTAAAGTAATTGTTGATAGATAATGTAGTTATTGCCATTTGATTATTCTCTTTTTATTTTTTAATTCTTATCAAAGAAGTCCCTTTAACATTTCTGGTAATGCTGGCTTGGTATGATAAACTCCTTTAGCTTTTTTTTTGTCTGGTAAGCTCTTTATTTGTCCTTTGATTCTAAATGACAGCTTTGTTGGGTAGAATCATCTTAGTTATAGGTCCTTGTTTTTCATCACTTCAGATATTTTATTCCAATCCCTTCTGGCCAGCAAAGTTTCTGTTGAGGAATCAGCTGACAGTTGTAGGGGCACTCCCTTGTAGGTAACTATTTTTCTCTTGCTGCCTTTAAGAATCTCTGTCTTTACACTTTGGAATTTTAATTATAATGTGCTTAGGTATGGGCTTCTTTGGGTTCATTTTGTTTAGAACCCTCCATGCTTCCTGGGCTTGTATGTCTATTTCCTTTGCCAGACAAGGGAAATTTTCTATAATCATTTCTTCAAATAGGTTTTCAATTCCTGTTTATCTCTCTTCTCCTTCCGGCACCCCTTATGAGGCAAATGTTGACATGCTTGATGTTATCCTAAAGGCTCCTTAAAGTATCCTCATTTTGGGGATTCTTTTTGGGATTCTTTGCCATTCTGATTGTGTGTTTTCTACTACCTTATCTTCCAGATCACTGATTCAATCCTCTGCTTCATCTGTTGTTGATTCCCTTTAATAAATTTTTCATTTCAGTTATTTTATTCTTCACTTCTGACTGATTCTTTTTTATGTTTTCTATCTCTACTTCCATGTTCTCTCTTTGTTGAAGTTCTCACTGAGATCATTAAACATCCTTATAATTGGTTTTGAACTCTGCATCTGGTAGATTGCTTATATCCATTTTATTTAGTTCCGTTTCTGGAGTTTTGTTCTCATTTTTCATTTGGGACAGATTTCTTTATCTCATTTTGGCTGCCTTCCTATGTTTGTTTCTGTGCATTTGGTGGAGCTGCTATGTCTTCCAGTTTTGGTAAAGTGGCCTTATATAATAGGTGTCTTATAGGCCTAGTGGCAGAGTCTCCCTGGTCACCTGGTATGTCCCTGGTGTGGGCTGTGTGTGCTCTCCTGTTGTAGTTGAACCTTGATTGCTATTGGCATGTCAATGGAAGAAACTGACCCTCAGACTGATTGGTGGTGAGAACTAGCCATGACTACAGCAGAGGAGATGCTGTGCAGTAGCTGACCCTACTGAGCAAGATTTGCTTTAGAGGGGCTCTGGTGCTTGCTGATTATGCCCTTTGGGTGTGTTTGTGGAGGTAGTTATGTGATACTCTGGTGTGGCCTGAAGCTGGCAACTGGGTGTGTTGGTTCTAGGACCTCTTTGGGGAGGGGAGACTCTGGTGCAGGCCAAGTTCAACCACTGCCTGTGTCCTGTCTGGGGTTACTTGATACAAGTTTTAAAGTGATCTGCAGATGGTTCCTTCTGGTGTTGAATGGCTTGGAGGTGACTGGGAAAGCCCAGCTACAAACTGAGACTAGCTGCCTTCAGTGCTGCACTTGGGGTTGCTTAGCAAGTGGTACAGGGCATAGTGAGGCCATATGCTGCTTTTTGGTGATTTGTGAACCTTTGAGAGATTTTAGAAAAATCTATAGCATGAGCCAAGACAGGTTGTTTGTAAGGAAAAGTCACTGGAAGCAGCTTGGGTTGGCTTATAAGTTGGATGATGTGGTGTCCCAGGGAATTACTAGGGCAGTATTAACAATTTAGCTAGGTTTATAGAGACTCATTTATGGCACCCACCTGCACATACAGGCTGGAAGGTGGGAGGGTTCAATAAAGGAACAATGGCTTTTGCCAGTACTTCCACCTGGGACAAAGGTGCCCATCTAGCCCTCGCCCTGAAGCCATACAATTTAATTTCTTTCTGTATGTTCCTGGTACTTTTCGAGCTGCCACCCAATGGAGCTCAGAGCAAGTAAGTCTGACAGTAAGTCCATGCCTGGGTTCTTTAAGCAGAACCCCTGAGACTCCAGCTGCTTTTCATCTCACTCAGCCACACTCTCTGCTGGTTTTCTCAGCCAAAATTTATGGGGACTTCTCTTCCCGGCACTGGAACCCTGGGCTGGGGGGCCTGATGTGGGGCTGAGAACTCTGCAACCTAGATATCCCTCCTGATTTTTAAGTGGCACATAGGTGTGGGACCAGCTTATTCCACATCTCAGCCCCTCCTACCAGTCTTGAGGTAACTCTTTCTGTATATCCTTAGCTATAGGATTTTTTGTTCAGCTAGACTTAAGGTGATTCTCAATGATAGTTGTTCTGAAGTTTAGTTGTAATTTGAAGTGGTTATGGGAGGAGGTGAACACAGTGTCAACCTGCTCCACCATCTGGACCTAAAGTCCAAAATCTTTTTCAGTATAACTTTTCAAACTCAAATTCCTTTTAGCCCTTTTAGCTATTGTTGCCTGCCATATGTATGCATGTACGTATGCATGCATGCATTCATATATGTATGATGTTGTATGTATATATGTTTGTATTTAAATTGTGAAAGTTTCAGATAATTAACCCTTTGCTAAGATTAAAACATCACTCACTTTGTGTCATTGCTATCCTACAGGAGTTGACCCAAAAGCTCTGTCCACAAAGAGGAGAAAATGTGCTTACAAACCAATGAACATCAGTTGGAGGAATGGAAGGAAGCTGCAGCTTAGTTATGTGGAGAGAGAGAACACAGGCCCACAAGGGCCCTCATTCTGTCTATAGTTTCTCCTAATGAAGCATCATCCACCTGACAAATTGAAGGCTTAGTCAGATTTATGAGTTCTCTAAACTCGATCAGAACAGAGCCTGCTCTGACCTACAGAAAGTCACTCAAGTGTATTGAATATTTGTCAACATTCTATTGCCAAAGATAAAGTGAGTGACTACCCAAGACAGATTCAGAAATATCTCTGTTTATTCCCAGCAACTGTGAGTATCTGTCTGGGAGCAAAGAGCACAGGAGGTGAGTTTCCCTTCCCTGAACACAGATGCTCTCCACACAGGGTCCAGAGGTACCTGTGCAAAAGCCAAAGTCTTATCACTAGCACTCAGCAGCTCAAGTCACAAAAAGTAAATGTGGAAACACACTGCTTGTTCCACCTTAGTGCACAAGGGCCCATTTTAAAACACACAAAAAAGGGGAAGGCAGTGGAGTTAAGAGTCATCCTTATAATGGGCATATCCTGCCTTCCGCTAAAACCCCATTGATGGCCCAACACAAATAGAGCATTTTCTTTACAAGCTTATTTTTTAATTAAACAAAATATTAATTAATGTTCTCCTTATATATCTTTAAGCAGCTAGGGGGAATGGAAACTAGCCTCCATTTCACTACTTCTATCATCACACCTATTAGCTCATTTACTTCTAAAGTGGAAACATTAAAGACACTCTTTGGTATGAAACCAAAGAGGCAGTGACTCAACACATCTAAAGTTCGTCTCAAAATATAAAACTGATAAGATGTTCCAATATAACTAAAACCTGACACTTTTTCTTGTTAGCAAGATGAGATTAAAGTAAAAGTTGGGGAAATAACTAATATCCCAGTAGTCAAAGTATTTGCTTAGTCAACCAACCCAGTTTCTCCCAAGGCCTAAAAAGCCATCTACAGTATAATCTTTTTTTTATCATCTGTTTAGTCTTTTTTATTCCCATTGTTTTTGCCAGAAAGATGAATATTTGAAGGACATGGAAGAGAAATCTTTATTTTTGAATTTGCTTCTGAATAACAGCTTCTGAGAACTGGTGTGGCCTAGTAAACTGTTGATTCAAGAACCAGCCCCCTGAGAGGACAGCACTCTGATAATCTGTGTGAAGAGTATTCACCAAAAACAAGATGAGCAGGGGTGACAATACAGAGCCTCCCACAGAAGAGAGTGTGACATCAAAATGCAATTGACTGCTGACCTGGGCATTAAATCTCCCCTGAATTTTTTCTTGTTTGAGCCTTTTCGAAGAGCAGGAAGGTAAAGTGCTCGACCTGTGTAATGGCTTTTAACTCAGGCTTGAGTTGCCTTTTTAGTCCCTTCCCTGCAGGTAGCCTCTTCCTTTGCTCTGAGAAGTGTCACACAACATCCTCCCATCACTGAGTCATCTGCTGGTGGCCTAAATGAAATCATGTGGCTTCTGGGGCCTCATAAAAAAAGAAATTTAGAGTGAGGACACTGGTGGCACTGGGAGGCCACACTTGGGAAGAATTTTCTTAGTCTGGCCAAGGGCCAAGTTGTAGTTCTGCCAATGCTTTCCCATGTGATCTGGAGAAGTAACTCTACTAGAGACTCAGAACTCTCATTTGCAAAAGATAGGCTTGGGCCAGATACTCTCCAAATTCCTTTGTAAGCAATATTTGATGATACCTTCCTTTCCTTGATAACTAGGAATAAATGTATAGCACAGAAGATTCTTAAATTATCTATAAAATTAAATAGACTACCAGAAGATGGTCCAATTTATGGGCAGAAAGATTGGGGTGGACCCATTCCAGGTTGCTCCTCATAAGAGGCTTAAGGACAAAAAAGGGTGTATGTCTTATTTATAAACCTGACATCTGACATAGTGCCTGGCTATCAGCAGGTTTTAAAGAATTAATCCATGAATGAATAAAAAACTCAAAAGCCAAGCAGACACTTAAGTTAGGTGGCAGCTATGTTTTTCCCTGTGTGTCTATTTGTGTGTGTGCATGCACATGAATCTGTGCTTTTGTGTGTACATGCACATACATAGACATGCCCATGTATATACATCTTTATCACTCAAAACCAAGTACCAATCGTCTCCTTTTTCCACTAGATAACAACCTTTTTAAGGATGGAGATCTCATCTTATTCTTTGCTATATTCTGAAAATCTAGCCAGAGACTGGCTGATAATAAATTCTCAGCAGAATTTATTGGATGGATGGATGGATGGATGAATGGGAGGAAAAAATGGAAGGAAGGAAGAAAAAAGGGAAGGAAGGAAGGAAGAAATTTTGTAACCTCAATTCCCATTTATCCCTTAACTAAAATAGAAGAAAAGCAATCATGTTTTTTCTTTTCAGTTTTTTTTTGGGGGGGTGGGCAGAAGAAGAGGAGAAATGAATGGAGTAAAGAGAAGGTGGGTAGAGAGAGAGAGAGGAGAAAAGAGATAAAGACAGAGAGATTAAAACTAACAAAGCCCAAGAGTTCTGTCTTTTTCAGTGGGCAGGAGGGGCTGTCTGTTCAGAGTTCACTATAATCAGGACACTGATGCTTTAGAGAAATAAGATATTAAAGGTCTGGAATGAGAAAAGTGAAAAGGAGTTGAGGGGCCAGCAGTTATCAAGAAAATTAATTATGCAAGGAAATAAATTACATTTTTTATTCTTTTGTTACTAATCCTTTTGGATTTCAATTTTTACCTTATTAAAGAGACTTAAGTCTTTAGCACAGATGAGGTGGAGTGGAATTAATAATAAGCTTAAGCATCAACCATACATTTGGATTTGAACATTTTTCAGAGGCAAAGGATTGAATTTTCGCCTCAGTATGCTAAAGCATTCTCATTTCCTATGCTGTTGCACAAGTCATCCTAGTTACATCTGTGTTTATCACAGGACAGAGAGTTTGGATCAGCTCACTCTAAGTGGTTATGAATTTGATTTTATGATAAAAATAAGAATGGCTACCTGGTGATGCAGGTAAAAACAGGCTGTTACAAGGTTCGGGCCAAAGGAAAACGTAAACCAGTATCATAATCCATGGCCTCAGTTGCTCCTCAGGAAAGGCTATTTCTATTTTCCCAGTGTCCCCAGCGCCTTTCTTGAGAGCAGTGTTGATTACCAGATAACCAGAGCCTTTGGTCTTTCACAGGATCAACAGCTTGGCAGCCACAAAGTGACAGGCATCAATACTAATCACACGAGCATATCTGAAACTGGACCCCAGGACAGGCAATGCTACACCTGCCTGTCCAAGAAATATACTCCAGGGCCTCCCCCATAGAAACCACTAACAACATTTATTAGCTGTTTCCTTGCCTGATAAGTGGTCTGCCTAGTTCTGGCTCTCATATTATATTCGTTTCAGTTTGTGTCCTAAAAGCTGATACCTTTGTACTTGGGAGGTGTGCAGTCTGCCAGCTGACAATGATTTGACATGACACAGTGATAAAAAACAGGGAGAGGGGATGAAAATAAAGGACAAGGAATTCAAGCTGCTTTGCTGTTGGCTCCAGGCAGAGGTGCCCATCAACACAGATACCGGTTAGCAGGAGCACAGGCCCTACTGATGGAATAGTTAGATCTCTCATGGCAGAGCTTCATTCAGCTGGGAGATATCAATCTTTCTTTCCTGGCCAAGGCCCTTTGCAGAATTACAGTGGGTTCTTCACCTGCACTTTTGAATTTAATGTGGCTCAACTTCTGCCCCTCACCTCTCACTTTTATTCCTCCAGTACCTCATTCATCTTTTTGTTCCTACTTCTTGGTCCTCTGTGAATACACTCAGAGCTGTCATTGGGTTGGTGGACACACATGCTGAATTGCCATTGCAACTGTGTATTAATGCTACATTCATTCAAGAGACCATCCAGAGTGTGAAGGAGAAGAGAGGGTCAATATAGAGCTTTAAACCCCTGGAAGCTCCTATAGAGGCAGAGTTGTGGAAATGGCCAAAATTCTAAAGAACAGTTTTAAGAATAGGGTCTTTAAAGTTAGAGTCTGTGACTAACAGTGACCATAGACAAGAGCTAAGCCTAACCTGGGTCTCATCGATAAAATGAACAAGATAGACTAGATAACTGATCTTAAAACCTTCTGTTGTTATGTTTGCAATAAATATTTTTTGTTAAGTTATATTTTCCATATGGAACCAGTATAGAAAATAAATAAAAATGGAACTGAGATGGCTGAAGCCATAGCTCAGTGCTGCTGGGTTACCCACATTTTCCTGACATCACTGACACATCTCCCTGAAATACTAGTGCTCCACGTAGCTCAGTGTAAAAAACAAAGGACAGATAATTTCTAAATTCCCTTCTAGCCCAAATGTTGTTTTGGGTAAGACATAGGAGACAGAGAACTTGGAAGGAGAGAATGGAGATATGTATCCTGTTAGAATTATCTTCTCTCTCCCATTTTATTTCTTTTTCTCGAAGGCCCTAGAGCTTTGTGGATGTCTATGGGGAGACAGAATATTTAAAGAAGGGGTATGTGAGCAGGGACCCCAACCCACTCCTACTGCAGTTTGAAAAGCTCAATATTTATTTATATACATAGTGGGCATAAAATAGAGAAGAACGGGGAAGATTGAAAACAATCAGCCTAGATTCAAGTTTTACAAAAGGAAGTATGTACCAGAAATATTTCCCAACATATTTGATATATTTAGGATTTATTATCTCTTTATCATCATCATTAGCACCACCACTCCCAATGACAGATACAAGACAGGCATCATTGATCATCAATTGGGGATAATAATAATTGGTAACAATTATAAACACTTTGTTAGGTCCTATTACAAGAATGTTACATTTACAGCAGCCTTAGAGAAAGGTACTATTATTCCTCCTCTTAAAAATGAGGAAACTGAGCCATAGAAAGTTAAATACCTTTCTTAAGTCCCAGAGTTGGTAAGTGGAAGAGCTGGGATATGAACTCATGTAGTCTAACTCTAAAGTCTGTGCTCTTAACACTATTGCTATCTAGGAAAAAAAGGCTATAGAGCAGAGGTCCCCCACTTTTTTTGGCATGAGAGACTGCTGCTCCTATGAGAATCTAATGCTTGGTGATCTGAAATGGAGTTGAGGTGGTGATGCTACTGCTGGGGAGCGGCTGCAAATACAGACAAAGCTTTGTTTGCTTGTCTGTGCTCTCCTCCTGCTATGTAGCCAGGTTCTTAACAGGCCACAGACTGGTACTGGTCCATGGCCCCTGGGTTTGAGGTCCCCTGCTATAGAGGGTTGAAGAGAGAACTGATCTGTGGTCAGGCTCAAACAAACTGTGAAGTCAGCAAACTTGTGTTTCAATGGTATAAAGCTCCCAGTTTTAGGCCTTCTATGCATCTATGCCCCTTTCTGGATCATCTCACCTTAAACATGTAAACATACTTCCAAGACACCTACTTATTATGTAGCTTATTTTCTTCTTAAAGCATTCAGAAAACATTTAGATCCTTTTTCTCACCTAGATGTAAATAACTGATAACAGGCTAATCTGCTTTCCCAAGGAGAGTTATGTTTTTACCAGCAAACAAAGCCTTGAACTAAAGAGGTGAAGCTGCACTTGTAAAATTTCAATGCCAGCATATGAACTGGAATTATGGACTCTTGAAATCATCTGTCTCCTAGTGTCCCTGAAATGTATTAGGTAGTTTTTAATTCATTCAGGGAAACCTGTCCAAACGGGGAAATAGATACAATCCCTACTTCAGATACTGTTCAATACAAGAGACAATAGAAAGCTTTGGCCTTGGATTTGCAGGGAAGGTGAGAGGTTGTGGGACAATAAGGAAGTTGAAGTCACTTAATGACCCCATCTGAAACTGTATTCTGCACTGCCACTCTTGGGTCATGTATGGGTTTACATTTTCTCTCAACATTCAAGCTCTTTCATGTTATTTATGTTTGGCCTTTTCTTTTACAGGGTATAAAAAACAAAATTAACATCCCCTTTCTCGAAAGCATTCATTGTGGCTCCCTAGGAAGAAAATGGTAGAGCTTGATGAGTCACAAAGCCAGCACTCACTTCCATACTACCCTCTCCTGCTGGCCTGGAGAAATCACTCAGTACCCGTAATGAGAGGATGCAGAGGCTAATTTTATATCATAAATCATAAGGCTAATGCTATGACTAAAAAGTGATGCCATCAGCTTCTTTTCCTTCAAGGCTGTTAGATCTTAGTCAATTACTTATGAACAAGGATTTAAAGAATTCAAAGCCCCTTTGCCAACAAAAGATGCTAATAGCTTTCTTTTCCCCTGGAAAGATTCTCTAACACCCCTGGAAGGAGCTCTAGCATGCTCTCAGCATTTATAGGAATGTTTGTAAGGGAGTAGCAATTAACGATGCCAGGCTAACAGGAATCCGGGGGCCTTGACACCCTCTGAGTTAGGCTGCCAGCACTCCCAGGGTAGCCCTAATACAAGAGGAGTAAGGGGAACACAGAGAAATAAGAAAAATATACCTTAATCCAACACATTTCTCAAGCTGTTTAAATAGGAAACAAAGTCCTACCAGGCTATAAGTTTCCAGCTGTTATGATATCATAAGATAAATTTACAGCTAGAAAAACAGCATGTTTGCTTGTATAAAGTATGGACATATAAATGTTCCAAGTGCTAAAAATGTCCAAACAAATTAATTCAAGTAAAATAGTTGTCTTTGATTTGGTTCTCTCACATTTGCTTTCTTTTTATAGAGCCTGTGAGCATGCTTCTCTCAACAATGAGAGAAAGTACACTTCATCCTCAGCAGGTACCCCTTCTGCACCTGGAGCCCTAAGCAGGAAAGTCAGGTGGTGCCTGCCCATGCCCCAATTGTTAACGATTCATTAAAATCTTAATTTAGTCTCCTTGTAACAGAAGAAAGGCACTATATGGGAGACTGCGGCTAGAAACCTCATGATGTGCTCTCATTTTGGATGCTCAGCGCGAGCTAAAATGAAAAAAGAGTTTCTTTCCTCAGTGACTTTGAAAAGAATCGAGTGGTGATTAACAGCAATATTTTTTTTAATGAAACGCAACTCGTCATCCCTGTCATCTTCTGGCCAACCTCACTTGTATGCACCTCCCTGACAAGAGGAATAATAATGGTCATACATCACTGCTCTGCATGTCCAATCATCTAAATCTTCCCTCGCTGCAGCCTCTGAGACTCAATTACTTTATTGACATGCAATCTTCATAAGGGGAGAAATATTGTGCATGTAAGGTCACTTGGTTATGAAGACATATTATCATATTATCTGCATGAGGGTTGCAGGGCTACAACCTGACAGAGCTAATTATAATGGTACATGATAGAAAGCTCAGTACACATTATTCGCTTGGCTGCATTTAAGGTGAGGTAAGTCCATGACATCATGGTTGTTTGAAAAAATAATGCAACTTTGGCTTGGATGCTATAACTTTCTTTTTTAACTCCTTAAATTTTCCTGAACAATGAAAGAATTAGTTAATGGATTCCTCAGAAAGCAAGGAAAGGGGATGGCATGCCATTGTGTGTGTGTGTGTGTGTGTGTGTGTGTGTGTGTGTGTGTGTGTGTGTGATTGTCATGGTTACTCTTCCATAAAACACCACGTTTCAGTACATTTCCCAGCAAGTGGAATGAGAAAGACTCAAGGGAGAAAGGTAAAGAGATACAAATGTGTCAATTTGATAACAGAGTAAAACTTCCCCTCACCCTCAATTAACCCCTTCTCAGATCCTTGCCCTTTTCTCTGTCTTGGTCTCACTGGCAGAACCTTATCTTACTAAGATTTAGTGCTCCTGCATGTGGTTTCTTTGTTCAGACATAACAGGTTATTTAAGTGTTCCCATCAGACACATGCTAGTAGTTTCATGTATTGCTAAAGTACACAGCTAGTCAGTCATTCTCTTCTTTAAAAACTTAGCTCATTTATCATCGCCATTCAACCCTGGTGTGTTTCATATTGAGAGGCCAGAATGAGGAGCTCTAGTGGTAATTTTGTAAGAAAGCAGCATCAAGGAGAGAAACCTGAATTTTCCTGCCTTGCTACAGTTAACATGGGGCCTGGAAAAAAAAACACAGGTATATGGATCTATGATAAGTTATCATGAAGTCAAACTCAAGTCAGCTTCCATAAATAGGCCTGGGCCAGCATCTGATCTTAAGTTCTAAATACATATTCTACTTTGGGAGTAGTTCATGAGCTTTTATAGAAGAGTAAAGAAGCTATTTAAGACATCACTGCAATTTAACATAGGCTGACTCCTAGATTGCCCTTCAGCAAAGAACTAATTCAATGAAAAAGAAGAAACAGCTAAACACTTCTGAGCTCCATAAATGGCCTTAGTCTTGTAACATGAGTGCTTTGGCTCAGACACAAACGCACAGGCACAACAAGAAACTGAGGTTGTCCAAATTCTCTCTTATTTAATGCTCTAATAACTTAAACTTTTGAATTTTTGATGTCCATAGCTTAAATGGTAACAAAGTCATAAAGACATTTATACCTTTCTGATTTTTAATTAAATCATATATAATATGATGCTGACATTAAGAAGATTCTGGTGTCTAAGTAGTTACCATTCTTAGACACCAGAATTTTAAATTGTTTTGGGTCAGAGAGTTCAATGCATTGCAACTTCTTAGACACCAGAATTTTAAATTGTTTTGGGTCAGAGAGTTCAATGCATTGCAACTTCATTTCCAGCATCTCGAATGCCTTTCTGAAATAGGGAGGTTCACAACGTACTTATTTCCAAAAGTTGAGATACTAATTGAGAAAAAATTCTATGTCAGTAGAAAAAGAGTTGGGCTAATAAACATTAAAATCTACTTTTGACTCAACCACCTATCATATTTGCTATAGCTCCTTAGCCAAGGCACAGTCTCTCTTTATATCTTGAACAAAGTACTCAGGAGAGACAGTAAAGTATTGTGAAGTGACCATGGTATTGCCTAATAAACAAACTGGGTTGAAAATATGGCCACATCATTTATAGGCTTTATGATCTTATGCAAATTATTTACCTTCTGTGCCTCAATTGCCCATTTTAAAATGGGTAATAATATTGTCTACCTCAAAAAATCAGTAAGATAATTAAATGATAAGAAATGAAGGTGATGACACTTTGAAAACAAAATACATTTGAGGAAAGGCAGTTATTGTTTCCATTTCAGTCCTCCCTGTTTCAAACTGTTATGCAAGTCAATGACTTAAGTAAACGTAGACTGAGAAGAGTAAAGCCCAACGTGAACATTTAACTGTGATTCACAGTGTCATCAGACTAGACTCTCAAATATGAGAGCTCTTTAGATTTTCAGTGTCCAAAGTCACTTTTATTAGAAAGTTTTGGCCATCCAGTGTCATTGGTAGTATCTCAGAAAACAGAAAGAAATGTTGTGATGGTAGAAAGTGATGTAATAGTGGAGAGAGTCATAGAAGACCAGAAAACAACTCCATACCGAGCCAGGAACTGGGATCATGAAGGAAAATAATGGTTATCAACTCCACACACTTGTCCTCCCAGTCATCCAGAGGGTTTGAGATCAACAGACTAATTCTTCCTTTTTGGAAATTAGGGAAAACTACATAACATCTTCCCTCCCAGCCTAGGAGTCAGGGGACCTCCAGGTCTAGTGGTCTTGAACAGATCACATTGAGGCCTCATGTTCTGCATCTAGAAAAGTGATTTCTAGTAACTAGTTTCCTGAAATACCTCTTCAGTTGATTAAGGTCCACTATTTAAGAAAAACAGACACTAAAGCAATGGGATCAACCATTCTAGTCAAGTTAGAATGTCCTCCCAATAACCTTATGAAATACATGTCATTGTCATCCCCATTTGTTGTTGAAGAAATCAAGGCTCAGAGAAGTTAAATGAATTTCTCCAGGTCAAACAACTGATAAATGGCTCAATTATATATTTTTAAACCTTTCAGCTTTATGGAATTTTATGTACTTCTGATAGCAGGAAATAGAAGAAATTTATGTATTTTACCTTTTGATCATTATTGGATAATATAAATTATCACTTTCTAAAAGGGCTTTAATTTGCTGACCTAATTGGCAGTGTTAAGTTGGATGGTTAAATTCTTCAGCTTATTGAAGGGCAACTTGCCATAAATGTACTGGAAAAAGCAAGATTTGAGATGAAAAGGGGAGATCCAAAGGCAAAGTTGACTGTGGTGTTTGTAGGTAGCTCTATGGTATTACTGAGAGCCAAGCTAATTACAGCAACTTTACCACTTCTATCCTTCCACCATAACTATTTCTGTCAAAGACTGCTAGCCTTTAGAACAGCTCTATTAGTGAAATGTATGTGTTCCTTAGGAAGACCGTCACCTTAAGAATTAATACTTTGTTATCAAGATGTCTTTGACAATGACCCAAGAGTGAGACATGAAATAGGGAACTAAGTAAAAAGAAGTTTAATTTTATAATTAGACAGACAGAGGAGAAAAATTGGTGGAGCTGTGTTCCTTTATTTTTTGATCTTAATTATTTAGCTAGATAATTTAGCCTCAAATTCAAGCTCTGTAAAGTGTGAATAAAATAATTTGAGAGTGAGGTAGACTAGCTGGTTGTAGGCCAAGACTCTCACTGAGAAAAACTAGTAATGCTGAAAGAAATTCATATACATATATATATATATATATATAGATATAGATGATATAGATATAGATATAGATATATAGATAGATATAGATATAGATAAAGATATAGATACACACACACACACACACACACACACACACACACACACACACATATATATATATATATATATATATATATATATATATATATATATATATATATATATATATATATAAATTTGTATTTTAAGTCCTAACAGAGCCACTAAAGCAGTGAGGACATGAAGGAATGAGATTCTGGAGAGAGAGGAAGTAGACAGGTTGGGAGTGCAGAGACATGGGCCCAGCTGCAATTCAGAGGCTGAGAGACTGAACCACACTTCAAATAGTCTTATAGGTCTTGTGGGACAAAACTAGATTTAAGGTATGTCAAGAAGGAGGGGCTGAAGCAGACATTCTGGACTTTCAGATGAGACTCTAAAGAACTCTATCTCAGCTGGAGGGTTGACTAAAAATAGATCTACCCTCATAAAGTTTGTAACCCAGCTTCCCATTTATTCCATCACTAACTGGATTGAAGTAATATTTTCCCACCCTAACTGCCTCCTAGAAACAAAATTAATCCTCTCTGGAGGAAAACAACACTATTCAGAGCTTCAAATTACCACCAAATTTTGGTCAGGTAGTCTATAAAAAATCATATGGCATGATAAGAGATAAGATCACATCCCTCAAAATCCATAGAAATAAATAAAAGATTCAGACCTACCAGAGATGCTGATATTGGAGTTGTTACCCATGGCTTGAGCATATCAATCATATATATTTTAAAGATGTTAAAAGATAAGATAGAGAAATTTAGCAAAGAACTGAAAACTATAAATCAGAATCAAGTTAAAATTTGAGGCTAAATATTTAACACCTTAAACTAAGGATTGAATTGGTATATTTAATAGAAGATTAGACACAACTGAAGAGATGATTAGGAAAAGAGAGGATGAATCAGAAGGAATCTATATTAAATGTTAAGAGGTCAGAGTTAAACAGCTTGTATACCTCAAATAAAGACTACAATGATTAAAAATTTGATGTGCTGCTAATACATATATTATATGTAAGAATTAGGAGAAATTGAAAGTAAAGAAATGGAAGAAGTAATAACAAAGGTACAAACCACAGGAGAAGATGTATGTAAACAAATACCAAGCAAATTAGAATTAAAAACAAGGAACATTAATAAAAATAAAGAGGTAACTTTTTACAATGATACAATAGTCGGTTGTTCAAAATGATGAAAAAAATGTATATATATTGTATATATAATTATATATATAATGTTGATACACACACACACACATATTTATCAAATAATCTAAAAAATACAGGATGCAAAAATTAACAGAACTAAAAGGTATAAAAAGGACAGCACCACAACCATAGTGGAAAGTATCAAAGAGCCCTTAGTGAGTGAAAGAAGAAGACAAAAATCAAGTTCTTTAAAAGCTTTGAATAGTACAATTAAGAAACTTGATTATATACATACATACCCAAATATACAAATGAAGACTGTTGTACATAAAAACTGCAGACATTGCACAACACACAACATTCACTCAAATTAAACATATGCTGGGCTATAAAGTAAAAGTCAGAAAAACTGAAAAGATTAATAAACAGAGTATATTTTCTGACCAGCGCAGAATTACCTAGAAATTAATTATAAAAGATAACTGAGAAATCCCTAATTATTGATAAATTAAACAATGTTTTTCAAGTAACTCAAGGGTCAAAAAAATCACAAGGGAGATTAGAAAAGATTTTGAACTGAATGACTATAAAAATATGACATAAAAAATTTGTAGGATACAGCTAACACCATGCTTACAGAGATATTTGTATCCTTGAATGTATATGTTAAAAAAAGAAGAAAGGCTAAAAAAAATCACTGATCAAATTATCTGTCTTAAGTAAAAAACAGCAAATAAAATCCAACATACTAGAAAATAGCAAAAAAAAAGAAAAGAAAAATAATGAAATATATGAAACATACATTAAAATAATCAACAAGCCTAGATTTGTTTTTGAGGAGGAAATATGAGAGTTTCTAGGGTGATGGTAGGTGTGCAAGAGAAGAGAAAGGTACAAAATTATAATATCAGAAATGTAAAGAGATGCATTAATAAAATGCCTAGAAAAATAAGAGGATACTATAAACAATTTATGCAAATAAACTTGATGTTTAAATCCAATTTTATAAATTCTTGAAAAACATAGATTACCAAAATACATAATAAAAAATAGATAGTCATATATCTTAAATTAAATCTGTACTTTAAAGTTTTCTCACAAAGAAAACTCCAGATTTGAATAAATTCAGTATGAATTTCTTACGTATTTCCAAATACTTAAGAAAGATATAACAGCAATTTAAAATAAAATGTTCCGGAAAGTAGATAAAAAAAAATTCTCTAATTTTTTTTGAGGCTAGTAAAATTTGATATATTTGATAAGAACATCACAAGAAGCAAATATTTTAGGATACTTTTTCTCATAAGCACAGACTTAAAATTCATAAACATAACAGTAGCAAATAAATTCTGTGTACATATTTGTGTGTATGTGTATTGATAAAACACTATCAAGTTGGACAAATTCCAGGAACGTAAGTTGCTTTAATATTTAAAATTCAATTCCAATTTAAATTTTAATTCAATTAAATTTATCAAGAGAGTGAGAAGACAAGTAGAGATTGATAGAAATATCTGCAAAAGACGTATCAGACAAAGGACTATTATCAAAATATACAAAGAATCTTTAAAACTCAACAATAAGAAAATGAACAACTCAATTAAAAAATAGGCCAAAGATATGAATATACCCTCATCAAAGAAGATATACATTTACTATAGTAAATAAGCATATGAAAAGATGTTCAACATCATATGTTGTCATGAGATTACTAATTAAAGCAATGAGATACCATTACATACACCTATTAGAATGGCCAAAATGCAGGACACTGACAACATCAAATGCTGGCAAGGATGTGTAACAACAGGAATACTTATTTGTTGCCAGTAAGAATTCAAATAACACAACCACAGTTTGTGTGGTTTCTTACAAAACTAAACATACTCTTACCATATGATCCAGCAGCTGTACTCCTTGGTATTTACCCAAAGAGTTGAAAAACTATGTCCACATAAAAACCTATATAAAGATATTTATAGAAGCTTTATTCATAATTGCCAATAGGTCAAAGCAATTAAGATGTCCTTCAGTAGGTAAATGGATAAATGCATATTACTAATTGAAAGAAAACAATCTGAAAAGACCACCTTTTGTATGATTCTAAATATATGATATTCTCATAAAGACAAAACTGTAGAGACAGTGGTTGGTAGAAATTATGGGAGAAAGGGTTAAATAGAGCAAAGATGAATTTTAGGGCAGTGAAATTATTCTGTATGATACTATCATGGTGAATATATGTCATTATATATTTTTCAAAACCCCTGAATATATAACATCAAAGGAACCCTAATATATATTATGAATTTTGGATGATAATAATGCGTAGTTTCATAATTTGTAGCACATGTACCACTCTGGTGGGGGATGCTGATAGTGAGAGAAGCTATGCATATGTGAGGACATAGGGTATACAAAAACTGTGCACTTTCTACTCAATTCTACTGTAAGCCTAAAACTTCTCTAAAAAATGTCTATTAGAAATCAATAAAATTCATTGAATTAAGAGAATAAAGGAAGAAAATCAAATTATCTAAATATATACACAAAGAACTTGCTACTTGACAAAATTCAACATTCATTCAGTTTAACTCTTAAAGAAATAGGAGTAGATTTTCCTAGTCAATTAAGAGTAGCTACAGAAATAATGTATCAATTACTAAAGCTAGTTGTGAAATTAAAAGCTGAGACTAAAAATTATAGGACATCTTTCAAAACCATTTTTATTCAATACTGTACTAGAAGTTTCTTAGCCAATGCTATAAGGCAAGAAAAGAAATAAAAGGATGAGAAAAAAAGATAATTATATTCAGAATATGAGATTTTTGTATATGGAAAATCAAAAGACTATAAGTTCTTAGGATAAATAAGTAAATTTAGCAAGGCTCCTGGCTTCAGGATTGATATATAAGAATTATTATCTCTATGTATTAGCACCAAAAATAAATAAAAGAAATTACAATAAAAATGAAAACTAAATAACATTTGAAAAAATTATACCTAGGAATAAATCTATTAAAATATGCATAAGACCTCTACATATAACACATACAAACTATAAAATATTATTGAGATAAACTAAATAAGATGTAATTAAGTGAAAGAAGATCCCTATGATCATGGACTGAGAGACATCATATTGTAAACATGACATTTCTCTACAAATTCGCATAGAGATTCAAAGCAATTGAAATCAAAATCTCATAAGCTGTTTTCTATTGTTGTTGCTATTATTAGAACAGGTAATATATTCTTAAAATTTGTATGGAGATACAAAGGACGAGGAATAACCAATGTAAGATTGTTACATGACTAGGTATTAGATATTATTATAAACCCACAGCAATTAAGAGATTGTAACATTTATCTAGAAGAGATAAGTATATAAATAGAACCTAACAGAGAATCCAGGAATAAACTCACAGGCAAACAATTGATTTATGATGAAAAAAGTGAAAAATGAAAAATTAATTCTTGACCCCTGATCTGGTCTATGATGTTAAATCTAAATGTTGGTCACCTGTCAGGTAGAAAAAGGACTAACATCTAGGATAAGACATAAGAAAAATTTTGGGGAGTAGCAGTAATACTCTAGTTTTTAAAATCGGGATAGTGATAGCTTGTAATGATTTATAAAGTTGTCACTATGGATTTGTGCACTTTCTGTAAGTATGTTAGAGCTCACTTTAGAAATTTATTTTAAAATAAAATAAATAAATTAGCAAATAAACACAAGGTATGTAGCATAGTACTTAGAACTCTTTCCTTTACACTGGAAGAATAAGGAGCATCTGAAGGACATGCTAATAAAATAGATATGAAACAGTAATTTCACCATTTTGCCTTGTGCTGATCAGAAAGAATGATCTAAAGAGGAATTAGTTTTAAAATATATATCAAGCAGGTGTGACCCCGGCTATGATTGAAGTAGACAGGATTACTAAATTGTATCCAGAGAGATCAAATTGTTGATGTAATCTGTATTTTCTCAGCTAATCCTACTGAGCCAGAGAAAAAGATGATATGTTACCAAAATTAACCTGAAGAAAGTAGTCAGGCAAGTAGAAAACAGAGCAATGAGATTACCCATGTCCAGTTCATTAGTGAGCAAAACATTTATGATCCAGGAGATATACTGTGCCTCCTCCTTCATAAATAGTGCTTAATTACTATATCGTAAGTGCTAAAAGATAGAAATGCATGATTGAATAGCAGAAATACACACATCTATACCACATACATGCACACATAGATAACATACACACACATCCACTCAGGTACACATATCTTTCCTCAGTTATTTCCTAACAAAAGCCACTGTGGTGCATGTCTAAGCACTGGAGAAATGGGATAGAAGAGGAGAAAGAGACATACAGCTTCTGCCATAGAGTTAGAAATGTTAGTATAATTATTTGATCTCTACCTCAGGGACTATTAAACTCTAACATATGAATCTGCTAAATGAGCTCTTTGAAGTTACATATTGAAATTGTCTATATGTACAAGGAAGTGTTTTTTGCTTTGTTTCCATTTGGTCTTTTTCAGTGAGAGATTTCACGGTGCTAAGCATATCCTCCAAGGGGTCTTAAACTCTCCACAAATCATAACCACTGACTAAAAATTTATTACAAAATTAATAATTTTTAAAAATTATTACATTTATATTTAATAAGAATTTGGCACTGGTTCCAGGTCCTGAGCTTGTAGGATTGATTGAGATGGGACAGTATACAGCTCTATAGCAGAGCTTTGCTATAAAGGTCCACCCACCCATGTGATCATATAGTTGAAGAATAGTCTCCATATGGTCATATGGCCATATAAAGTTAATATAATACTCTCACAAACATGAACTTCTTTCAATATCATAACTACTCTGTGAAAGAGACAACTTGGTAGGTAATAGTTTTTCATGAAAATTAGGACAATAAAGCTCAGAGAAGTTAAATAACTTGCCCAAGGCCACATAGAAGTCATAGGACTGACTTGAACCACTTGTTTAACCCATTTCTCATTCACCCGAGAATAGTCACCAGTGGTGTGTGGCTGCAGCATTCACCCCAAGATAACTTGAGGATTACAGTCCTCATTTCATCCCCAAAGTTTTCCACAAAATATCTTGCTTTTATTATTGTTTCCATATCACTCTAGTATATTGATAGTCTTTGGAAACCAATGACATCATTCTATTTATAGCATTCTGTTTTTAGTAGTTTGATTGCTAAAAATGTCAAATCCAAGAAAATGTAGCATTCCTATGTGTGATGTAAAATGAACACTGGCAGCGAGCTGCACTTTTTTTTCTAAATGAGAAAAAGGATAAAATCTCTGAAAAACTTGATACACATCCATGAGGAAACCTACCAGGAAATGGGAAAGCATGATTTCCCATGTACTCCCTTCCACTCCAGAGAAAGGGCCATTTGTGAAACTACCTACAGAGAGCCATGAATCTACCCTTTCTGAAGCTTTCAACCTAGTTCTATGTTCTAGAGTTCTACCATATTATTTTAATGCTTCGTCCTCAGGTGATGCTATGATTTGGATAGTTGAAGATAATTAGTGTGCTTTTCCCTGAGCCTTGGTATTTATCTAACCTGATTCAGAAGGACTACCCAATTATGTCATGACTCCCAGGTCTAAGATACTACAATGTGATACAGAGAACAGGAACCTCACAAAGCCCTCTTATGACCTGTCTCACAAAATTTGTGTGGGATGAATAGAAACCTACTCTTGTATTTCCCTTTCACAGAGCTAGGCAGGTGTGGGGTTGCAGCTGGATTTAGGATTTCTCAAGAAACAGCCTGAAGAACAAGGCATAGAGTAAGCCTGTGTCAGCACATCTTATGCACATGAGAACATGTGGTGTGCTGATCTGTGATGTGCAATAAAGGACAGTCAAGCTGACAAGTGTGGGAAGCATATGGCACGGTTGGGGTCTATAGCTGTGTCAGGAATGCACACACATATGGTGATGATAATGTGCATGGGATATTATTCTTAATCTTTCTTTCTTGAAAAACTTGCATGTGTGTGGGTGCATACACACACATACACATACACAACCCAAAGATCGGAGAATCATAACATGAAAATGGATATTAGACATTATCTAGTCCAGGATTCTAATTTTATAAAATAAATCGAAGCTCTAAATGTTTGAAATAGGATATATCATAGATTATACAGACAAACCCATGAACTTGTACCTAAGACTCCTTATTCCCAATCTAAAACTCTTTCCTCAATATCAAGCTACTTCTCAAAAATTGACAGCACCCAGCCCTATCTCTATTTTTCCCAGAATAGAACTATAGCTCTTTTGGGCAGAACGTCCTAAAGGCAGGTATTGAACAGACACAAGAAAGAAGATTCAGACCATGCATTGTCTTTATGTCAACCCCTGGCTCTCAAACTCAAATAGAGCCTCAGGAAGTTCACAAAGAAGTAGAAATAATTACCTTTGGAAAACCAGAAGGTCCCCATACCAGTGTCTTGGAAGCATGTATAACTATTCCCTCCAGCAAAGAAATAAAGTTACTACAAAGGCAGAGACACATGGAAACCCTGTAGGTCTCCTCCCACAGACTCTGAGAAGAAAAGGTCTTGAATTGAATCAAAGAGAGATAGTAGATTATACATCTTGTTGGATTCCTTCAGACCTACAGCAAAAGGACCAAGGGCTTATAGAGTCTCAGCTTCTTCTGACTCTGGCTGCATAACTAAGGACATCTGCTCCTGCTCCAAACCAAATATGAGATTCTTTTACCAGCCACTTTCCTGTTTTGGTAACTGCATGCCTCCCAGTTGCTTATCCAGGCTAGTAATTCAACAATGACGTTCAAAGCCCTCTCTGACATCCATCACAGGTAAGACTGAAAGGATTTTAAGGTGCCATGGGAGGAGCAACCTAATGAATCATATCTCAACCAGTTTCCCAGAGTCCAGAGTTACCTGTCTTAGACACAAGAGGAGAACATAGAATAAACTCTTCCCTTTTCTTTGCTCCTCAAACCCTTCAAGTTCCCTTTCAAGGTTCTCTCATTATAGCCTTCCTCAAGAACTCCAGTCAATATCATTGTCTCTTGCCTAGACTCTAAATCTATCTCTTGATTATTACCACTTAAAGAATATGATATAAGGTATGAGTGGGACTTTTATTTCATATTATTCTTAAATTTCTGAGGTCATAAACAAGATCTTAATCTTTCAGAACCCAGATCAAGGGTCATGCCATCCATGAAGCTTTCCTCACCACCACAACAGGAAGATCTTGGCTCCTCGAGTTTCCCAAACATCTAAGTTCACACTTGTTTGGTTTAGCATTACCTTACTGTAATGCACCATGGCATCAATCTCTCATTAGACATCCAACCCCTCACCACACCAAATGGATTTATCTTCTTTGTCTTTTTGTCTCTAGCACAGGTCTAGAACTTGAAAGGACTGCAGTAAATACTGGATGGATAGAAGAATGGAAGGGTGGAAGGAAGGAAGAAAAGAAGGAAGAAAGGAAGGAAGGAAGGAAGGAAGGAAGGAAGGAAGGAAGGAAGGAAGGAAGGAAGGAAGGAAGGAAGAATACATGGCAATGTGGGTGTGAATTCCTTGAACAGTGTCACCATAATGTCAATACTTGTCATTTGTTGTTTTTTTTCTGTTTGTTTGTTTTGTTTTGCTATTTTATAGCTCTGTAACTCTTAACAGAACTTCTGTCATTTTTTTACTCCATTGATATTAATGGTCCTTATTCAAGGATGAACATTAATGCTGAATTATACTACTAGCAAAGCCAACATGTAACATATGTTGGCATATAACACTGTGAAGTCAGAAGTGATATCCTTTTAATAGATGAGGTAGCTAAAGCTCAGATAACTTACAAAATTTGGCCAAATTTGTACAACTATAAAGCGGCAGCAATCAGACACAGAATCCAAGAACAACCCAGTGACTGCAATCTTGGACTTAGTTTCCTCTGCCTGGGTTTGAAGCCTATTCTATCTCTCACCAGACATGCAACCTCAGAAAGTTGCCATTTTTGTGTTCCAAGGTCCTTGTTTGTAAAATTGGGTTAATAATATGCCAATCCCATAGGATCCTATCATGATTATATTAGGTAATCAGCTTAAACTTAGTCACACTAAAGTGCTTAGAAACTATTTTTTTTCCAAGGCAAGGGCTTAATAAATGTTGCAGTTAATATTTATCCATTAGTTCAACATATATTTATTTTGCCAATGCTGTGTGCCAGGCATGAGTTTAGACACTAGGGGTATAACAGTAATGCAGACATAAATCCCTGTCCTTGGAGAGCTTACTTTCTAGCAAAGGAAGACACATGGTATATAAAATAGATAAATTTTATAACATTTTTAAATTTGAGAACCAGATTTCAATGCAGTCTGAAGCTCATGGAGATGTCAGAGCTGGAAAGATAATTGTGGGGACATCTGTATAGAAGAGATGATTACAGGCTCCAAAGGCACTGAGACTATTGAAAAAGGAGCTCAAAGACAGAATCTTGAGGAAAAAACCACACTGAAGAGATGTGAAGAGAACTGTAGGAGCAGTGGCCATATGAGAGAAACTCAGAATTGTGGTGTGAAAGATAAGGGGTGACAGGGTTCAGGGTGATCATTAGGTTACACCTGCAAAGAGTCAACAAGGCAAGGACTGTGGAGAGGATGTTGGATTGCCAACCAGAAGAGCAGTTGTAAACAAAGAAGGTGAGGAAGGAAGCCAGGGTACAAGGAGGGAAGAAGTAGGAGAAGGAGAGAGAAAGGGCAAGAAGATGGGAAGAAAGTCAATAAGTCTAAATTGCTCTTTTAACATTTGTCAATAAAACAAAGGAGGTGGTGAAAGAGAAAGGAAGAGAGATTTAGACTGAGAGGCAGGATGTCTATGAGCACAGGAGCATCACAGAAGTATCAAAGCTACTTACTAAACATTATGTGAGCTCAGAGTCTTATTAGACTAAGGATGTAGATTCATTCCCTATTCAATTTATCTCCACCTTCCTTCCCAAATAGCTAACTTACTGCTTTGTAACCTGTGTTAGGACACTTGTTTATATTTATAGAGTCACAGAACATCTTTTCATCTAGGCAATGCAGAGTCCTCCAATAAAAGGGACATGACTTCTGATTTTTGTGTTCCTCTCTGTCAACCACAAATTGTTGAATATAAAGCTATGTGCAAACTGTATGTTTTTAAAATATATGGCATGTGGGATGGCTGGTTAACCCTATAAACATGAACCAGAGACCAGATGGGGTTGTGAGCCTTCCTTCCAGAACCCTTACCTCAGAAAACACTACATCTTTCTGAAATACAGTAAGGATTATGGACCGCCCTCCCACCCACGCCACCTAGAAGCAGGAGTAAAGATAAAATGACACCTAAGATTCATGTTAGGCCAAGGATTACACAATTTGGGGAGTAGACCACAAACTAGAAAGCCACAAGCACCTTACTCAACCATTACCCCAAAATAAAATAAGATTATTTCATTTTTTTCTCATTCTCTAATGTTGGATTTTTTATTCCATACCTCCAGCTGGTAAGTCAAAAAAAATTGGGAAATGTTCAAAGATTCAAGAGAAACTCAAAGGGTAATTTAGTCTCATCAAAACCAAACTAAAACCTTGGCAAACAGATGCCTGTGACTTGTATATGCACCAGAAGGCATCCCAATGGTGCTTTAAGATTTTGCAAACATTCTCCATTCCTCACTAGACTTCTTGCCAAGTGAAGGCCAGAGCTTCCATCTGCTTTCTATCACTGTCCCCACTGTTGCTTTCTGGGGGAACTCTGCCCTGGTTATATTGTCATGCCTCCAAAGTGGTCAGCCCCAACAGAGCATAGTGAGTCTTGGGCAAAGACCCCCAGCCTATAGTTAAGTTCAAAGAATTATGCATCCTGCCAGAAATGTGGCTCCATTCTCTGCCTCTGACATCCTCATGTTTTACTTTCCTCTGCCTCCATTCCTGGAAAATGGAAACTAGCAACATTATAATGAATGTGCTTTGAGATCCCACAATGGTCTACACTATGCCATAAATAGAATTCTGGCCAGGAAAGTAGAATCTTATAACCTGAAGCACTTTAAAAATAGTGTAAGATTTGTCTGAAGAAGAATAGTAATACTCTTTTAGGGAAATGATGTGGTTGACCTTAGGCAAACACTTTCAACCCAGTGAGTCCATGAGACATATTTGTAATGTATGTGTAATGATCTTAATTATGTTGGAGTTTTCAAAAATCACTTACACAGTTCTGGCACTGGGTTTAGAGAAGCAGCTGAGTTTTAAAAAATGAAGTAATTTTTGAGAGATACATAAATCTGGAAAAAATCTGGTCTGCACCACATACACCATGAAGATCCATCCTCAAGAAAGTACCTTTCACCCATCTTCATTATGTGCTATTGAAATGACTTGGCCAGTGGGCATGAGAAGTAACTCAGACTTCAAATGGCCCTAACACATTGTAATACTAAGATCAGTTAGCTTTTTTGTTTCAACCTTTTCTAATTAAATAATACCAAGTACAGCAAGATACCCATGCATGAAATTTTCATCTCAGGGTTATTATGATTGTGGGAAAGGAGAACAGGAAAATGACCAACACTTCTTGCATGAATTACTTGTTCCAGCTGTCTAAATGGTCTCTTTGCCTCTAAACATGGACTGGAGCCAAAATGATCTCTTCAATAAGCCAGTCTAAACTTTTAAGCTCTCAATTTAAAACTCTTCAGTGATTTTTCCAAGTCTCTATGATAAAGTCCCTACTACTTAAGCTCTCTGTGACCTTGCCCTTACTCACCTCTGCTACCAGCTCCTTCACCCACTTGCTTGTTATTCTCTCTTCCCCTCTGTCTTCCTCCACCACAACAGTCTTAGGACAAACTACAGTTAAATTTCTTCAACAGACTTTGCCTCTGTTCTCTAAACCATCATACATGCTAATCTCTCTAACTTGAATACTCTTCCTACATTTTCACTTGTTTAGTCGTGATACATTTTTCAGAACTAAGCTTCAAGTCAGATCTCACCTCCTCTAGGAAATGTTCCCTGGTCCTTACTTAAAATTGGATTTCATGTTCCTTCAAATGGTCTCATGAGTCTGAATGTCCACTCTAAAATCTCACTATACTGAGTTGTTAATGTAAATCTTTTCTGGATGCTACCCTCTGTAGTCACAGAAGTTAAGTTCATTTGATTACCAGTTTATTCTTAGCACTATGACAAACACAACATAAACACTTAATAAATGTTCATTTGGTGCTGCTGTTACACATTAGGAAATGCTAAGGTCATTTATACAATTAATATTAATAGTCAAATAGATGTACTAGTATGCAGTCAAACGCGAAATATGTAACACAAAACACTTGTATTGATGTTTATTGAAAAAGCAAAAAAATGTACATTTACAGCATGATCACAGCTACATAGCAAAATATATGCATTGAAAAAAAATAGAAGTAAATAAAGCTGATGTGCTAATAGTGGAATGTTTACGGTGTCAGAAATATGAGCAATTTTTTCCTCCCAATGTTATTAATTTTCTAAATTTTGTAAAATACACATTTTAGATTAGAAAATATAATTGTAAAAAGTAATATTAATAATTTAGAACTATTAAATACAATATTCTCATTGCAGAAAATATACAAACACAAACAAGTTTAAAGAAAAAGAATATGAAAACCACCTATAATCTCATCACTACAGAGATGTGGTAAATGCTAATCCTTGGTGTGTGTGTGTGTATGCGCACACATATGTGCATAAATGTTTACCTAAAAATCACCTGTACAACTGACACAAAGCGACAAACTGAATGAAATTGGACTATGAACCATGGGATCTTTTTAGAGTCTCTAGATAGCAGTAACCAGATGCAAATGTGTTTTTTTTTTCTTTTTGTTTGCTTCCAAAATTCATTCATTCAATATTCATTCCTAATATATTCCTTGAGCCCCTAGCAAATGCTAAATGCTGAGTACCAGAAGAGAGAGAAATGGGCTGGGGATCTAGGGTCATCTGTTCATGTTTATGACATGACTGCTATACCAGGAAAGCATGTAAATCACCAGAGGAATGCGGTAGAGAGGGGAATGACTTCTCAAAGAGAGTGAGGAAGAAAGGGAATGGCAAGCAATGAAGATGGTGAGTAGAACTGAACAGTGTAGCTAGAATCTTGGAGCTCTGGAGAAGAAAGAAGAACCCAGCAGAAAAACAAAAAGGAAAACAAGAAAGTCAAACTTCAGAGGTAGTTTTAGAAAGCAGGCAAGAAACTGGCCAAATTAGTTCTCAAACATTCTGGCTCTTATTACTCAAAATCATGTCACTATGAACAGGCAGTTTCTGCCCTGTATCTAAAGGACCAAGTTTGTCTTTGGGGTAATATTGACAAGAATAATTTATATTTCTACTATCATATCCATAGAACATTTCCTTCCAGATGTTTTGAACACAATCAATGAGAATTCTGCTTTTCAATAAACTTCACAGTGGTCTGAATTATGATTAGAAAGCAGGACTTACCAAAGGTGAATGTTTTAAACAGTTTATCTACTATTTAAAGATACTTTCTTTAGTTCTACAAAGTCTCTATCAAATGTATCTAGTATCTGGTGGTGTAATGGAGTTTCTCTGTTGACCATAGCCATCACTGTGGTTCTGCACTAGTGTTCACATTCCAACACTCAAGTGACTGCAGAATGAGAAATTTCATGGTATGCTCCAAACCTTTCTCAAGGATCGACTCTCATCAAACTCAATTGCTCTGCATCTTGCTTTTTTTGGGATTAGGTGTGGGATAAAATCAAAAAGCAGTGGGGAGTAGCTAATCAAAAGGTACAATGTTCCAATTAAATAAGATGAATAAGCTCTAGAGATCCATGCCTTGTGTCTATAGTTATAATAATAACAATTCTGTGTTTTATACTTAAACATTTGGTAAGCAGGCAGATCTCATGTTAAGTGCTCTCACCACAATAAAATATTTTATTTTAAAAAAAGAAAAGCAATGAGTTAGTTGATCTAACACTGGCAGAGATTTTAAAACTATGTTCCCTATATTACTAATCTGTAATAAGACAGAGGGTGACTGAACTGGTTATATCTAGAGTCCAGTTGATGGTCTAAAATTCTATGTTTAACATATTGCCCTTTCTAATTAGAATATCCTAAAGATCATGTTTTAATTCACAACAAATGTTTTAAAATAGATTTCCTTCCAAGATATCATGTGAGTGTAGTTAAATAGTGAGATTGCCTGGCCAGTTATGAAGTATTTTGTTGAGTTTATCTATCTATCTATCTATCTATCTATCTATCTATCTATCTATCTATATCTATATCTATCTATAGATAGATATAGATATAGATATATACACACATATATATATGTATATATATACATATATATGTAAGTCATATATATATATATGCAAGTCATATATATATATATGCAAGTCACACACACACACACACACACACACACATATATATATATATATATATATATATATATATATATATATATGTAAGTTAGAGTGATACAATAGAAATAATCCATTATTTAAAGACAGATGGTTTTGACTCTCACTTGGTCACCTTCTAGTTGTGAGACCTTGCACATATTTCTTGTCTCTCTTTTTACTCACCTATGAAAATAGAAATAATAATAAAATCTATTTACAGGGTTTTTATGAATTGAATAAAAGAACAAAATAACATGAGTTATTTTAATTAACTAAATCTAAAGGTTAAGGAGGATTTATGAGTTATACTTGCATTGGATAAAACCTGGACTTAATAACTTCTAGCACATTCATCTATTTATTTTTCTGCCAAGTTCCTCTGTGAGAAGAGGGTGTATGTCCAACTCATCTGGGCATTCATAGCTCTGAAATATTGACTGAATGAAAAAAAATGTAGAAACAGTGATTTTAAGTTTGTTATGTTATTTAAAAGCAAATGTAACCAGGATAGGACTTAATCTCTGAGCAGCTGGCAAATAACTATTCTTTCTCAGGTCATACCAGCAACTCTAAGCATATTTTCCTGTCCTCCTCCACTCTCCATGGCTGAGCCCAAGCCAGGTTGTACACTCCCTGTCCTGTGCACCTTCCATCTGCCTCCCTTCTACACTAGTACTTGGTCCACAGCTCTGTATTCTGTACTTCCATTAGCATGTTAGCTTTATGAGGCATGGACTGACTCTTAATTAAAGGCATTCAATAACTGTTTTAGATGGATAAAAGGATCAAAGGATACATGAATGGGTAGATGGGGAAGGGTGGAAGATGACTTGAGTGAATTATAACTCAACCGTACTGAGATCTTGAAAAGTTATTTCAACTTTTCCAAGTTTTCTTAAACTCTAAAGATTTTATACCTTAAAAGTAGGTAGAATCAAAGAATTTCCAGAGACTCTTGAGCAGGTTCTATGGACTCAATAATAAAGGTTTTACTTTTTGCTCACAAATCTGCTCCAGGGAAGGCCACCATTGAAACAAGAATGTCTCTTTTTTAGAGAAGTTATACTCAGGGTCACAATGAATGAAAGGATACCTGACAATCCATCCTGAATCAAACTTGAGGATCAAAGAAAAACAGATGTCATAGCCCTCTCCACTCCCATGACAGTCACAAGAGCTATAGCAGGGTGAGGAGAACCACTGCAATTGCCCTTTAGTCCCTCAAGGGTAAAAAATCTATGCAACCAAAAGACCACAAGAGGCTGGAACATACTTCTTTAGAGCATAAGACGTTCAGCAAATATCTCTAACTGGCTATACATCTCATTTCAGTTTTTAAAATAAAAAACAAATGAATTCCCGTCCCAACATGTCTGTGCCAAGTACTTAGAACATAAAAAAATAAATAGTTTGTCAACAACTTTTTCACAATATTTACACCTCTGTCTCTACTACTATGAATATGTTAAAGGCTTGTGGGTCCTGGTGGGACCTAATAAAGATGCCACTTAAACATTTACCTCCTTCCTGTGATAGGACTTGTAGTAAAAGATGGCACTGAAATGTAAACACCATTATGTCACCTTCCCGTAGGATGTATGGGCTGTGCACAATGCCCTTTCCAGAATGGCATCCATATTTTTTAAAGCCATCCACTTAGCACTTCTCCAGTTTTTAAATAAATAACATATGCAAATGCAAATAAGCCCCACCTGCCTCTTCCTGTTTGTTCCTCTTGTTTTGTAATTTTTAGGCTTTCCTCCTCACTGGTCAGTTAAATAAAAGGACACTTGAGGTAAGAGCACTTTTGGAATTTCTGATCAGTTGATTAAATTATTATTATTTGTACATATAGCTGTAAAGAGTTTCAGGTATCAAGGATATCCTGACAAACATGGGCAATTTTAGGAGATGGAGGGTCAGGAAAAAGTGTGAGAGAGAAAGACGAAGTTAGAAGAGAGAATAAAAAAAGAGGGGCTGAGAAGACTACATGAATAATTTTTTAAATGTTTTAATCCCTCAAAATTAAAATCAAGCAAACTCCATGAAAGAATGAATAGAAACGGGACACAGTGTGACTTTCCCCACTGCTCTTCCTGCCCTGCTTGATTTAGTTCTTACCAGATGAAACAAACCCTTCTCATAAGCTGTGAACTCTGACTTCTTAAGTTCACTCTTCTAAATGACTATAAAAAGACATCGCTTTCAAAATCCATCAGCCAATCACATCCTAAAAGTAAAGAGAATTATCCACTTGACTTAAAAGTCAGAGCTTTTTAAGTGGATGTGGGAGAAACATCCCACTGTTCCTGGCAGGAATAAATTTGTTTCTCACCATTTCTCCTGCCCTCAATTGGACTACCCAAAAACACACCAAGCACCACACCTCCCCTCAATATGCAATGCAGCTTTTATTTCACTAAATGACAGAAGCTGGCCTCAGGAACCAAGGGAGACCAGAATGAGTATATAGGAAGGTTTCCCCTATCCTTGAGCCATAAAGAAAACAAAATAAAATAGAAGCATTGTATATCTTACAAAGCAACCAGATTGAAGATGGTTATATTATTGGTTTTGTGAGTCTGGGTCCTGTTTCTTTTTGCTGTATAACACATTACCACAAACCCATTGGCTTAAAAAAGACACAAATTTATTACATTCAGTTATGGAGGTCAGAAGTCTAAAATGAGTCTCACTGGGCTAATGTCAAAATGTCAGCAGGGCTGGTTCCTTCTGGAGGCTCCAGGGAAGAATTCTTTCCTCGTCTTTTCCATCTTCTAGAAGCTGCTTGGATTTCTTGGCTCACGATCTCTTTCTCTATCTCAAAGCATATCATTTAACCTCTATTTCTGCTGTCATATAGTTTTTCTGTTTGGGATCCTGCTGCCTCCCTCTTATAAAGATTCTTGTACTTACATTGGGCCCACCTAAATAATCTATCTCAATATCTTTAATTTAATTACTTACCTAAAGACCCTTTACCAATGCTCAAAGCAAAAGATCGTGGTTTTATAAGGCACAACAAGGGAAAGCCTCAATGAGCAGAAGACTTAGGAGGAATCACCTGAAGGAAGGGATGGATGAACCACTCAGATATCCAGGGAGAAGATCCAGGCAGAGAATCCCAGTTCCCCAGCATGCTCCTGAACAGCAGGGAGGGGCATGTGGCTAAGACAGAGTAAGGGAAAAAGGGGACAGATGAGGTCAGAGAGGTTTCAGATGGCCTCAAATGCCATTAGAATAAAAACTTGGCTTTTATTCTAAGTAAAAGCCAGCAATCAAATAAGCACATTTAGGATTGAAGATTTTTAAGGTTTTATTTTCTTTTTAGCTTGCTCACATACAGACATTTAAAAATAGCTACTAACTGTTTCTTTCGGGGAATGTGAGGTACTCATAATAATAATAAAACAGTGCCTTGGGCTTTCTTACAACTAGATACATCAAAGGGTTTTAACTAGTAATTTGGGGAGCATCTGCCTCTGGGTGCCACTGTTGTGATTTCAAAATAGAATTATCTTGTGCTATGTGATTTCTTGAATCATTAGTTTTCCATTTTCTTTTCCTCTTTTCTTTTCATTCATTTCTTTTAGTCCAGCACTAGTATATGCAAGAAGTTTTTTTAAAAAATGGTGGCTCATGGGCAATTGGGTGAAGCAGGTAGTTGCAGAAGAGAGAAAGGAATGGAGCCTCTTCCCTGGGCTCAGAGTGATCCAGTCCTCCTGAATCTATTCAATCAATGGATAATGTTGTCTGGTCTGTCTGGCTTTTCAAAAACAATGAAATTATCATAAGGAAAAGACTAAGGTCAGGGGAAAAATTAGAAAAAAGAGAACTCTTCACAAAGTAGTGGACTACTTTGCTTGATTTAATCTTTTTACTACAGTATGGGCCTAGAACTGGGACATATTTTTGCCTTTGAGAGAAGAGTTCTTATCAGAAGCATAATTTCCACGAACAAACTAGCACCCTAGTCCCACCCCTTTAATTACTTGGCTGACAGCAAGCTCAAACTCTTCAAAATTATAACTGCCAACAAGTCTAACTCATTATGTGCTGAATAGCACTTACCTTTAAAGATTAATAATTTTAGCGTTATCAAGAAAAAGTAACAAAACTACTTGATTTCCAGCTAAAGCCCCAAATATTTAAAGAAACAGCCTTTAGGCAGGGTGCAAGAGATGTACCACTGGCCTTAAGGGGCCTTCTGGGTTATTCTGTATGTGGAGCGACACAATAGGGCAGCAGACATGTGGGTCCAGTGGCACAGGAACCAGAACTCTTGGCCCTCTTTACTACCTTTGCCCATTTCTGACTGCCAAGATCAGTGAAGAAAAGAGGCTGGGAAACAGGATAAGGAGGAAGTATCTCAGAGATCTCATTCTTCTGGGTGTTTGGCTCCATGATCCAGCTACATGCTAGCATTGTCATATCTGCACTATACTATAGAATATTATTATTTTTTATGAAAAATCATTAAGAAGGTGGATCCAGTAACAAAGGGAAAAGGAACAAGTAGGAGACGTCAGGAGAAATGAGGACAGAGCTATCTGGTAACCACAGAAGCCTTGGAGGAGAATTCCAGTTCAGAGCAACTTGCACAGTAAATAAAATAGTTCTGGAGTTTAGGGGACAGTTTGTGATCTTTGGAACAAATCTGACAGCCTTAAAGTTTCTGTAGGAAAGAAAAATAGAGTTGCATTTGCAAAGCTTTCTCTAGGACCTCCAAGTTCCTTGGCCTACATATGATTATTTACCCAATTTCTAAGTAACATATCTTTGTGCAAAATACCTCCATCTCAAAGAATCTAAATTAGCTATGTTGATACAGAAGAAAGAATTTAATTAAGGTAAATACTACAGGGATTGTCCACTGCAGTATAGTGGACATACAGGCCCTCAGACCTGGGCAGGCTCAGGGGCAACTGTCTCTTCACCATGGCCAGCAAGGCATAGAAGACCCAGCTACATCCTACCTTTGTAAAGTCACCCCACATCTCCTCTATTCTATGGTCATTAGGCTCATCCTGCACTGGCTTTTGTGTCTAGCCCTAGACCATGCCAAGCTTGTTCCAGGATTCTGGCCTAGCATTTTCCTCTGCCTGGAAACTGCCTCATATTCCTCATATGGCCTGGCCCTTTTCCTCCTCCAGATGTCAACTCAAATGTCACCTTCTCAGAGACAGTTCCCTAATCACCTTCTTTGCTCCCCGCACCACACAGAGGTACTTGCCAGCACATCACCTCATTTTATTCTCTTCATAGCACTTATGGCTCTCTCAAGTTATCTTCTTTATTGCTCATTGTTGGTTGTCCCCTCTACTAGATTTCAACTCCTGGGTTAGTTCCCAGTCAAGGCTGGCTCCATAATTTGCAGAGTACAATACAATAAAAATATGAGGTTCTTTTTACAAAAAGCAAAAGAAAACCTTTTAAATTTTTTTCTGTGGTCTTTCATAGTATTTTTATTTGTTATTTACTATAATGTTCTGATTATGAGACAAGTACAGATCCTCACAGGTGCCCTGGGTCCTCACCCTGTCACTTGGCATGCAAGACATGCACATTCAATTCTGACTTTCTCTGTATTTGTACCCAGGCCCCCTCCAGGATTGAAGGGTATGAGAAAGGGATATAGAAAATACATCCTGTGGAGGCAGAGAGATACAGGAGAATTCTTTGAGCCTATAGCACATAGCTCACTATCTAAATGAACTTCACTTACAAAGTATAAATCCAAAGATAAAATTAAGACTTTCAAAATGGCAACCACAGAACATTAAACTCCAAGCACAGGGTCCATGAGTCCTGTCTTGTCTCTAGGCCCTAGGACAATGCCTGACATGTGGCAAGGAGTGAAAGGATAAATGAAAGAATAAGCAACTAAATGAACTAACAATTCCAGAAAGCATTTCTGTTTTTCTTATCTTGTAGACAAACTGGCTTTCTTTTCATGAATGAATAACTCTTCCTTAAGCACATGCCATTCATAAGTCATTATATGGGGACCTCTTTGGGCATGTTAAGATAAATCAGGATCAGCATCCTTCTTCATAAAATCTGTAATCCAGTAGTAGAGCTATGACAATGCCTTCAAACAATCCTCTATGAGGTAAAAAATGAAAAGTAACCTAAGTTACAGAACGACGGCAGCTCAGAGATCTATATAGCTTCAAGGATCACAAAAGGTTTTATGAAAGAGATGGCATTTAAGTGAGCCTTTAAAACAGTATGGGATTTAGTCATAAAGAGAACCTGGGAAATGGTAACAATGACAGCAAAGGGTAAAAAGTGGAAAGGAAGAATCACATACAGTGAGAGAAGGCAAGCAGCTTGGGTAGGTAGTCTAAGACCAAATATAGAGAATATTGAAGCTACTTAGTATTTTTGAGCAAAGAATTGACACTGACAGGTGGTGATTTGGCTATCCTGATATATTAGTTGTGTATTACTAATTTAGCAGCTTGAAACACTACATATTTTATTGCCTCACAGTTTCCATGGGTCAGGAAAATGGGTACAGCTTAACTACTTCAAATATCTCATAAGGCTGCTATCAAGGTATCATCCAGGACTGAGGGCTTATCTGAGGCTCGACTAGGGAAGTTTCCAAGCTCACATGGTTATTGGCAGGATTCTGTTCCTGGTAGATGAAGGGCCACAGATCCTCAACTATTGGTCAGAGACCACCCTCAGTTGCTTACCAGGTGGGCTTCTCTAATGTGGCATCTTGCTTCATCAAGGCAGGCAGGCAGGGAGTCTTCTAAAAAGGCAGAATTCATAATCTTATGTAGCCTAGTCAAAGAAGTGACATCCCATCAACTTTTTCACAATATATTGGCTATAAGCAAACCACAGGACCCATACACAAGGGAAGGGGATTTCATAAGAGTACAAATACCAGTAAATAGATATTATGAGGGCCATCATAGAGGTTGCCTACCAGACTAAGGTAGGACAGAATGGATTGGTGTAGAGGCCAAGGTGGAGAGGCTATTACATAGACCAAGAAGAAAATAATTAAACCCATAGAGAAAGAAGTAACTTTAAGGAGAATGGACATTTTCAGTGGGAGAATTCACAACTCCTAGAACTTGGCAGTGAGTTCTATGTGCTTTGTAAGGGAAGAGAGAAAGTAAAATAAGATCCCAAGGTTTTAAACTCAAGTGACTAGACTTAGAGAAGTAGCTAAGAGAAAGAGAGAATAAAAAAAGAGAGTCTGGTTGCAGTTATCTTGGTGGGAAAAAGAGAATGTATTAAATTTGAGATTCTAGAATGCCATCCAAGGCAACCATATACTCAGAAATGCTGAATTTCAGGAATGCTATTGAGGCTGGAAATCTATATTTGAGAGTCTCTTGCACACAGGCAACCACTGATGACATGCAATTGGATGAAGGGAATAGAGCTATTTCAAACTGTTTCATCAGTTTGGAATGAGGAAGCCCTGATAACTCACCTCCTTTTGTGAGAATTGCAGCTTCACTTCCAGGCTGGAATCTGGAATGGCCAGAAGAGTACGTTTAAGTCAAAATAAAAACTTGAGTATGTCTGGAGTTGTGCAAAAAGCCAACTAGTTGGAAGACTGGTCTTGCCAGGACTTTTCCAGAGACAGAGAAAGGTCTAGCTACAGGCAAAGGTTCCCAAACAAACATACATATATATACTGACTCATAAATAATAGTAAGAAGAATACTTTAAATTTATGTTATTTCTTAGTATTTTAAAATAACCTATCTTATGACTTGAACCTCAGGACTACCTAATATTATTTCATTCTGCAGATAAAAAAAAAAAAAACCCTGAGACTTGCCTTAAGTCACCAAGATAGGAGTTATGACTAAAATATTTGCTTTCTAAATACTCACCTGGTGCTTGTTTCTTTCCACAATACAAAATCCCTGACCTAGAATCTGAGTCTAAGATAGATTCTCCAAGCTTTTCATGTCAAAGACTCACTTTGCTTAGCACAAATACAAATATGCACACATGCCCCATAATTCTCAGAGATTAATTAAATTTGGAAAGCCTGAAGACTCAAAATCTCCAAGTAAAAAAAATAATCTTGGGATAATAAATCAGATAGAAATAAGAAAATTGCGGCCTCCCCAGAGAAACTGTTGTGAGAAACTCAAGTTTAAGTTTAAAGAAACTCAACTGGCTTCTCAGTTGCAGTTATCTAGTATGGAACTGAGCAAACTTTCAAGCCAGACCAAAACCCAAGCCATTCCTGTTGCCAATCCATATCATAATCAATGTAGATTGAATGTCTGAATATAATTTGAATGAAAAGCATTTCAAAGCACAAAGGTTCTGTTCCCAATAAGTTTAGTCTATATAATCAAATGCATTCTTCTAGCCCAATCAACAGAGGCTTGGCAGAATAAAGGTCTTTGGTATGAGCAAAAAAATCCAAGCTTAAATCTTACAATTGTCCCTTTGAGGGTCGTTGACTCGGCAAGTTTTACAGTGGTGTACTGAAATGAATACTGCCTCTATGCAAAGCAACAGGAGGTCATATTGTAATTAGAATGCAATCAGTGGAATTGGTTGTGGCTTGGTTTTCTTCCTGAAATGACAATCTATGCCACATCTGCCATTACATTAATATTTTCTGCATTACTAGAAGAACAGAGGGCGGGTGTTGCATGGAAGGGAAGCCACCGCCTTTGCACAGAGCAGCTGATAGAGTTGTCTTTAACTAGAAGTCCGCATGAGCTAATCAAGGGCCAAAAAGTTCACCGTTAAAATACCCAAACCATCTGGCAGACTGTCCCATGATAAATCTCAATGATAAATGTCTCCATTTTGATGTTACAAAGGAATTGCAGACCTGCTCAGTTTTGGCACAGCTGAAAACATACTTGCTACAGTAGAATAGAACTCAGATGTCCCAAAATAGAGAAGTAAATCATTTTGACCTGCCGGGCATAATATATTTAGAGAAAACCTGATTGTAATAAAAAGGTTGGACTCATCACAGTTTCTGCTGTAGGAGTGGCAATATATTTTTTGGAATACTTTTTGGTTTAGTGAAAACTCCAGCCTGTACAATTTTAAAGCTGCCTTCTCCTCCTTCTCCTCCTCCACCTCCTCCTCCACCTCCTCCTTCTTCTTCTTCCGCTGCTGCTGCTGCTGCTGCTGCTGCTGCTGCTGCTGCTGCTGCTGCTTCTTCTTCTTCTTCTTCTTCTTCTTCTTCTTCTTCTTCTTCTTCTTCTTCTTCTTCTTCTTTCTTCTTCTTCTTCTTCTTCTTCTTCTGCTGCTGCTGCTGCTGCTGCTGCTGTGCTGCTGCTGCTGCTGCTGCTGTGCTGCTGCTGCTGCTTCTTCTTCTGCTTCTTCTTCTTCTTCTTCTTCTTCTTCTTCTTCTTCTTCTTCTTCTTCTTCTTCTTCTTCTTCTTCTTCTTCTTCTTCTTCTTCTTCTTCTTCTTCTTCTTCTTGTTTTGCTTTCTTTTTCTCTTCTTTTTGTAAGTATTCAGACATCACTCTCTGCCACTTGTAAACTACAAGTCTTCTCTCCCTGGTCCTCAGGCATCCTGCAGGGGACTGTTGAGGCTAGCATGCCTTCAGAATGATTAATCTGCTCGCCTTTCAGAGGTCTGTTTTGCTGGGCCCACGGCCACTGCCAAGAAAGGACACACTGTGACCACCAGCTCCAGGAAGCAGAGGCACAGCCTCTAAACTCAAGGTTAGTCCAAACCTGATGCCGAGTGGGAATCATAAAATAAATTATGTTGTGTGGCTTAGGAAGGTAGACTTTTTATGTCCAGCCAGACTTGAGGAACAAATTATGAAGTGGTTAGTTGGCCTGATGCATTTCATCTTTTCCCCCCACAAAGTTAGGAAATTAATTAAACATGGATATGGAGTGTCAAGGGCAAGGCACTAAAGCTTTCCAATGCTAGTGGCCCCTGTCCCACTTCCTTGGCCGGACATACAGCTCCATAACCTTTGCTGGCTCTGCAGCTCAGCATGAAGGATCTCAGCCTAACAGAGGGGTGGCCAACAAAAACAGTGCCTTGTCGGCTGAAGGTCTCCTGGGGAGCTGCCTGCGACTTTGTGACAACTGAGCAAAACACAGTCTCCTTCCCCACTATGGTCTGGATGGTTGCAACAGCTTTACCAATTCCCTCCATGACTGCTGGGGTCACTTCCAGGTGACTAATGGGAAAGATAGATTTCTCCTCTTCCCCCTAACAAACAGTTTAATAAAATGATTTTACTCATACACCCAAAAGAGAAGCCAAAAATAAGCATGGGAGGTGACGTGTCTCCAGTGAAAGAGGTTTCAGTCTCACCCTCTTGATATGCAGACAAGTTGAGAAAAAAAGGAGGCCCGTCTATCTCTGGGTAAAGTAGAGTTCTGTGGAGCAGTGGAGGCTGTTTGAAAACTCATGCGGGCCTACAGCAAGTGGAGTCTGCGATTACTCAGGCACTCTGGGAAATGAGTGCAAATAAATTTGAGGTAACTATTTTCAATAAAACTTAAAAATATATATACTGACAGCCCATTTGGAGGAGGAAAGACACAATTTATTGGCTGTTGGCAACAAAACTGGAGACAAGTTAGCCCATACTTCTTGTCCGTCCTGGGCCAAAAAACACATATCTAGTTATTTGACTGTCTTCTCATAAGTCAGTTCTGGAGGTGCAGAGAGGAAACGCCCACTGGATCATTGGCATTCCCAGCTGTTTAATCATTTCTCTGGCTCTCACCCAAATCTCCTCCAGGTCACTGACATCTTGCTGGTTCAGAAGTGTTTAGAAAAGAGCAAGGTATTTCATCTGATATTCTCGAAGTTTCAGTAAGGGTGAAATGGGGCTCCTTACTCTATTGGATAAGAGAACACATTTGAACAGCTATGGATGAAAGAACTGCATCGTTACTTTCTTCCCCATCATCTGGTCTCTCCCTCTCGTATCTGATTTATGACTCCTGATTACCACAGATCCTTTGGCTAGCTGCTTTCCAAATGTCTTCCTACTGTTGAATATTTGGGTGCCAATATTTCATCCAGGGAAAAGAAAAAAAAAAGAATAATGTTGTCCTTACTTCCATCCCCCAACACTCCCTGTCATGCAGTATTTCTGTTTTTGTTTTAATCAGGGAGGGGAAACCCAGACTGTTTCCTTTACCTTGTCTAATATTTAAAGCAAGAAAAATTGGAATTACATTTGTCAGAAAAGCAGGTAAAATGAGTAAAAAATACTCAAAAACCATGTATTTAGTGATATAATTGAATTATATATTTATAGTCATATTACTCTCTAGTGGTTCCTCAACAAAAGTCTAACAATTAATTAGGAAGGAGGACACTAATAGGAGGGTGGGTTAATAAAATCACAAGGAGTGTAGAATGCCTTCTTTCTCTAGCCCTTTAAACATGACAGCTTCCAGCCATCATCTTTAATCAGAAACACACGTGAGTTCCAGGGGAAAGAATGTAGCCCATGGTAGGATGCTAAGGTTCTCAACATACTAATCAACTCCAATTTATCAATTGGTTTCAATCTCTTCTCTTCACAAATAATCTTTTATACTAGGCAGGCTTAAAATAAAATTTAAAAAATAAAATAAATGCTTTTAGTGCTACCCTTATATGATGTTCTTACAGTTATGTGGTCTATATTTTATTCCCACTAATTCAATTAAAAATAGTGTTTCCACATTGTTTTAGAAACACAATTATTTCTTGTTTACAAATGCTCAAAAACCACTCATTCATTCATGTGATAAACAATTATTGACTGTCAGACACCATACTAGGTTTAGAGCTACAAAGCATTTTCAAAGAATTTGACAATCTAGCTAGAATAAGCCAATGCAAATTTTAAATTAAGGGAAAATAATACGAGAATCTAATCTGAACGCACACCAGAGAAAAGAAAAACAAAAGAACATAAATGGCTCTAATGCGTGTGGTATGGAGGTAGCACACTTTGGGGAATGAACTAAAATGTACTCATTAGTAACTATTGTCAGTGTTATGAAATGACAATGTTTGTGGCATAAAAGTGATGCCCAGGCTTTGTTCTGGTGAGCCAAGTCTGTATTTCATTCTCATCCTGATCATCCATGCTGAATGGGTAGAAGGGCAATGACCACATTTGTCTGCTAAAAAAATAAACTACAAAGGAAGTTTCAGCTGAGATAGTTGAGCTGTGAATCCAAAGATGCACATTATATTTAAAAAATCAAGCAATAATAAGACAATTGTGAGTGCCAGCCAAGGATACAATAGGGTGACATAACTGAGCAGGAGCTCTGAAAATTTGGAGCTGATCATGGACTAGAAATATGGTTTAATTCATTCAGGCTAGCCACACCAGAGGAGATTGTACGTATTTCCTCTCCCTGTAGTTATTAATCTGAGTGATGTGGATTTATTCACCTTTTCAAGGTCAGGGGGATGTGTTAGTTCTAAGTAGAGAGTTTAGAAGAAGCATGTCTGGAACTCAAAAACCCACTTTTCTTAGATTCGCTCTTGTTCTGGGAATGAAGCCCAGAAGAAAGCATAAAAAAGATTAATTGCATCACTTTCATTGTTTGATTTAAATTTTATTTTGTATGACATGTGGGTAATGCCTAACATGTCTCAGGAAATGAAAATGGAAGAATTCCCTTGGGGAGATTTAAGCCTTCCAGTGATTAATGCAGGCCTGGGCATATCCTCGCCCAATCAATTACCAAAAAAAGCCATGTTAAGGTTAACAACAACACCTTCCCTTCCTAAAATTAGTAATAATAACAGTAGTAGAGGAATAGTAGGAATGGTGGTAATTCTCCTTTCAATTAGTTGTGAAGAGTCATACATGCATCCCCTGTGCTTAGTTAAAAGGTCAGTGTCATGGAATCATCTGTTCACCACAGAGCTGGGTGGGTTGACTGAAATATAACATGGGGTCTTCATTCAAGGAACCACCTAACTCCATTGTGAACAAAACAAAACAAGGTTCTTAATCCTCAAGCAGAAACACATTGTTCTCCAACATGGTGTTTATGAAGAATCCTTATGAAATAAATTTTTAACTTTGTGGAATATTTTTTTACCGGTTTTCAATATGTGACTACCATTTAAAAACAGAAAAATCTTGTCATTTGTAAAAAGATAACAGTGATATAATATATCTGAATTCTTACATTTCAGCTGCCTGACTTCCTTCTGCCCCCTGAAGTCAAAGATTCTGAGAGAAAGAATTTGAATCTCCCAATGTCTCTTCAAGTGTCCAAATTTATAAATAAAATGGCATTTTCAAAATTTAAATTTCTGAGAATACTTTTTTAAATTAAAATAAAATAATCACTTCCTTGCTGTCATATCACATTCAGTAACACTTTATTAATTCTCGCTGTATTACGCTATAAATAGCAAATCTGAGAAGGGTATGACCTGTGTGATCTTCTGTTTCACAAAATTTGAGGGCAACCATCTAGGACAAGTCTGCTACCTTGACCTAATGAGTCTTCCAAACCCTCAACCATAAAGTAAGTTAGTTAATGTTACCTTTTCTCTTCCACTGTGAATGAAAATGAGACTATCAAGATAATATTAGAGACCAAGCTATAGAAAATATATATATTAATACAAATCATTACCCAAACATTCACTTACATGTACTATACAGTCAATTGAAATTATTCCCAATTTATCATCAATATTATTTAGAGTTTGGCCTTTTTCCTCATCTCTATCAATATGACTATTCACAGTGTCAAAACTGAGATATCATTCTGAGCTAAGATTAAACTCCAGACAATGTAGAAAGGTTTCTAAAGTATCATTTGTGAGAAAGTATCAAGACTATGTGATGGTATAGACTATACTTGTTTATAAATCCACAGACAGGTAGGATTTACATAGATCTCAAAGTGGACCAAGAGCAGTTATGTTAAAGAAAGTATCTTTTATCTAATCTCTATCTATTAACATGAAAAGCTTCTTATGACAATAAAAAATTATGCTCCATGAAAGACAGGTGTGATGAGAATCAGAAATTGGACTAATCCAAAGGCTTTTATTATTTTAATCAAAAAAAGAGGACTGGATAGCATGAATAGCTTTCTGGTTTTTTCATTCCATGCTGAAGAAGGTTACCAAGGAAGAATAATTTTCACTACCAAAAATTAGCCTAAACCTAAACCTAATATGGCTTTCCACCCTAAGTGTAGATTCTGTCAAGCATAAACTATATTTACCAAACATAATAGATCTTGGCAGGTCAGAAAATTGCAGTTCGGTCTCTATTATACATAAATCGCCAATAGAGAAAATGCTATCAGGATTGCCAATAAAATACAATATGATCCTTACTTATCCTGCAGGCAGCAACACTGACAACCCTTCCGGTCTAGAAAAAAAAAATGTTAAGCCTCATCAGCTTCTAGTAAAATTATAGGCTGCTCATAATGGAGAGGATACCAATTGATCATAGCATACTCCAATCTCTTCATCTGCAGCTAATGGCACTCTATCATATGCTGAAAGTTCCTAAATCTCTTTCTCTAGATCCAAGAATACTGTCTTCTCTTGAATATACAAACAGGCCCTAAAATGAAACTCATTACTTCTGGTGAACTGCCTCCAATCTCCAGGAAATCTTTTCCACGTTGGTACACATATTAGTGAATAGTTCTCCTACTCAGAATTCTACTACCCATGCAAAACACTGAATCAACAGGGAAGAAGCCTAGCTAATCAGAATGGACACTGGCTATTGAGTTGGAAGAGGGTCCTAGAGTCCTCCCCAGATATGCTCTGCTAGTTCCTAATTAGGGGACTGTAGGACGTATTGGTGGTTTGGGAGTTTCAAGGGAAAGGCCTGGGTGGGAGAGGTTATGAAGGGGCATTGAGGGGGATGACTCAAGGATTGGAGGCTACCGTAAAAGGATTTCAATAATTTATTAGCCAGGCCTTGGAATCATCATTCACTCAACCTGGGATATCCTTGTATTTTTGTTCTGATTCATCTGTAATCTATTCAAGTAACTAAATTCTTTCAATTTTATCTCCTGGTTCTCACCATCACCCCCATTTTATCTCTTTGGATGTATTATAAAACCTTCCTAATCTGTTGGCTAGATTAGTGCAACAATTTCTTCCCTGGTCTCCCTGGTCTCCCTGCCTCCATCCTTGCCCTTCTTCCACCCTTCCAGTTACTCCCAGGGGGTCATTCTAAAGAGTCAATTCATAGATATTGCTTTAAAAAAGATATACAAATGGCCAATAAGTACATGAAAAGATGCTCAATATCACTAATTATTAGGATAATGCAAATCAAAATAACAATGAGATATCACTTCACAACCATTAGAATAGCTATTATTAAAAAAATAAAATAAACATTTGTAAGGATGAATTGGAATCCTTGAGCCTTATTGATGGGATTGTAAAATGGTACAGGTGGTATGAAAAACAGTATGGTGGTTCCTCAAAAAGTTAAAAAGAATTACCATATGATCCAGTAATTCTAATTCTGAGTATATTTACAAAAGAATTAAAAAAGAATTAAAAAGAGAGATAGTGTACATATGTTCAGAGAAGCATTATTCACAATAGTCAAAAGGTGGGATCAACTTTTGTATCTATTGATAAAAGAATAAACAAAATGTGGTATTTTCATACAATGAGTATTATTCAGTCTTAAAAAGAAATTCTGACACATGCTACAACATGGATGAAACATGAAGATATTACAGAAGTGAACAAGCCAGTTACAAAAGGACAAATATTATATAATTCCACTTATATGAGGTACCTAGACTAGTTGAATTCAAAGAGACAGAAAATAGAAGGATAGTTTCTGGGGGTTGGGAGAAGGAAAAAAATGGAGACATTGTTTAATGGGTTCTTAGCATCAGTTTTGCAAGATGAAACAAATTTTGATAGGTATATAACAATATGAATATATTTAATACCACTGAACTGTATACTTAAAGTGATTAAAATGATAAATTTTGTTATGTCTCACTACACACATACACACATACAAAAAGAAAAAAGCAAAATAAATATATGGCTAAATATATAGGGAAAAAAGGAGTCAATTCAGTCACATCAGTGACTGGCCATCCCTCAGTATGATGACTAAACTCTTAACACATCATTAGATTGCCCAGGCCCTTATAATTTGACCCTACCTATCTCTCCAGCTTCATTATTTGAAACTTAACATCTCAGCTCTAAAAGCCAGCTCTGGGCAATTGTGCTCTCTTGCCTGGAGACTTTGTACGTGCTATTTCTTCTTCATGGGTCATTCTCCTCCCATTTCAGCCATCCACAAGACAACCTGGCTAACTACATTTTATTAATCCTTCAAGTCTCTTACTTGTTCATTCTTCAAGGTGCAGTAAAGATATCACTTATTACAGAAAGTTTTTTGACTTAGTCTTCCTTCCCCACCCTGAGGGTTAAGTAGGTCTCCCACGTATTTCCATAGCAACCTGAGTGTAGTAGCTTCTTAAGACTGTCTTTTACCACTTTAGGCAAGTTATTTACCTCCCTGATTTTAATTTCTTTCTCAAAAAGAGGGTGATAATAATACTTACTTCAAAGATTATTGTGAGGATTAAATAAGTTAATAGATGGCAAGCAATTTGAACAATGTCTAGAACATAGTACAGTTACAAACAATATCTCTGATCCCTTTGATGTTCAAATATGTGAACTTGACACTTTTCTCATCAAGAGGTGGGGTCTATGTTCCCTCCCCTTAAATCTGGGTGCACTTGTAACTCATGTATAACCAAAAGAATGTGCCTGACTTCCTACACTAAGTCAGAAACACTTCTGATTTAGTTTCTGCCTTGTTGACTAGAACAACAGTAAACTTGAGTTGGGAGCTATGTACATTCCTAAATCCAACTACTGTGAGGTTTTGATATTGTAAGTATGCTAGCACAAGTAGTATATTGGCATTTCAGTCAGAAATCCTCACCTGTGGTCCCAGCCCATGCCCAGACACATGAATGCATGAGCCTTTAGATAATTCCAATCTTAAATTAATTTAGCCCCAGAATTCAAGTCTTCCAAGCTGAGGCTACAGACATTATGGGTCAGGGAAAATCTTATCCTGTCTGAATCCCTGACCCACAGAATCCATGAGCATAATAAAACAGCTGTTTTAGTCACTAAAGTTTTGATGTAATTTGTTACATAGAAGTAGAAATTAGAACAGCTATATCATTATTATCATTATTATTATTGTTCTCTATTATAATGTCATAGCACTTAATACAATAATACTTATACCATAAATGTCTATTTACCTATGTGTAGCCTCCATTAAATTCTAATTATTCAGTGTTAAAAAGGAGTGAACTATCAGCCCATGAAAAGACATGGAGAAATTTTTAATGTATATAACTAACTGGAAAAAGTCAATCTGAGAAAGCTACAAAATTTACAATTCTATTTACCTGAAAAAGACAAAACTATGAAGATAGTAAAAAGATCAGTGGTCACCAGGGGTTATGAGTGGGAGGGATGGTTGAACAGATGGAGCAAGAAGGACTTTTAGGGCAGCAAAACTATTCTGCATAATACTATAATGGTGGATGCACGTCATTAGACACTTATACAAATCCGAATAATGTATAAAACAAAGCATAAACCCTAAGGTAAACTATGAAATTTGGGTGATAATGATCTGTCAACATAGGTTCATCGTTATAACAAACATATCACTCTGGTGGAGGATGTGATGATGGAGGAAGCTACATATGTGTGGGGGCAGAGAGTACATGGGAAATCTTTATACCTTCCTCTCAATTTTGTTGAGAACCTAAAACTACTCTAAGAAATAAAGTCTTAAAAAATTGCTGTTAACGTTTTACAAAACTCTTTGGCTGCATCTTAGATTATGTCCTTAGAATAAATGCCTAAAAATAGAATGGCTGAACCAAAGTGTAGCTATCATATTTTCATGTGACAATTATAAAACTGCTTTCCAGAAATATTGAAATGTTACCTCTGGAAGGAAGATATAAGAAAGATAATGTCATCATACACTAATATTTAACAAGCATGTATTACTATTTTTAATTTCATTTTTCATTTACAAATATTTCATTTCTTGTAAGTTTGAACTTTCTTTTCTATTTATAATTTTGTCTAGTAATCCCTTTAACCCATTTTTTCTACTAAATTTTTTGGGTAGAATTTGCAAAAACTTTCCTAAATTATGGAGTTGAATTCTTAATTATATTTTTCCGCATTGCCTAGATTATTTGCCTTGATTTTGCTTAAAATATTACAGATAGTAATAAACACACACACACATTTTTATGTTACAAAATCTGTCAAGAAGTCCTTTTATGGAAGTTTGATTTATTTTAACATTTTTGACAAATTAGTACATATCCCAAATATCAAGTATGAGGTGTAAGATTATAATAATTAAACAATTGTGCCAACTTGAAAGTATTAAGAACATGTTCCTCCATCAAAATCAAGGCTATCAAATAAAACTGAAAAGAAACTATATTTCATCCTCTGAGGAGCTATTCCTAAAGCATCGATTTATGAATCCCTGTAATCACATGCTTAATATAATCCAACAATCTTTCCAGCATATAATATGAATCCATTAGTAAGCATTACCTTAAAGTGGGTGAGCAGCATTAGCAACTTGGAATTTTGGGGGCATAGAATCTGAACATTTTCTTTAACAGAATTCCTAGCTTTAGCATTAAGATAATTTAATCATTTATACTTTCAATAAATATGTATAAAGCACTCATTTTGTAATCCAATTAAGGCTGAGGACATATAAGAGAATAACATATAGTCTCTATCCTTAAGAAGGCCCTATACTTGTTGAGTTTAGAGGAGATAAACATATAAACAAATGCTTGTTTTAATAATAGGCAAAGATAACAAATTGATAAAATCATTCAAAATAATTTTCATGTTACTGACCAAACTGAAAGGATGTTCTCATTTTAGATTTTAAATGAAGTATCCAAAGTCCTTCTAGATTTTATGTTTTTTTGTTGCATGCTTGCTTGAGTAAAATTCACCAGAGACAACATGAGTCAGTTAAGGTGCATCATCAGTAGCATGTGTTTATTGACCACTTGCTGTGGGCACAATGAAGATATTAAGAAAAATGAGGCACAGTTCCTGCCTTAATGATAGCTGAAAGTCAACTAATGTGAACACATTAAATAACAATTTAATAAAAGGCAAATAAACAGAGAAGGATCTGAGTGCCATGGAGAGAGTTTACTTTAGTGAATGAAGGTAAGGTAGGACATGAATGAAATCAGGAAGCTCAGCAGAGAAGACTATGGGAACTTCCTAGAAGTGTAGGGCATGATTAATGACAGTGAGGATAAAATTTATTCTGGGCCAAAGTTATCTTTTGATATACAAGTTCACTTTTATTGCCTAAATAGTAGTGAATGCTTGGAATATAGAGGTAGTAGGTATTTCTGAAGACATAAAGTTCAACCCATTCATTTAGGAAAGAAACTATGATAAAGAGAAAAAGCAACATGCATTCCGCAAGATGGCATGTTAGTAGATTCAGGACACAAAACTACTCTTTTAAGTTGTCTACCTCTTTCTCTACTAGAATTGGTAATTGAGTTCAGAGATTATAAACAGATCATTCACACTTACAAATTCTACCTTCTTTACCCTAAAGCCCCTTCTAAAAGTATCATACCTTTTGGAGGCTTCTAGGATACACTTACGTAATGAGATGTTCAGTATATACCCCTATAAATATTACTATATAAATTGTTTTTAGAGCTCCCTTAGACTCTTTAAGAAGCACCAACTATATTACAGTACACTCAATTGCTACATAAAAGTAAAAGCAAAATAGGAGTTTCAGGTAAAACAGAGCCATAAATCTAGGAATTTAAGCTCTTCTCTCAGGCAACTAAAAGCCAATTCTGCATTTCCTCTTACTTGCTGACAGCCTCTTGGGCATTCAAATAGGAAAGAGTTGAAAACCAGGATTTCCGGTCCAATCTAATACTGGACAACACTTAATGGCTTAAGTAGATTAATAATACTCGTGCTATTGGAATTTTGCCTTTCACCACCTTTCACCGTAAGCTTGGCCTGTACTTGATCTACAGGGAGGCTGAATGTTGAAGAGTCTTTTACCAAACATGATCTCATTCAGCACCCCGTCTGGAACTGACAACCCAATTTCGACACCAATCAATCAGTAAGAATTTATTGGCTGCTACTATGTTCCCCACACTACCCATGATACTGGCAGAGACCTAGAAGAATTATAAAACATGTTTACTATCTCAGAGAAGTTAGAATTGACTTGAGTTTTCAATATTAACATACATAAAACAAATAGAGATCCAAACAAAATCATCATCAATAGAAGGCTCTCAGTTTTAGAAGGCCCAAACTCTATATGCTAAAGGAAAAGCTCAGGGAGCAATGAGAGTTGTTGGTGTTACAGAACTCTTGGGGAGGAGGAAAACCCTGAACTGGTCTCAAAGGAAACACAGAATATGAACAGGAAAACAGTAAAGAAAAGAGAGTTCTAGAATAAAGTAATAATATGAGCAAAAATGAATCACAACTATGGGATAATGAAGAGAGAGCCTTATCGGAGAGCATGTGGTTAGAGCAGTAAGAAATTGATTTGGTTAGAAAAAAAAATTAGAAATTAGACAGATAGGTCTGGATATAACATTTGATATAAAGTACAAAAGTTTGTTTCAAATGTATCTCTTTCCACTTAATGCTATCATTCAGATGGCTGAAACTTCCCTGCCATCTGTAATATCTTGCCGAGGTATCTGTCATATAGTATATACCTAACAAATACCAGTTGAATAAATAAATGAATAAGTTGGTTAATAGATAAATATATGAGTAAATTATAATTAAAATACATTGATTCAAGCATGTTTTTTAAAAATATGAAAAGTACATAAAATTTACTGCAAATGGCAAGCTACCCTCAGCCAAACACACACACACACACAAAAGAAACCATTCATTCCATAAGAGTTATTGAACACACACCATAGATACATCATAAAGAAGAGAATAATATGGGAAAAAAGAAAATATAAAAGAAGGAAGAGAAGAAAGGAGAAAGAGAAGCAGGGAAAAGAGCAGCAGGAGGAGAGAGAGAAAGAAGAAAGGGAAGAAAAGAGGAAGAGAGGGAGAGAGAAAAATTAATTCATTCAGGTGTCAAAAAATGTTACCAAAAAAGTGACACACTGATGGAAAATAACTGATTAGTATGTAGGCTCAGAGTCTTTAAACTGAGTGGTCTGAGGAGACCTCCTTGAGAAATTGATACTAGGACTGAAACATCACTGAGAACTGAAAGGTTCAGAGGAGACCTTCAGCTAAGGAACAAAGCATTTCCAGACACAGTTACTGGAGAAACAAGACATCCCAGTACCCATTGGGTACTCTCCCCATAGGAAACATCCATTCTCATCAGATTATATACTTGTCTCTGAGCTAGGAGATGTAGTTATGAATTCAGATCAGAATTCAAAATTTCAGAATCATTCCCTAATTTATCTGTAGACAACTGAGACTTATAGTTTAAGGATTCTACTCATTTTTCACAATGGTTGATGCAGTGACTCTTGCCCATATAAAAATCACTGCAAATAGCAACTGTCTATTTTCTGTGCTAAACTATAATATGAAACAACAATGCCTCATAAACAATGTGTTGGCTGCAGTATTTCTTTCTCCTCACTTCACAGCCCATGGAAGAGTACTTATAGTACAAGCACAAGATTCATAAAGATGGCTGCACTTTTCATCCCCTGACTCAGCCTAGGAAAGAGTAGAAGCAGAAACTTCCCTTCCAGATGTGCAATGAGGGGAGAAAGTCACTCAGTTCTCTAGGGACAAAACAGTGCTTTGAATTTCAAAGACAATGCCTCAGAGGCCCCACCAGACTCACTCCACAAAAATGTTTGATGAATCACCATGGCAGGCATTAACTTTGCAGATTAATGACCAAAAGCATTTAGTTTATATCTCAGTGGAAGAGGATAAATTTTCTTTTGGCTTTGAGAATCTGAAGGATTGAAAAACCCAGCTAACCACAGCACCTCTCTCTTCATTCACAATACTCTACCATGGATCATTTACTTTCTACATTCCCTTTCAGCGGGTTTTCATAAATTTAAGAGAAACAGACAGCATGTCTGTGTTCTGCTTCTTTTGTAATATGATGACTACCAAGTAATTAGAAATAGTCTTTGGGTTGGTGTAGTTGGTGGAAAATCATTGAGGTTTGTTGTGAAATTCATTCTCAACTCATAACTCAACTAGACGCCGAGTAGCTTTTTTCCCAACTTTAGACCAGCTATTAAAAAGTACTGGCATCAAATTAAAAATGTATGTCAAAGCCAAACCCTCATCCTTGTGTGTGTATATGTGCATGCATATTTTGCATAGTGTAGAGTCCCTACACAGAAGTAGAAAGGCACAAGCTAAAACCTAAACCCAGGACTCAGGGTTATGATTACTTTTTCTGCCCTCCCCTATTTATCTCAACAGGACCTTGTGCTTTCATATTGTATTAAACATTACAGACAATGTTTCCATAAAAAGAGATATTATTAGTTGCCTACTCTCACATCGTGTTTTGCAAGAAGCAAAATTTCTGTATACCAACCAATCATCTTTCTTGAACAATTACTATCTGCCTAGACATGTTCTAGGTATTTCTTGCTGATACAAGAGAAGAACAAGATATGCTCTCTATCTCACAGTCCATCTGAGGAGAAAGTGTATAAAACTTCACAGGATACTCAAGATAGTGCTGAATAGAAAAGCATGTGAGACACCTAAGTGCATAGCTAGAAAACAGTCTAGGGAGTAGAAGATATTTTCATGGGGACTTGCAGTATAAATAAGAAGTAAGACAGGACTGAAGAGCTAGAGGAGAGAGATATTCTGTCCTAAGCATGCTGACATGGAACTGGGAAGTAGAGTATGAATTCCCATGTGAGAAGGTGTCGGTAATAAGGAAGGGACATATCATGAGGGCTTAAAACACCAGAAAGAAGAGTTGAGCAGAGGATCCTTATGAGTTATTGAGAGAGAGTGAGTGAGGGGTACAGTGATGAAATAAAAGGTGTATTTTCTAACTACTTGGAACAGTTTAATAGAAGTTGCAAGTAGTAATGAACACTACATTAGTGATACATTTGGACAATTGTCACTCTACTATGGTTTTCTATTAGAAAACTAAAAATCTAACATTTTCCCCTTTTTCTATTAGCACAAAAAAAAAGTAAAGATAAACAACCAGAAATAAATGACATAAAAAGATTCTGAAAAGATATATAAATGGTTTAAGAATCCTTGCATCCACTCTTATGTGGAATTAGTAAGAACAACACAAAGGCAACTTCTTTTACAGTCGGTGGTCAGTGTGAGAGATTACTTGTAATAGGTAAGAGGCAATTAATAAAAGTTAGATTTGCTTTCCTGCCTTAAAACAAGACAAGCTCATGAAAAACACACTGGTGGCAAATAGAGTATCCAGCTTCTTAGAAAGCCAACCCAGCATCCTTACCAGACCCAATTTACCCAAAATTATATATATATATATATATATATATATATATATATATATATATATATATATATATACACATATATATGTAATAAGTTTAAAAATAAGAAAAAATAGTTTTTATTTAAAATTACAAATTGCTCTATATTATTTACCTTTTGGTTACATAAATTTTACTATTTAAATAAAGACTGAATTAGTTAAAGTAGCAATTAATAGTAATTAATAGACTTAATTAAATAGATAATACGTGTGAGCAAAATATATTTTTATAATGTTTCAATCTTTAATACAGAAATTTTTAACTTTTTAAACTTCTTATTGGATATTTATTAATGTAGGCTATATTATTATGTATTCTTAAAATATGCAAATATAGGACTTTTTAAAGGGAGAAGAAAAATGCAATAGAAACAGATATTACTTAAATTCAATTTAAAAAATGTCATATTTCTTTTCCATGATATGATAGGGTATTTTTGTACTTTCTATTTCCTTTTCCAATAATACTTCTCTAAACTGCCTGATGCCTTTAGGACACCCTTGTTTTTCTTCATGTTGTGGTAAAACTGAATAGAGTCAAACATAAAATTCTGTTTGACTTGTAGCTATGCTCTTATCAAGCCCACATTGCACTGTTCTGGTGTCAGTCCAGTGTGGTGACATCAAGCTAAACACCCTGTCAACAAAAGCATTTCCGTATGGAACACTTTGGAGTTTACTTAATAGCAAGAGCAAGATTTTCAACTTGTAGGAATTTGTTTCCAGCTCTCCAGAAATGTTCCTCCACTTTGTATCTATATGCTCATTTTGAGAGACTAGCAGTCTGTCAATCAGGTCCATTGCATCTATAAATTTATACAGAGGCTGTCTATGTCCCACATATCCATTGTTTTTAAAATACCATGAAGCAGATTGGATGTCATCATAAGTTAAACTATTACTCAGCAAAGTGATTTTAAAGCACAGAGGTATTTCATACTTGTAAATTCAAAACTTTTCTCAATTTATGAAATCAATTGGATTTCAAGTAAGTTACAGTTTCAGTAAAGAAACTGAGAAAGACCTGTCTAACTTGGCTGTCCTCTGGTGACATATTTTTTAAATTCAGAAGCTGCCTGATTTCAAAAAAGAAAATCTTTTTCCCCCCTTCTGTTTGAGTTTTTGTCATATTCTACACACAACATCAAACAACTCAGGTACAATTTTTTTCTAGACTCTCAGTAACCCCTTCATAGATCATCAAAGAGTTTGGGAGAAACAGCATATAAATTTTACTGTAACTCTTTTATTTCTCATCTTCTGTGTATTTCAAATTAGAAAAAAACATTCTTCTTCTCCCACACTTTGAATATATAATTTAGAGCAGGATAACATCTCTTCTATAGTTGGCAATAATGATTGCCATTTTGTAGGCACATATTTAAAAAGGTTGTCTCCTTCCATTTTATGAAGTAAAGAATCTCAAGTGTTTGCCTGTTTTTAGGAAGCTAAAAGTGACCCAAAACTTTGAAATCACAGGTAAAGGAATCACACTCCTTTTAAGAAGTGTTGTAGACCAGGTGTTCAGGGTATTTAGTAGTTAAGATTATTTCATTTTATTTGGTAGGAAATTTTAAAACTGAATGGAGTTTGCCAATATTTACATTTGCACTGTCTGCCAATATGCAGATAGATGAGCCAAGTATAGCTTGTTTTAGATAATATCAAAAATCTATTATGTTTTCGGAATTTTCATTAAAATCTTCATAGAATCAAAAAAAGTCTTTTAAAACTGTTTTTCAAGTCCAAATTCTAAAAACAGAGGGAACATTATCTTGTTGCTGTGATCCAAAGGGTCACTTGATATACTACCAAAAGCATGGTCGTTGTTCAGATCTGACAAAATTAGCTCTACGATGTATGGGGCCAAAACATGTTATCCCAAATTTCTTTTTGAGTTCATCCATATGACATTTTAACTGCAATCTATGAATCAGGAAATATAACTTTAACCAGTTTTGTAGAGCAATCAAGGGAAGCATGCTGCTTGTTTATATGGTATGCCCAAGATGAACACTATTTTCAATTGTGTTGTTATCTTCTTGAGAGACAGAAAAACTTTTAACTGATTTAGAAGTACTTCTATGTCTCATCCCACAACTGTGAGATTCAATCTCTTTGTGTGCTTCCACATCTCCTATGTCCAGTTCCAAATTCTTTTTTTTAGTTTTTAAAAATTATTTCCTACATGATGTGCAAGATGTTTTCTTAATTATTCCATCTGTCATTAAAATAACAGTCACTGAACATTCTTTTTCTAGGATGTCTAAATCATGCTGGCATTGGTATTATAATCATTCCTGTTTTTATTATCTGAATTCTTAGAAAATATGGTCACAATATTCAGAGTGTAAAAATTAAACTAGCACTATCTTAATAAAAAGTACAAGCATTAATTCACAAAGTTAAACACAGATGGACAGTTAACACTCATAATTACAATGCATTTGAGTTGCATCAGTCGAAATGGAACAGTAATGGATGATTTATTAGTATGAACTTCAAATCATGGTTTCTAACAATAAAGGAGTGACATCAACTATTTGACACTACAAATGGCATTGCTTTCAGCATCTGCATTTGGGCTACCATAAAGATTTTTACTTTTCCCCCAACTTTTGGCATTCATCACCAAAAATCAAGACTTTTTGTATCCCAGGGATGGAAATCCCAGGATGCGAGACTTTCAGTGCTAAAATCAGGGCCACTGCAGACAAACTGGAAGAGTTCATATTAGCAGAGATTTGATGCTACTCAGCATAAACACTTGCAATGTTAAAACAAAAAAGAACCATGAAGCCAATCATCTTATCAAGACACAACGGAATAAGATTTTATTCAGAACACAGCTAGGAAGTTATGATCCACATTTGAAAATGGATTGCATGCAGAAAAAAATGTCTGTCTGAGAACTGACCAGTTGGGGCTGCCCAAAGGTAGAAACATTTAGAATAACTCAAAATCTGTATAACTGATGGCTATGACTTAAAAAAAAAATTTTAAAGTAGGAAGAAGAAAATCTGCTCTAAGTGAGAATAAAGCAAAATGTCTTCACCTTTAAACCTCATCAAAACTAAGCTTTCAAAATCTAAACCAATTACCAGGATACTTCAAACCTCTATTCTAGTGGTTTGTATTTTATTTTGTCTTGCTGTGTATTACAAGTAGGGCAAAAAGTTATTAGTGGCTCTCCTCCTTCAACTCCCATACGTAACCATTACTGGCTGGCTATTTCCAAAATAGATATTTATCTGAAAATGAACCTATTTCTATTAGTAAGGACTTAAACTCTTTATTTAGGGAAACACTGAAGGAATGTATGAACATATTTGGCTAAACCCAGTGGAAGCATCACTAGGAACCATATTTGCTCATTTATAAAAAAAAAGGCTCTAAGTTGTATCTAGAAGGGGGTTTTCCGAAATGCAGAGACAATATGGTAATTAATTGAATAGTTAAATATATTTGAGGAACACTGGAACTAAAAAGTGTTAAAGAGGGTTCCTTATTATAAATTCCATGAAGTGTTTAATGAGTATCTTAAGAGCAGAAAATCTTACATTTGTTTCCCAAATGTATTTGATCAGGAACTTTCAAAATCTTGGAACACTTCTCTGAAGGAGTGTTCTATAAAATATAGTTGAGGATACAATGATATAAATATAATGTTAAAATAAGATTTTTTTTAGGTTCATCTAAAGCCCATGACAACATGAACCAATTAGGCCCACATTTGGAGATAAGTGCTAGATTACTCAAGCAGGACCTGTGATAAGATATTTAAAAACTGAATTTGCAACCCATAGCTGATCACATCTTGCTACATTATAAAAGATATAGGTTATGAGAGGAGTTTAGAATCAGGAAGTAGGGATTTCTTTTAGGAGAGCGTTTAGGTTTGCCTGCAATGCTTTACCCACTGTGGAGAAGGGTTAGGGGTACTTCCCTCATCTCAAGCAAATAAGAAGTTTGATGGCCCACTTGGATAGCTTGGTATATGCCCTCTGCATTTTCAGAATCATAGTGAACATATTTATGACTTATGTCTAAAAAATTTAACAAATAAAAGAAAGATTATATTGAAGCTGCTTGCTAGGTGCCTCAATAAAAAAGTCTTGATTCAAGGATGTAACTTTAAACCACTATTTATAAGTCAAAGATCCATCCGTAGTTCTATGGAGGAGGTCAGAACCAAGTGAGAACAAAGCACCTGGGGTTGTCTTGGATTATACCTTGTTGGAGGCAAGGATATCACAGAAAAGAGAAATCTCCAGATGTCCAAGATTTGAAGGAGGAATCAAAGTAACAGCCTCAGGAGATAGATTCATTGTCATCAAAGAGAACTCCAAGTGAGAGAACCCCAGCTATTTATGAAAGATCATGTGAAGAGAATGGCCCAACATCTGCCACTGGAAGAGCAACTCAGAACCAGGTGGGTACCCTCAAAGCAAGTATGATCCTGCCTCTTACTTCTCTTCCCTCTCCCCACCCAACTCACCTGGTATGTGGGAACGAAGTGAAGATAAAAGAATAAAGAAAGATGTTACACAGCCACAGAAGATACATTGCCTGTTGATATATTTCAGAGTTTTTATTCTTACCCTAGACTTTTTATATTTATAACTGAACCAAGAGTTTGAGTCTCAGTAAACAGAGGGATTATTATTATCTAAGAGTGAGCAACAAGCTCTGGATACTGACAGATTTTATTCAGATGCAGAGTTTTTCAGGGGCAGTCATGAGAAAAATAATAAAGTAGTGTTTTACCCCAACATATAATACTAAACCAATATTTTGTAAAAAGCACCAATGGCTTCCTGAAAGTACCTGAGGAGAATTCTCTCACTTTATGACACAGAGCCTAATACAAAGGAGAGGAAAGCAACCACCACCTTGCATTTTCATGGCACGTCAATGTCCAGCATTACAACTGATACTGTCCTACAAAATAGTTGGCTAAGGATGACAGTTCCCATTTTGCAGAGGAAAAAAAAGGATAAAATTTGTGACTTGACTTTCCTAAAATTTAAAAGCTCAGGCACTGGCAGATCCAAGTTTTAGAACTCTCATCATCAAAACTCCTCATTCGGTGCTTTTTCTAACATACATGCTATTTTCTTTAAAGAACAGGATGAAAGGTCATTTGCAAACACTAGAATCCATTTCTGTAACATGACTGGAAATGACTTCTTAGTGAATAAAACTAAAATAATTACAGCTGTTAGGTTTTTTAGATAGCAACATTAGCTTTGAAATAAAGTCAAGAGCAGCATAAAATAGTATGACCCCAGGCAGAGTAGATGAAAGCCTTTTCCAAACCTGGACCAGTTGCTCTTTATCACTGGATATGGATTTTGTTTTGCTCCCCTTAAATAATTTTAGCAGGGAGGGTCTTTTTGATTACACTAAAACAAAAATCTGTGTACCAGCAATTCTTCTGGCATAAAGTACAAGACCTATTATCACTTTTTTTTAACTGGCACAAAATCTAAGAAAAGCTTCAAGGTGCAAATGATCTGCAGTCTATTTAACATCATGGTTATTTATTTTTATGAGACCTCATTATTGCTCTTTACCTTAAGTTATAGGTATATTCTTGGCTCCATTTCCCACTCTTCTGCAAATGCCAAAATACTTTTTTTTCCTATATTTCCAAACAATCTTCAATACATCATCAATCAAACATTCAACATCCTATAGATAATGTGTTGGACCAAGTGAGTGGAATTCTCTGCAAAGAGAAGTGCCACATGCTTATCAGAATTATGGAGGAGAATTCCCAGGTTGCAAAATTTCATAAGATTGAGTTATCTGGCTCTATGTTAAATTACCATTTAAATGTCCAGGTTTTCATAGTTTTACATTTTTACTTAGTTAGTTGTATCATAATTATACCATGAGACATCTTTTTGCAAAGACATGATGTCCTTTTTTTTCTACTCAATTTTCTTCTCCTAATACTTGTCACTCCACTTTTGTCTTTGCCCTAGTAGGAGCCATGTTCTTAAAGTTCTTGGTTCCTCCAACATGGAAACTACTTAGAAATTTTTGTAGAAACAAATTTTGCTAAGTTGCTGTAATTTGGGGTCAAAATTTCCCAAGCCTTATCAAAATAGCAGCTTAAACTAATAACAGCCACCCTACAATAAAAATAATAATCCCATATAGCTAAAAATTATAGTTTTTAGATCTCTAATTTATGCCAAGCAAAGTGGTAAAGTGCTAAACAGATATAAGATATTATTAAAGTTGCCTCTTTCTCTGTCAAAAATTCCACTTGAACTTTAAAGTTGGGTTGGATACCAACACAGTGAAATTGTCCCCCACCACATAAGCAGAGCTAATTAACCTCTTCTTTGCACCACCACTACCCCTTCTTCCCCCTCCATCTTTGTTTATACTATTCTAATAGCCTGTATTATGACATTGAAGTTATTTCCACACATATATTCACTAAAGGAAAAGAATGTCCATCTCCATGCCCTGGTCTAGTTCATAAGAACTCAAAATGTGTTGTTGAAATGAGCTCTCCACAACCTTGTAAGGAAGGAGGTCATGTTACCATTATCCCGTTTTTTAAGACAAAGCAAATTGAGCCTCAAAAAGGTGACATGCTTCCCAAAGTCATAGAGCTAGTTAAGAGAAAGTAAGAACTTTGAATCCAGACACCCAAAGTTGTAGTGTCTGTGTGCTGATATTACACTGCCTGTCTCTGGGAACTCCTTTCACAGAATGTTCACTATAAGCTAAAGCAATATCCTTAGCTATGGTCATGGTATTTACTTTAATAATAATAATAATAATAATAATAATAATAATAATAATAATAAACCTTAGTTTTAAAGAAATAAAATTCTACCTACTTTCATGGAGAAAAGTAGTGGTGGAAGGAACAAGAAAAAAAAGAAGGAAGGAAGGAAGGAAGGAAAGAAGGAAGGAAGGAAGAAAAGATTGAAGGAAAGAAGAAAAGATGGAAGGAAGGAAGAAAGGAAGGAAGGAAGAAAAGATTGAAGGAAGGAAGGAAGGAAGGAAGGAAGGAAGGAAGGAAGGAAGGAAGGAAGGAAGGAAGGAAGGAAAGAAGGAAGAAAAGACAAGAGAAGATAGAAGCAAAGAAAGAAAAGAGTGAGCAAAAGTGCTCATGTTACTAAGTCATGTCATCAAACTGAGTTTAAACCTGCCTTTCTCATTTTATTCACCATCACTACCACTCACTCATTTTATGTTCCAGCTAAACTGGTCTAGTTGCGGCTATAGTGAAGATAAGAAACTAAAAAAATGATTTGTATTTTGATCCTGTATCCTGCAACCTGCTAAATTTACTTATTACTTCTACTAGTTTTTTGTAGATTTCATTGTTTTCTACATAGATGATCATTTCATCTGCAAATAAAGTCAGTTTTTCTTCTTCCTTTGCAATCCAGGTGCCCTTTCTTTCTTTTTTCTTCTCTTTTCTCTTCTCTTCTCTTCTCTTCTCTTCTCTTCTCTTTTCTTTTCTTCTCTTCCTTTGCTTTCTTTCCTTCCTTCCTTCCTTCCTTCCTTCCTTCCTTCCTTCCTTCCTTCCTTCCTTCCTTCCTTCCTTCCTTCCTTTCCTTCCTTCCTTCCGTTCATTATTTTCTTGCCTTACTGCACTGACTAAAACCTTCAGTATAATGCTGAAAAGAAGCATCAGGCATGTGTTTTCAAACATTTTTTAACAACAAAATGATTGAGTATTTTTCAGGCATTGAGTAAATAAAGCCCATGAAAGTTAAAGGTAAGAATCCCACCCTAAGGATTTGATGACCTGAGAGAGAAGCTCTCTCTACTGCTTAAGACATAAAATGAGATAAGTCTCTAAAGATAAGGGTTGGTCAGGTCCTTGAATAACAAAAGTAACATCAGCAGCAGCAGGAGCCCTAATACTTAAAGAGGATTAATATGGGCCAGGCACTGTTGAAAGCTCCTGATTGTATTAACTCATTTGCTTCTTCCATCTTATCCCCTTTCATAGGTATAGAAAAAGAGACACAGGAAGATAAGAAACTTGTGTCTGCATAGCCAGTAGACCAAATTGTCTTCAGTTACTATGACTTCATTAGCAAGTATTGAGAGTCCACTCTTTGCTAATTACTATGTCACTTACAATTAATTTAATTATTATAAGAATCTTGTTTTATAAATGAAGGAACTGAGGTTCAGAGAGTTTAAGTGACCTGTTCAAGGTCACCCAACTAGCACAAGATTCCAACCAAGGTGCTCTGACTCGAAATCATCCTTTATTCCTCTAATTAATATTTATATAGTACTTGGCAGTTTACAAAAACCATGATCAAATTTTTGCCTTAAATTGTCACTTAAAAGAATTGAAATTTTATTCATTAGGCAAAGGAGAACCTTTGTCAGTTTTTGAGAGACAGAAAATGTGAAAAGGATAGATGTATTTTGGAAAGGCTAGAACAGTATTGTGTTTTATAAATTTGCTGAGGCAAGTCTGCAAGCACAAGGGTTAGGAGTCTCTTCATTTCTCAGGAGGCTTGAACTTCACCTCTGAACTGGTGAGTCCTTCCCTTCAAATTCACTTGACAGTCAGGAGAAGACCTGCTTTAAGTAACATTCCTGGAGGAAACTCCCAGAAGAGCAGAGATAATAAAAGTATTTCTTATGTCACTTCTTTCTCTGTATTTAACTTTGGGGAATATTTTGTTAACTGAGAAGAGCACACCAAGGAACCATTATCACTGATACAAGGAGAAAATGGACGGTAGATTTCCTCAGCCACATCCTATCAGTGTCAATAATTTAACTAAACATATAATAGGCATAACCTCATCAATGTTAAATTTTCTAGGTTTCTGGCACATATCTCTTCATCTCCTTCATTAAGTTTATAGAGTGTTCTTAGGTACATTTGCTCAATATGAAGATTTCAGTTTCAATAGGCATATATTCGAGTCCAATACATGGGGGACAATTTTTCTGCCTTAAGTAGTTAGCAAAATAAGAGCACATGAAATGAAAAAAAAAAAATGCCCAAAGCCAGGTACTTGTCAAGTAATAGTGAATGAGTTAGATGTCATCCATAATAACCCTGCCCCATTCACCAGGGGTAGTTCCAATACAGTTAAGCCAACCAAGCCCAAAATATGAAATTATTTTGTTTTCATCTCTTTCTTCGCTTCATGGCCTGCACCACTATTCTCTGTTTAGGATCTGCCCTCATTCAGAGCTAGAGTGCTGAGGTCTTCATTATTACACCCCCACTAGGATGGTTGCTCCAAACAAACTCCCAAAACCAAAATCTATTCCAGCCTCCCTTCGTTTCACCCTAATTTTAACATATTAGTATTCTGTGCTTGAGTACATAAGATAAAAATGTTTGTTAAAAAGCCATTCAGTCAATATTTAAGTGATAATAAGCTTGATATGATTTCTGTCTCAGGGTTATCTGTGTTTTAAAAGGGAATGCCAAAATTCAGGAATGCCTTAACCTATAGAACGAGTTCAACCATAGAGAGGATACTGTGGAGCTTCAAGTTGGTAGCTTTTACAACATCTATTAAAAATGTCCTGTGAGAAAAATCTAACCCCATCAGTATACTTATACCTCAGTTTCCTTTTGTTATATTGGGCTATAATACTGACCTCACAGGATTATTGTAGAGATTAAACAAGTTGATTAACAATTGTTATAAAACTCTCAGAAAGCTACACATAATTGAGAAGTTTCTAATGACCTCATATGTAGAGGCCTTTATGTAGATAACCTACTTGACCTATCTCCATGGGGTCTAAAGAGATGAGAAAACCACCTGGATAGTAAATTTTTCAGCCACACAGGATTATAATTTTTACCTACACGATGTGCTGGGCCCAACTACAGATGAATTATCCTATCTCTAGTTTCTCTACTACCCACAGACAGCCCCTGTTTCTTGGATAGGCTGAAGAGAAATCACCTTTAACACTGGCAGTAGAGGTCTTCTGGTACCTACTCACACAAGACTGCCATAACAACACTGTGTAAATCAAGGAAGTATATAGACCAACGCAAGAGCAATAAGATGCTCTTGGTCCTGAGATAAATAACTGAACCAAGAACATAATACATGAGGAAAGGTACAACTTGCCACCATTTTTTTAAAATGAGTATTCCATTCCCAACCATGACAGATCTTTCTATTTTTCCCAAAATGATTTTTATAGACTTTCAAATGCTACTGTCCTTTGATCAAGACATGGCACAGTCTATACTCTTTCACTACTTTTCACTCCTAGAGTCCTTAGAATATTAGAAGTCTACTTGATTATCTGTGAAAATAGTTGGTTCTAGGTATTTGAGGTCATCAAATCATGAGAAAATGAGTCTCATATTCTTGATTAAAGTGTCAAAGAAGAAAAGTACTGAAGGGCAAATATCCTGGGATATTCACTTTATTTTACAGAGCAGGAAACTGAGGCCTGAGCTTAAAGAAACATTTCTGGAATAGGAAACAGATCTGAAATGTGAACTTGAGTACTATGTAACCGCTCTACCATATAGCATCCTTTTCCCTCTGTTGTGTGCCATGAGCACTAATGCAATCTGCAAGTGCCCTTTCCTTAACTACCTCCTCTTATTGTTCCCTAGCACAGAGGAATTAATGAATGTCTCATATCTCCATTTGCATTTTAACTTTCTTCCTCCCTTACTACAGGTCTTCTGATATGTCCTCCTTAGGTTACAGGCTGGTGAAGTGAACTAATAGGCCTTTTCTCAATACTTTTGCAATGACCAGTGGCTGTTCAAGTACCTGTCACCAGTATTGTATCTGTTAGCTGAGACACCAATGTTCTCTGTCGTAAGATACAAACACAATGACACTGGGGAAAATGGGAGTGTAGAGGATAGTTTCTACAACTAGCCAGTTCCATGGGCTACCTGCAATATGTTATGTGGTCGATGGTCACATGAGCCAGAGTATATGGACAGAGAAGTGAGAAGAGCCCTCACTATGAGAACAGGAGGAATGTTGCCCCTTGCCAAACATCTTTGTGGTGGTGAGGCTGATGACAGGATGCAGAGCACACAACTCTGGCTGGATGCCACACATCTGGGCTCAAAACCAAGCACACAAGTTATTCAAATCGAAGAAAATCTAATCAGCAAATATTTTCAGTGCCTACTATGTGCATCCAGACAGCTGTGGTTAGAATGAATGTCACTTAAGTCCTACTCAATCCCCAAATTCCATTGTTCTCTGTTCCAGATGCCTGATATTATATTAATTGAATATTTATGTTTTGAACTGAGCATCTCTTGGCATATATTGATGTGCAGACAAAACCAAAAGTTATGAACTATTTCTCTAGGACATTAATAGTGCTCTTGTCAAGCTCCCTAGATGAAGGCTGAAGACAGTTTATCCCAAGCCTCCAACTGTTTCTAAGACTGCCATCCCTCTTGCTGTCTCCTTAGCCATCAGAATGCAGTGAAGTTAGTTAGGAAGGCCATGCTTCCCCCCATAGCTCCAGGGAGATATTCAGGTGAGAACACCACCAAAGGCAACATCTTTCTGAAATCAGTGTTCAGATGCCTCTAGGCTCACAAGCACTCAATGCCAAGGGGGAATTCCATGCATAATTTGGCATCTGTGGTGTTCCAAGAACAAAGGATATAATATTGCTTTGTTTCTGGACATCCTAAAGTTGAAATGACATCTTGGCTGACAATTATGATTCTGCATTCTTTTATAAATCATGCTTTTTCTGAAATAACTTAAAACAGGTGAATGAACATTCAGTTGCTTCATTTCTGGCATTTCTCCAATGGCCTTTACTAATACTACTACCAAGTACTGTAGTCATAAAATTAATAAAGTCGAGGGATTTGCTTTTAGCTTGCTTTAGGCCATTTATTGTTTTCATTCTTTAGTAAGGAGAAATAGCCACTAAGGTGAGGTTGGAAGGACCCCTCCACATGTGATGGAGGTCTCCAATTTTTCAAGGTGCTCTAGGTATTGTCAGACAGGTTTTGTACATATTCCAGTTAGCATGCTTATATTTGTCTCTTGTTCTCACAGTGGTGTCTAAGCTTCTCAAAGTCAACAGGTTCTTCTAGAGGCTTCACAGCCCCATGGCACTGAGAACAAGGATCTGCACAATAGTTATAATTTGGCATTTATAGGCAGGGAAAGAAAGAATCACTAAAGGCCAGAATTGCTTGTTCCCTTTCTAAAGGGTGATTGGAGGTGGAAAAAATCTGGAAATTTGGATCTCCACATCCTAGCCTTTGTGACTCTGTTCTCAAGAGTGTGAAATCAAGGACCCTTTGGTCACTTCCCTTTCACATTTACCCTGCCCACTGGAGAAGGTGGCCTCTATAGCTAGTCTGATCCATGAGCCACTGAGTTTCCTCACTATCCATCCTTTCCTTAATCAAAAAAAAGCACGGTGAGGGTGCTTTTCTCAGGAACTTCCGATCTGAATCTCTGCTTCCTTTCCTGGGTATATGAATAGGCCTGGACAACATAGAAGAAGCTTGAAATTCTCATATCTGGGCACTACACTGTTCTCTATAGTACTTTAGATAAATTAGAAAAAGCCACCCTGCTAGGTAGATGCACCTACAGACTTGTAGCTTGGTAAGTGAACTCTAGGCCATCTTTTGACCTTGATGACTTTACCCTCTTGGTTTATGGAAACCTAGTATTTTCTTACTCTTAAAGCCATAACCTGATTCATGTCCTGAATGGTCTGTCTCCTCTTTTCTGAGCTCCATTCTGATTCCCGTAGCTCTACAAAATTTAAAACCCCCTTGACTCTATTCAAGAAGATGGCTTCATCAGAAATAAAAGTTTCAGCTCAAAAGACCAAGCCCCTTTTACACTCTCAACCCCACCCCCAGCCAAGTTATGATCTTGCAGAGGAGAAGGAGTCTTGAAAAGGGATGGAGGGTATTCATACCTCCTCTTGTCTTTTCTGTGTCCTATCATTTTGTTGTTGTTGTTTTTTACTCTCAACCTTATACTATCCTTCTCATTTGAATCTTTATTTCACTAGTTCTCCACTAACAACTTCTTTGTTACAAATCTCGCCTATCTGCCCCAGGATGAAAGAACAACAACAACAACAAAAAAAAAAAAAAAAAAACACTGCTTATACCCTCCCCATGTTAACTTCTCTGTGGAATTTTGTAACCCAAAATGATCCTGGCCTACATGCTAGAATTTCTTTACTATAGAAAAATTTCTTTATTGTAGAAAGAAATTTTGAAGTTGTCATTTTCATTTTAAAAATGAAATGATAAAATACACACATGCCATTATTTGTAAATGCCTACAAATGATAAAGAAGAATGTATATCAATATATACACATGCATACAGGTGAGTGATTGAGCACATGTGTATGTCTACCCATGGAGGCCAAAATGAACATTTCAGATGAAGAGAGTGATTGAATACCAAAGAAAATGGCAGAAATCAAGAGTGATTTCAAATTTCTTCCTCTAGCTTTTCCTTCCATCAGTCCTTCCAAAAAAAAAAAGTTTTCTCAGAATTCTATTTAAATTTGATACTTAAATTAGCTTCAAAAAGCAGTCACATGGGTGGCAGAAATGCCAAGGTTACTAGGCAGGGGTCTCATTGTGGTATGAGAATGATTGCTAGCTAGAAAAAGAGATTTTCTAGTCCTCTTCTGGTATTGCTTAGCTAAATCAACTCTGACACCTCTGTGCCTCAATGCTTGATATCTTATATTCTTTCCAGGGTTTACTAGTGTTCTGTGGTTATATTATTCAAAAATTATATAGCTATTTGGAATAATGACTACCATGTCTATGATGACCATCACTGCCACCATCATTATCATCCTCACTTCTTTTCTTTCTAGACCAATTTACAATTACCCACTTACACCTATACCTTAAGAAGTGAACAAATAGTGGATTTCCTCATTTTGCAAAAAAGAATATACATATAATTTCAGTCCCTTAACCAATATATGTTAGTTGTGCCAATTTCAAACTTAACAGGTGCCAAAGAGCTCAGTGCAAGACTGTCTCAAACTCTAATGATAGAAGACTCTTTTAATTGGGTTTCCAAAATAGTTGTCAACGGCAATAATGGAAATGCCAAGAAAATGTGATCTTTAGAAAGCCTGAGCTCTGCTTATGGCCCCAAGTTTGAATCTGGTTTGATTTTTCAAATGCTATTCCAAATATTCCCTAACACAATATTTGAGACTACGTTCAGTGTTAATTTGGTGTCCCTTCCTTTTACAACCATCATGTATGCTACTCTTTATACTGTATGTAACTTATGAAGCTGGACATATGACTCAGCTAGCTCCTCAATCTAAAAATATCTTGGATAAAATGCTTCTTTTAAAAAAAGTGTAGAACACTTCAAGAATTTGTAGGTCATCCTTGCATAAGAGCCATGCTAATCTTCTCTGTATCATTTCAATTTTAGTATATGTGATGCCGAAGAAAGCATTAGAAGGTCTGTGTCAGAGATAGAATGGTTAAGTGGTAAAAATCATAGGTTTTGGAATCATACAGATCAGCAATAACTTTAAATATCTATGGTAAGAGAAAGTAGCATTGAGAACTACCCACATGTGTTCTTTGTATAGATTATTCATCCTATACCTCATCAGATACAGTTATTGGCACATAGCATGTACTCAATGAATATTTTTTGAACTAATTTAATCCATTCTCATATTGAACAAATTTATTTTCACTTAAAGAGGGCTTCATAATTTTTTGATAACCTGATTCTAGATTCTTTGCAATTTCTTTAAGGGAGAGTACTTGATAGGAGATATTGGTGTCTTTGTTCCTACCTCATCTATAAAGCTTTCCCTGACAGCTCCAGATTATTTTTTTCTCATTTTTATGTTTCCCTGTTGTACTTATTCCAGGTTCCACTCACTTTGGCACATACATGATATCTTATCTTGCCATGTAAAATGTGTTTCATAAACACATCATCCTTCCTATGTGTCTATAAGTTCCTCAAGGGCAAAGGCCATGTTTGATATTTATTTTGTATGTCCCATGGCACACAACACAATATAAAGCACATAGCAAGATATGAACAAGTATTAAACTGAGTTGAATTTTAAAGACAATACTCCATTGCCAGTGATGATTTTGTTTCAGAGAATTATCAAAAGATAAGACTGGTATTCATCACTGGTTTCATCTAAATTAAGCCCATGGGCCTCTGCACTTGAAGTGCTAGTTAGGAAGCAGAGGATCAGAAAGCAGCTGCTTACTTTCAACAAAGAAGAGATTACATTTCAACAATGGATTTCAGGATTTCTTATGTTAGTCACTAGAAACTCTTGGCCAAATTCTTTGGTGTTATCAGGAATAAAAGATAACTCAGAGATGTGTCAAATATCAATTTCCAATTACTTTCCTGTGACACACTTCTGCCACTTGGGAAAATTCCCAAGGGATCTATTGCTTCTTATCAGCTCAAATCAGGTTTAACTTTCAGTAAAACTCAGCAACAGTGTGTTCAGCCTCAGTATTACAGTGTCCTCCTCTGACACTCAGATTCACTTGTCATGTCTTCCATATTGGCTTACGCTGTCACCAGAGACCTGGTCCAATTGTGGAAGGCCTGCTGATATTATATGTTAAACCACATGTTTTGGGGTAGAATAGGGATAACTCCAACACCTGTAATGACCTATTGTCACTAAGGTTTCCCAAGCCGCAATTTGCACTGATATGCTGAATGCAGGAACTACACCTCCCACAGGACTTTTGGATCTTCAACTCCAGCCAAAAGAGAAAAGAAAATGGAGAGTTTTTAAAGCCATACTTTTGATATTTAAAACACTGAAGAGCATTTATACTCCCCAGATCACAGAAGACAGGCTATAGACTAATTGAAAAAAATCTTTGGTATTAAGGATGTTAAAACTGAGGATCTATCTGCAAAACACCAGAAATCACATGTCCCCTTTATTACAAAGCAATGTAACAGAATTCAGAAAAAAAAAAAAAAACAGAAAATATATCGAATTCATAAATCAGCTCAGTTGGAGGGAAATGCAAATGGTCAGCACCTGGAATAAGCCTCCATCTGGAGAAGGAGAGCAGCATAAAGAATCAAACTTGGGGGGCAAGGCTCCAGACTGTGCACTGTGATTAATGACTTGAGTGAAAGGTCTCAGTTTATGCTTAACAATTAATTTGTTACCTCTACATCTCAGAACTCTCCACAGCATAATTATGTCTTCCCTGATTGTTCATATTTACCAAAATGCAAGCCAGTCTGGGAAGTTTTGAACGTGTCATCATCAGACTACTTCTGACAATTGGGAGAGCCCTGGTGTTTGTCAGGACTACTTTCATCAAATCAACTATGTTGACTCTGCATGCATGTCTTAACCTTTCAAGCTTAAGAACCATCTTAAATGAGGCAAAGGCATTGGCCTCTTTCTGTCAAAAAACAAACAAAAAAAAAAGTTCACAGCTCAGAGGATTGCAAATGCACAGCATATGGCCTGGCTTGTTTCTGGTCATTCCCCAAAAAAGTTCTTAGAGAACTGAATGTCCATGAGATTAATTGTTCTCTCCTGTTCTGCCTTTATCCTCTGAAATAGGTGTCTCTAATTTTTTTCAGATCCTCTAAAGCATTTACATAAAGCCAATCACTTATCCTGAATCTACAACTAAAACTCTAAGGCCTACTAGAATCAAAGGAAGTCTTCAAACCATTTTCCATCTCTCCTGGATGTGAATTCATAGATGGGAAAAAAAAGGTCAATACCCCAGAACATGATTTTGAATCTGGAATTATCAAATAGAAAGTACCTAAGGAATCCAATTTCCTCATTTCTCATTTGACCTTTTAAAACTGCTTCATTTGTGACAAATGGTCTACCAAAAGTGTCTATGACCTCACACAAGGTAGGATTGGAAGAGTACTACGTGCTTTGCCAAAGAACATCCACCCTAGTGACAGGGGCTGATCCTTCACTTTCTCTTAACCAGTCCCATTCACAACTACTTCTCTCAGTGAAGGCATCTTGTTACAAGAAGAGAATCATAATGACAACAATAATAATAGAAGCAAGAGCAACCATACAATAACATGTACATAGCACTTACTAAGGGCCAGGAACTCTTTTAAATGCTTTACTTATATTAACTCATACAATTTTCACAACAACTTACTAAAGTAAATGTTAGTATCATCATAAACATTTTATGAAAAGAGAGAGATACAGAGTAGTCAACTAACTTGTAAAAGGTCACAAAGCCAGTATATGGCAAAGCCAGGATTCAAACACGGGTTTTAATCCTAACATTATCCTATACTGCAGCTGTGTTCTCCAGACACTTGGTCCTCACCCACCACTGCTGATGAAGTTAGGAAAGCAACCCTTCTAACAAATTGCCTGCTTAGATGAAACAGGCCTGATGAATCCTGTTTCTGCTAATCAGTATGAAACCTCCAATGAGTTCTGAGTTTCTGAGCCTTAGTTGCCCTCATTTATATATCAGTATGATACAAAGACCTATCTCATAGGGCTTTTGTGAGGATTGATGATATAATGCCTATGCAGTCCCTAGCAAAGTGCCTAGAACATGGTAGGTGCATAATCATATTTATAATGATTACTAATCAGTTTAGCTAATATGGACTCATGGAACACTATATCTCCATGAAAGAAAAAAATTATAATTTTAAATATATACTACATCAAGACAAAATAAACAGAAGATGTACAGACTGAGATAATTAGAATATTCTCACTGAAATGTCTGGTATAAAATAAGACAGTGATCCATCCTTCACAGCCTTGTGTGGCTGCTCTATAGGCCAGCCTGGAGCTGCATCCTTCAATCTGCATTTCCTACATGTTTTTGTCGACCTCTGACACATCACATTTCTTACATCAATAAGGATTGGTGCCAGAACACACTAAATTGCCTTTGACTACATCTAACTGATCTAGTACTTTTTTATGATTCTTTCCTCTTGTACCATTTTTCACTTTTGACTTTATAATTCTCTGCTGACTTTAAATAAAGCTTTTCCAGACTACCCAAGATGGTTTTTAATAGAGATTTAGGGGCTAGGTTGAGCTGTGCTTTGGATTCAGATTCTACACTAGCAACAAGGGGAAATTAACTAGGTGATTTCATCTCAAGTGCCCATTTATACTCAGAATAGACAGAGAATTTATCTTCTTCCAAGCTTGTAATCATGACACTACAAAGTTATACTCAAGAGATAAAAAATTAGGTAGCAGTAGCTTCCACACCACCAAATCACTACTATACTGTGTTTCCTATAAGCCCAGATGACTGGGATAATATAAAGACATCAGCAGAATCACTTGCTGAGTAACAGGGAGGAATTTGGCCACATTCTGTCCTATGCCAGAGACAACGCTTGTTCTCCTTAAGATGAAGAATTCAAATGACCGTACACCAACTACGACAGCAGCCTTCCAGTACTCTTCCCTCCTCTAGTTATCCCTAGTCCCTACTGCTTTCCACCCAGATAAAACACTGGAAGCCACCTAACCTTCATCTAAAAAAGATGACATGCATAACTGGCAAAGAAACTGAGTCAGATAAAAAGTCAGTCCTCAAAATTAACGTATTTTTATGAGAAGAATAACTTTTAGTTAATTATTTCTTAAAAATATAAAATTGGCAACTCAGTAAGATTTGGGTTTTGTCTCATTTTATATTATGCAATGCTTGCTCCATTTCACAGAAATAGTTATGACATATATAAAGTACTGAACACAACAATTTTTAAAAATCTGTATACCCATTACTAAGCTCTGAAATAAAAAATCACTTTGGCTTTTCCTATCAGATTAGATTTCTTTGCCTCCACCCACCACTCATAAAGGTAACCCTGAATTTTGAGTTTTTGATTCCCATGTGTTTTTTTCTTAATTTTGACACATATGTAAAGACCCTTTTAAAGAAGTGTTTTATTTTGTGTTTTTTAAACTTTATATACAAAGTGATACAATATAATATCATCGATGAGTATTTTTCTCCTCCAATTGTATATATTCCTCTATGTCGAATGTTACTTAACTTTATCTAATGAATTATTTGGGTTGTTTCTAGTTTTTTGTCTTTTTTTGTTTTCACTTTTTGCTTTTTATTGTAGATAGTGTTATGCATATAGTTCACATTGATCTGAGACTGTATAAGAGCTTTTCCTGGGTTAGAGTCCTGGAAGTTGAATTACTGGATCTTAGGATTTGCATATATCCAAATTTGCTAGATAATACATTGTTTTCCAAAGTAGACATTCTAACTCACATTCCCACAAAGATACTTTTTGAGTTTCTGTTTCTCTATAACTTTTCCAGTACTTGGTACTGCCAGATTTTTAAAAACTTGCTAAACCAGTAGTATGGAATATATCTTATAACTTAACTTATGTTTTTATATTTAACTGTTTTTAATAGGCAATCTTTGAGTGATTTTTGAATAGTATGAAAATTGTTAAAATACCCGTGGAATACAGTGTTTATGTAGAATAAGTATGAGTCTATGGCTTCATAAAAAGATTCTATGAACAAAGACATTTAGGAGTCAATATATACCTGTATCTGCTATCCATTCTTACACTTACAGCAGGAGTGTAAAACTTGGACAGATGGGCCAAATCTAGCTTACAACTTGCTTCTGTAAACAACTTTTTATTGAAACACATACATGCCTATTTGCTTACATATTGCCTACAAATACTTATTTTCATATTACAATGACCAGGTTGAATAGTCACAACAAAGACCATCTGGCCTGCAAAGACTAAAATACTTACTCTCTGGACCTTTACACTAAAAGTTTGCTGACTCATAACTTAAACCAGCAGCTCCCAACCTTTTCGGCACCAGGGACTGGTGCTCCTAAGAGACGATGATCTGAAGTGGAGCTGAGGCAGTGATGCTAGCCCTGGGGAGAAGCTGCAAATACAGATGAAGCATTGCTCACTGGTTCACCGCTTACCTCCTGCTTTGCTGCCCAGTTCCTAATAGGCCACAGACCTTACTGGTCAGCAACCAGGGATTGGGGACCATTGATTTAGAGTATCTCCATTTGGAGGCACAAATACCTCTTGTTAACATGTTCAATCATATCTGTTCCTCCCAAATATATTCTTCAGCTTTACCTTATATAAAGGTACTAAAACCAAGAACTTGGGGGTCATCTGATGTTCTTCCCTTCTATTCACCATTTACAACCAATAAGTGGATAACACTTAAGTATTCAAACTTCTCAACAACACTTCTGTGAGTTCCCTTCTGTATACCATGGCCAGACCTTTGTTCAAGACTTATGCTGACTTAGGCAACCCTCCATGCAATGACCAATACTTTTGCATCCTTAAGCTTCATTGCCCTTGTAATACTTCAAAACATTTATTTGTTTTAGTTTCTGTCTGCTATCTTGACCTAAACTGTAAATTCCTTAAAGGCAAGGACCCTTGTTGTCTCTGCACACAATGCAGTGCCTTGCACAGCAATTCCTTTATAATAACTTAGTCTCTTGTAGGCTGCTCAGTCCTTCTCAGAAATCACTGAGGGCCTGACATGGTAAGATATTTGTGGCTATCACGCTACAGGGTTTAGAAATCGTTATTACTCTCCTAAACCTCATGGCCAAGAAGACTTGGGAAAAGAGACTCCTTGTTAATATCATTTAATGCAATGGTCCTCAAATTGTTGTGTGTAGAGGAATCACTAAAAGATCTCATTAAAAATAACAGATGTCAGGGTCTCACACCAGCCCCACTGAATCAGAATTCCTGAAAGTACATACTCAAGCATCTTTACCTTATGGACGTTCCCTAGGAAGTGCAGCCTTCAGAAGCACATATCTAATAATGACAGCTTCCTGAATACACTCCCCCTAGTTCTATCCCACCCTATCATGTTGTTCTTGATGAGTAGCTAACGCTGCATAGAACTCCCCCTGCTCCTTTGCTGGGTATCAGAGCTTTCCTAAGCTTCTTCACCCTCCTTCAGTGGCCCAGAAGAAGCCTTATTTGAGGGGATAATTGTAAATTTTTCTTTGGGCTGAATTCAAATCTTCAATATCCATTTTTCATTAACTTGCTTGCATTCGTGGTTAATGATGAAGTCTGTCCCTTACACTGAGCATCTTTACTGCTCAGCATACCTAAAATCTAGAATCTCCTATTATATCCTAGTAGCATTCTCTTATATGTACTATATCTCCTAGTACCTGCCTGAGAGAAATGACATGCATACATTGTACAATGCATATATTATAAGAATGCTTGTTTTAATTTTTACTATCTTCTTCATTTTCAACATATTGCAGATCATTTAATATGTAAAAACAAATGTTAATAGAAAGTTTGAACAATGACAATACTGATAAGATGTTAGTATTTATTGGAGATTTTTCTTATTAGACTTAATTTTTTCCTCAATTGCGTGTGATCATTATGTTTGTGGATAACATAACAAAACAAAATTACCAGTCCATTTTACTCAAGGAGAAAACCTAAGGTTTCTTGGGTTTTATAACACCAAGCATATCAGAAATTTAAGAAATTTTTCTAGTGCTTTACTCAGTGATTTTTAGGGGTCTATTTTCTCCAGAGGAATGTAAGTACTAAAATTGCACTGGATTGCATTTTGCTCTTGGTGGGTGAAAAAGTGCATAATCAATGGGTTATTTGCCAATCTTCAGTTTCATTTTATGTAATCACATGGCAGTATCTCTCAGGTGGTTCTTGAAGTTTACTAGACACTCAGGAGCCATCTTGTGTTTTCTCTAAATGTCATTTATAATCTATAACCAGAGGGGTCATCTAGGAAGTCACTGATACAGTAGAACACCTAAATTCCACTTGTGCTAATTCAAGTTCAAAAGATCATATCTTTTGCTATGAGATTATAATAGGGAGGAAACTGCATCATGTAGCTAAATAATATTTATGGGACAATAAACAGAGATGCAAGGTTAGACAGTGGTACTAAAAAGGATAGAACATTTCAAATCAGTATATAGGGATAAAGGCCTTCAGAATATGCAGATCAATTCATAATAATGGCTCTATGAAAAAATCACATCAGTAATTGTGCTATACCTTTATTTATCTGTAATAAAAACACTAAATCCTGTAAATGCTGTATTACTCTTTCTTTCAAGTAGATTTCTCCAATTAACCATCATTTATTTTAATATTTACTAGTGCCCTGATAATTATTGGTTGTAAAAGGATTCCTAAAATACTAAAAAGTATTTTTTTGAATCATCAAGAAACATAAAATTTATTCAGTGTAGTTGGATTGTTAAGTGTATTTTATTGGAGTGAGGATGGGGGGTAGCATGAAACAGAGGAAAGAACACAGGCTTCAGTGTTAGACCTGGTTTTGAGTCTCACCAAGGACATTTATTAGCACTGGGACCTTGGGTAAACTACATAATATCTCTCTAAGCTTCAATTTCCTCATATATAAAATGTGGATAATATCCAGCTTTAGGGGATATTTCCAAGATTAAATGAGACCATAAACATATGTAAAATACCAGCATAGTGCCTGGCTGTAAAGAAATTGCTCAATAGTAGAAGCTACTATTAATGCTGATGTCTTCCTTTCCATTCTCAGTAAATTAGTTAGCTGAGTATCTCTTTACTTTTTTCTCTTTATCTCTATATACCAGGTATTTGATTCATATGAATATCCCATCACCCAACAGCAACAGAGTACAGAAAGTTTACTATAGATTGTTCAAAACGGTTACAAATTACCCTAAGCTCCTACCCTCTTTAGTTCTTTTATTATTTTTATTATTACTATTACATGAGTAAAATATTAGCACATTTTTGTAAAAATCCCAATAAAGAAAAAGCTAGACTTTGTGATCCTCTTCTATTCTTTGCCTATTCAATCTGAGTCTTCTCCCAGAAGTAAATACTGCTAGGGTTCTTTTGTCCATCCTTACAAAACTATTCCTATGCATTTATACACACACACACACACACACACACACACACACACACACACACACACACACACATACACACACACATATATGTGAGTAAATATGTCAGATTTTTTGCTTTTAAACACAATGTGTTGTGTGTGTAATTTTGTGTGTTTACATAATTCTATCAAGTGTAAAAATGTTCTGTACTCAAATTATTTTTGCTTAAAAATATGTCTTACAGATTATTCTGTGTTAGTATCTTATTTATCTTAACCATTTAAAAATCTGCTGCATAGTATTCTATTCATATCATGATTTACTATACTTTAATCATTCTTTTCCTAATAGGCATATAATTTTTCTTTATATTTTTTTTACTACGAGCAAAACACTACAGTGAACATCACTCAGCATACTTCCCTTGGGATGTATGTGATTGTTAGATCATAGGCTATATGAATTTTATTTACATCTTTTAAATTCAGTTTTTTAATTTTAAATATAGTTCAAAATTTAAAAGTACATACAAGTGTGTAGTGAATCATTTTCTCCCACCCTAGTCTTTCCACATGCCTAGTTCACTTCAATCACAGGTAGTCACTATTATTATCCATCTTTCAGAGTATTATAGATTCTTATGGTTACAACTTTTATGCATGAATAAATAGTATGCTATACATATTATTTTAGACCTTGTTTTATTTCTTTAATGATATATGCTGCATAGACTTGTATATAATGATGTAGGGAACTTTCTAATTCTTTTGACAAAGATATACAATATTCCAGAGATTGGATGTACCATAAATTATTTAACCATTTCTCAATGAATAGATATTTGGCTATTTTTAATGTTTAGGTAATACATCTACTCTATAATAAATACTATTGTATTAACATCATTTTGTACATATGCAAATATTTTTAGGAGTAAAATTGCTCATTCGTTTTTATAGTGAATTGTTGATCACATTTTTACCCATTTCCAGAAAACCTTCATATATTAGAAAATATAAATAATCTATTATTGTCTGTGATATGATTTTTAAATGTTTTCTAAGTTCACTATATGTCTTTTGACTTTACTTAAATTTTTTTCTTCCTTTGTAAAACTTTGTCTTAAAATCAAGATTATTTTTAATAAGGTTAAGTTTTTCAAATTTTTATTTTTAAAGCAGAGCATCTAAAATCTGAATTGTGTTCTTTTAGTATTTTCATGGTTTATTTTTCTTCTCCACTTAAAATTATAACCCACTTGTATTCTATCCTAATGGAAGGTATGAGATAGGGATCATTTTTTCCCCCAAATAGCTACTCATTTGTCGCAAGAACATATATTATATAGTTTATCTTTTCGCCACCAATTTAAAATACTACTTTGCTATATAATAAATTCCCACACGTAATTGAGTGTAGTTCTGGACTTACTATTCTATTCCATTCATATGTTTGGTGATTTGTGTGCCAGTGCCGTTTTTTTTTCAATTATTGAGACTTTATAATACATTTGATATCTAGTAAGTCTAATTCCTCTTCATTATAATTATTTTTCAGTATGATCCCAGCTGTTATCTTCCCACCCAAATGTTAGATCCAGTTTTTTCTAGTTTAAAAGGGGGGAAAATATCTTTGATAGTTATATAATGAATTTACATTTTAACAAAGAGATCATTGCCATACTTAAGGTCTTAAGTTGTCCTACAAAAGAATATGGTATGTCTGTTCATGACTTCTAGCTTTCTTTTTGTCCCGTTAGAGAGTTGTAATGTTTTCTTCATAAAAACATTATATATTTTTATTAACAACTGATTATAATATTCCTAACTTATTATCTTTTATGTTGCTTTTGTAAATGGAATCTTTTATTCAAAATACTTTCTAATCAGTTTTTGTTTTAATGTTAAAAGGCTAGGGATTTCTATATATTAATTTTATATCTTACTTTCTCACTGAAATTTCTTGTTAGTCTTTCAGTTGGTTTCTCTTAAGTTTCCTATTATCAAGTCAAAATTACCAGTAAACATGATATTTTTGTCATGTGTTCTATTTTCATGATTGCAGTTTCTTTCTCATGTCTAATTACATTGGCTAGTATTTCCAGTAAAATATTAAATAATAATGGTGGTAACAGATATTTATTTTGTCCTTATTTTCATAGAAATATCTGCTGTGTTTGCCCATTAAGTTTGATGTTGGCATTGGACTAAGATGGATAGATTTTATCATAGTAAAGAAGTATACATCTATTTTGTATGCTTTTTATCAAGAATATTTATTGAATTCACCCAAAGCCCTTTCAGAATCTACAGAATTATGGCTTTCATCTTTAGATCTATTAAAACAATTAAATAAATAAATGGATATACTAATATTGAAACTTCATAGTATACTGGGAATAAATCTAACTTGGTCATAATGTTTTACTCTGCTGTTTATGCAATTGAGTGTTGTTCACAATTATTTTATTTAGGATTTTTACACCTATATTTATAATTGAGTAGAGTACATAGTAATTTTCCCTGAATCCTTATCAATCTTTATGTAAAGGTTTTATACTTTTATGAAAATAATTTGGAAGTACTTATTCATCATCTATGCTCTGGAACAATTTAAACAGCTTTGAATTTTCTTTGTGGTGAGCTTGAACTGACTCACAAGACAGACTGTATACATTTCTTCTCAACTCCACATTATGTGACATCGTGTATACATCCTGAATCAGTTGTGGTGAAAATACTCATGCCAAAAAATTGGCAAACAGAACTGTGTGTGTGTGTGTGTGTGTGTGTGTGTGTGTGTGTGTGTGTGTGTGTGATTGCTTTGCAGGGACCCAGTTTTTAAGCATTCAAAAGAGGACTACTGAATTATCTTCTCTTTTCATGTTTGATAAAATTTTCCTGTAATACTACCTAGACTTGGTGCTTTTGTTTTTGACTATGGTAATCAATCTGTTTGAATTTTCTATCTCTTCTCCAGTCAATTTTGGAAAATTATATTTTCCTAGAAAATTATCCACTTAATTTAGATTTTGAGATATTTGCACAGGATTGAACATTAGAGTAGTCGTTAAAGAAATTAGCTTTTGAATTATTTATTTTTTGTTTTATAACTGATTAACATCTGATTTTAGCTTTAATAACTCAGTTTTTTCATTTCCTTGTGATTTATTTAGCAAGATGTTTTTTGAGTGAGATTTTTAATTCATTTTTTACATTTTTTCTTTAAAAATACACACACACACACACACACACACACACACACACACGCACACACACACACAGACACTTAAAGCTATTTTCCTCTGAGAATGGCCTTAGATCTATTTAATAGATTCTAATGGGTAACCATTTCATTATCATACTTCTCTAGCTACTCTACAGTTTGCACTTATATGTTATGTTTGGCTTGAGATTTAAGAGTATTAGAAAATTTGTGGATAGAAGAGCTTTTAGAAAACTGATTTTGTTATTAACATTTAGTTTTTATTACACTATGAGCTGAGAGTTTTTGTACTACTTCTGTTCTCTGAAATTTATTGAAATTCTGTTTGTGACCCAGTACATTATTGTGGAAGACTATTTGTCAAAATGGTCAGAATAATATTTCTGGTTCCAAATGCTCTTTCAGAACTTGGCCACTCCATTGAAAGGTGGAATCTATTTTCCCCTTCCCTAAGTCCCTGGGCAGGACTTTTGTGACTATCTTGAACAGAATGTAGCTAAAATGATGCTGCATGGCTTCTAGGACATAAATCATAACAGATGACACAGTTTTTGCCTGGCTCTTACTCTCTTTAGAGCCTCATTTCCTTGTAGTGTAGCCACTATGTTATGAGGCTTTACTAGTCTTAAAAGAAAAACCACATGGAGAGGAACTGATGTCACTAGCAATAGCCAACTACTAAGCATGTGAGTATATAATTTTTCAAATGATGCTATCTCTCAGATTTCAAGTCTTCAATTGAGGCCTTGGATATTATAGAGCAGAGATAAGTCATTTTCACTGTCTCCTTTTGGTGTAATAAATAATTCAAAAGCTAATTTCTTAAACAACTACTCTAATCAAAAGAATTCCTGACCCCCAGAATCTGTAATTGTAATAAACCATTGCCTTGTGCATATACACCTCCTGAACCTGGACCTACATTTTGATACTCTCTCGCATTTATTTATTTTTTTAAACTTTTAATTAAGTTTATAGAGGTAAATTGGTTAATACAATTATATAATTTTCAGGTGTACATTATCATTTGATATTTGTATATTCTATTGTGAGTTTCCCACACAAAGATCAATTTCCTTCAGCTACCATATATTTGATCCTCTTTACCCACTTCACCATCCCACTAAACCCTATATTTGACCTCCTTTACCCCATCTACCTCTTCCCTCTTTCTCTAATCCTACCAATAACCACTAGTTTATAGTCCAGAGGACTATAAAACCACTAGTCTATAGTCCATGTCCATGAGTCTCTGTTTGTCCAGTTCATTTGTTCCTTGTAGGTTCATATCCTACATATAAGTGATATCATATGATTTCCAAATTTTTCTGTCTGACCTATTTTCACTTAGCATGATTCTCCCGAGGTCCATCTATATTGTTGCAAGGGGCAATATTTCATTTCTTCTTATGGCTGAGTAATATTCCATTGTATATATGTACCACAGAGTCTTTAGCCAATCATCTATCGTAGGACATTTTAGTTGTTTCCATGTCCTGGCCACTGTGAATAATACTGCTATGAACATCAGTGTACAAATATCTTTTTGGATATGGGTTTTCAAGTCTTTGGGATAAATACCCACTAGAGGAATTGCTGGATCATATAGTAGATCAATTCTTAGTTTTTTGAGAAACCTCCATACTGTTTTCCATAGTGACTGTACAAATTGCAGTCCCACCAGCAGTATATAAGGGTTCCTTCTCCTCTGCATCCTCTCCAACCTTTGTTATTACTTGTCCTGTTGATTATAGTTATTCTAACAGTTGTGAGATGGTATCTCATTGTGGTTTTGATTGGCATTTCCCTAATAGCTAGCAATGTTGAGCATCTTTTCATATATTTATTGGCCATTTGTATGTCCTCTAGGGAGAAGTGCCTGTTCAGATCCTCTGCCCGTTTTTGATTGGATCATGTTGTTGTTGTTGTTACTGAATCGTATGAGTTCTTTGTATATTTTGAATATTAGGTCCTTATCAGAGGTGTTGCTTGCAAATATATTTTTCCATTCTGGGTTGTCTCTTTACTTTGCTGATGATTTCTTTTGCTGAGCAAAAGCTTTTCAGTTTGATTTAGTCCCATTTATTTATTTTAGCTTTTACTTCCCTTGCTTTTGAGGTCAAATTCATAAAATCTTCTTTAAGTCCAAGGTCCTTTATTTTCTATGTTTTCTTCTATGCATTTTATTGTTTCATGTCTTATATTTAGGTCCTTAATCCACTTTGAGTTAGTTTTGGTGTGTGGTGATAAACAAAAGTCTAGTTCCATTCTTTTGCAAGTAGCTTTCCAGTTTTCCTAGGACCATTTATTGAAGAGGCTTTCCTTTCTCCACTGTATGTTTTTGGCTTCATGGTTGAAAATTATTTGCTCATGTAAATATGGGTTTACTGCTGTTCCACTGGTCCGTGTATCTGTTTTCTTGCATTTATTTTGGCTAGTAGTAACCTTTTCAATCTTATCCTTCTATCCATCTTGCAATGAGTCTACATAGTTTCTGATAAACAACAGCACCCCTTCTTATTTTCCAGTTAGTTGTTAGATTGAGGTTTATTTGTTTGTTTTTTTTTCCTATAGGGAATAGTGTAATATTGTTTCCATCATTTCTGCTAACACCTTAGATTGGCTTCCTACCTTAGTTCAGTAAATGGTCTACAAAATACAAGTTCTGGCCTCTGATATTGTTCTCACTTCACCTATAGCCCCTGCTACCCTCATCTCCCCCTGCTCCATTACTTACCCTAGCCACACTGGCCTTCTAGCTCTACTTCATATGTGCTAGGCATGCTCCTATCGCAACATCTTGTACTTGCTCTTTCCTCAGCCTGGATAACTTTTCTCTCAGATTTTCCCAGGTTTTCATCTCTCACTTCCTTCAAGTTATAACTCCAATGCTACTTTCTCATCAGTGCCTTCTGTGGCTATCAAGTCTTAAATTATCAATACATACTCCCTTTTGTTTTCATTTAGTAGTTATCTCTAACATACTGTTTGAGACTTTTATTTTTTATTTCAGTTACTGACGCTTCTCTCAATAGAATGTATGCTCTTTGAAGGAATTTTTGTCTGCTTTATTCATCCTCTTATCTCTAATGTTTGGAACAGTGATTGGCACATAGTATGTGCTCAGTAGAGATCTTAATTAATTCATAAATTTCAAGGGATTTGGAGGAAGAAAAGGAGGCTGTAGAACATGTTCATTATGCTTAGTTGTCTTTGTGTTTTACAATTTCCCAGATATGTCAACATTCACTGCCCTGCCTACACTGTTCTCCTGGGAACCTTGGCTATTTGATTTGTACACTGTATAAAGTAAATTCTAGAAAGATTCCAAGAAAGCAAATGAAGAAAGGAAGAAATTAGACATAAAAAGGAAAGCTCTCTCTTGAGAAAAAAAATTTGTGGGAGAGGATGGTTATATGGGTTTCTTTAATCAAAAACAAAAAAAGGGACTGCATCTTATCCTCTTTGACTCTCCTTGATTTGGGAGAAACTGACAAGGTATAGCAAGATAAATAAAAGAATAAAGAGCTAATCCATAAGAGAAAAGATTGTTTTATTGTTCTTACACAGATGTCTGTCCTTATAACACAGGATTTTTTTTTCTTTGGGGGAGAGCGGAAATAAGGGGTAAAAGGCAATTTAAATTGGAATCTCCAGACAGCCTGTGTTTTAAAATTAGCATTGCATTATTTTCCTGGTTCCCCACCCCCTCCTGTCGTTTAGTTGAGAAACATTTGCCCTGGAATAGCACAGAGAGTTTGCATTAGCATCCCTGAGGATAGAGCTTTGACCCCACAGACTAAGGAAGCTACAAATGGAAAATTCCAAGTTGTTTTACTCTTTTATTTTCATGCTAATGTTTCTGCAGAGAGTATTTAAAGAAACAGATACACAAGAATAATAAAGAGTTGGGGACTAAGAACTCCTCTGACAACACTGGAGTGTTATTCCAGGATGGTCTTATATCTATCTGTGCTTGTAGATCCAGAGAGGTCAAGGTGAAACCCTGGTTTCATTTTATAAAAAAAACTGAACTAGTGTTGACATGTTAAACTCTGGATCTGGGTTTCATATCCTGATTGGATTTGAACGTTGTATAAATTTCATTTCACTTCCTTTAGGCTATACTATTCAAGTCTTAAACACAGACGAACGTATCCTTCAATAAACAGCCTTGGGGAACACTGATTTCCCAATCTTCTTTGACAATCCTCATCTGAGCTAACAATGCTCATCCCATCCTTGGATCCAACTAAATGGCACCCACTGTATTGACAGCCCTTGGCTATTTCCCCTGTGTTCTGTGCAACAACAACAACAACAACAACAACAACAAAACATTTCATCTTTTCCTTAGAATAACTTTATCCTGGCTATAAATCCTCAAGCAGAAGACATAAAAGGCATAAAAGAACCTACACTCTGCAAAGCCAAATAGTCTCAACCTTCTTCTCCTAATATGCAATCAAAAGTTCTATTTTACTTCATTGTAGGCATGCCTTGCAGAGGAGAAGCCAATCGAAAACATAGAATAATGATATCTAAGCCTTGCTTTAAACTTACTTCTAACACACACTCCACCTACATTATGTTCAGAAGTTAAACAAGAACTCTACTCAGTCTCTCCCCAACTTCAACTTCACTTTTACATTCATAAACCATCCAGGGAGAGTTCCCCCAGGTTTGACACCTATACGAATGATTCCACTCTAGTGCTGGCTTTAGGATTTTTATAATCAAGTTCATAGGAGCAATAATTGGGTAGAAATGTGTGAGTGGGGAGATAGAGGATGAAAGATTTGTTTAGAAATTGCATTTCTGTGTCAAGCATACTTTTTTCCTCAGTGTGTTAGGCTTATAAGAGGTGATGAGAGGAAAGAGCTCTTAAACATTTGGAAGTAGAAGGTGAGAGGAGTAAAGCCCTTTCTTTACCTCCAAGTGAAAACAACTCAGTAGTGGTAAACCCAGCTTTCTCTTTCCACCTATTTGCTCGATTCAACTCTCACTTTCAATCCAAGGCTACCTCCCAGTCCTTCAGTCTTCACTCATCTCTCCCTTCTCTTCACTCTTACATCTAGCTCGGCCTCTGCTTTCTATATGCAGGGCTTTATCTCTTCAAACTATAGGATTCCTGCTTTTGCATCTCCCAGAAACACAGTGCAGGATTCCTCTCAAACAACAATAACAAAAACATACAAATAAAAACACAACATGATTGAGTGACTGAAGAAACAAAAATAGGCTCCTGTAGTGACCTGAAACATATGAAATTCTGATTAAGAGAACTGAAAAGTCAAAAAGCCCCAAACCACACCCATTATAAAGTACTCATATCCCAACAAATCTAAGGTTACTGGAAAAGTAACAGCCTTCTCCTGCGACCAGCCCTAACTAAAAATTTCATTAGAATGGATAAAGAACCAGAGCAGTAAATATTAATGGCTGGAAGGGGAAAGCTGGAAGACAGCAGGCTAACTGAGCAGGTGTTCACCTCACTCAATTTCAATCCACTTGCAGCCAATGACGTCATCATTTGGCTTTCTTGAGCTCACCGACAGGCCATTTTTCATGATTTTACCATTTCTGGCCATATGCAAACTTTTTAATTAAATGTACCACATGATTCCAGATGTTTGTTTATTTGTTCCAAAAAGGTTGTAAAACCTCTACATGAGGAAAAACCTGTGGTGGGGGTAAGGCTTTCTACATGAAACAGGGAAATGAATGAGTTGGAAGAGCTGGGACTGAGAGCTCTCAGAAGAATGATCTAGATGAAAAGTATTGGCTTAAAATTTCTCTCCTTCCAGAAACCCAAGATTTAAGAATAAAATGCATTGGGCACTTATTAGTTTTAAAAGAATGTAGCTCACACTGAGCCAAAGACTAGAAAAAGAACAAATTTTTGTGGCTGCTTTGCCTGTTTAATATATGTCTGTTTCTGTTGCCATGAGCTCCACTACATTAATTCCAAAAGTCTTCCCTTTAACAGACAAGATTATAGTTTATGCATGAGTGGTAGGAGAGAATTTCACAAGGGGAGATGCTAGAGAGGGGGTACAGGCAGAGACCAGGGCTTCCACACACCATGCCAGCTTCTTTGCAGCCTTCTTCCTTCTGGTAACCTCTATCCCTAAATAAATAATGATGTATGTTTCATTATGTATGTTTCAGGTCACGGAATGTTTCTCTGTAGCAAATGCAATAGTTGCTTTTCTTATTGTCTGTTTCCCAGCCAGCCAGTAACTCCAGGCCTTCATCATCAAACACTAGATTATTTCAACATTAACCTAGCTAACGCTAGGCTCTAAATTTTGGTTTCAAAAGCCAATATCACAAATAGTTTGAGTAACATGGGGAGTAAAAGCATCAACTGACCATTTTCTCTGATGTCCAAAACATCAGCAACCTCAAACAGTATCTCCGCAGTAGCCATAGGGTCCCTTTACATTGCCCCCATCCCTGCTCCACTGGCAGTGTCCTGGCCCCAGCTGTCTTTCCCATCTGTTACTAAGTTGTTTCCTAAATCACCTTTGCTAGGAAAATGCTCTTTGGAGGCAATATAGTCTGTAGCCACAGAGTCTGGTATCAAGAAATTGAAAGCTTCTAAAACTGGGATGAATTTCCTTCAATGCCATCCCACAGTGGTCTTCTCAAGTCCAGGTTCTTTCCTTTCCAATTACTCTTGTATATCGTTTACAGATTAATAATCTCGTGCCATAACTTTAAATCAAATCTAGGTACTTCTGCCTGTTCAAAGGTAGCCATAATAAGGACCCACCCTACATAAGTAACCTAATTTCTGACTTTTTCAAAACTGGGTCCCTTCTTTTAGTCTACCTGTTCTTACTGCTGTGCTTCTTCTTTATCCATTTAATTTTTTGGACCGTATTTCTTTTGCCCTGTACCTACCCATACCCTATATGTTCTTCAAAGCTCAAAACCAATACCTTCTAAACAGCCATGCCTAACTATTCTAGCCTTTCCTGATTCTCTTCTTTTCTAAACATTTATAGCACTTATATCAGCTTTTACCAAGTAAGACAACTTTTAATTATATAGTATCTTGTTTGATTGGCATTGCTTAATTTTTGGTATCTTTTTAATCATACCATAAATTCCAGGAAGACAGATACTATGTTCTTTACTTCTGAATTCTCCACAAACCTTAGCATATACTTTGTACACAGCAGATACTAAATAAAGACATCTTGGAGGATTTCATGACAGTGCTCAGAGCAATACCTGTCACTTCAAGAATTAGATTTGACCAATGGAAGGAATAAGAAACAGACCATAACTCTAAAACTGTAAGACATTTAGAATCTTCAACCCTGTCAATCTTGGACCCCTCATTTTTTAAGAGAGGGGTATGTTTTTACCAACATTTTTTATTTGCACTGTCTGTTGGGGAAAGGGTTATTTTTTTGATCGCTCATCTTAAGGTTTGTTACTGTTGGGTATTGGAAGAGAGAGAATGATTCTATTTTTCTCTCCTTGCTTAGTTTCTGAAACAGAAAAACCAAATTTCTAGCCCTTATGTGTCTGACTACCCAAAGAGTAGAAATAAAGCAATCCTGGAGACTGCAAATGAAAGATCATCCTTGGAGAAAAAGGATAGCAAATGGACCCCTATGGATTTCAAATGTTTAAAAGAGGTTGTTTAAAGTTCCTGGCTAAAGCCCATGCCAGTCTTGGTAATAGTCTAACAGATTCATCCATCTTCAGATTCCACTTGGCTTGCTCTTCCATCACTGCCACCTTCCCAGACAGCAAACTCACACATGCACATCTATCTATATATATGCGGAAGTTTTAATCTACACCACCCTCCATTCCAATCTACCCAGCCCAGCTCAGTACAAAATAGAGCTATTGACCCTGCAAAACGGCAGGGAGATGAATTTGATGACCCAGACTAGAGCTTTTAAACCATTTCTGCAAGGTCTAGAATCAAAGAAAAGTACAATTTATTCAGCACTTAGTAAAGTCCTTTTACTTTGGAACAGAGCGCACATACTGAAAATAGACTCCTGCTGCCACGCAGATAAAATAAACCTGTCAACCACTACTGTCAAATCACTAGTCACCTCGATTAAATAAAGGAAACTTTAGCATTTCTCAGCATCTGAGAATTCCACCAAGATTATAAACCCATAAAAGCATTATGAGGGAAAGAAAACTAAAGTAATGGGTTCTATTGAAAATGTCATCAAAGGAAAGCATTTTACATAATTAGAAAATGCTAATAATAGCTCTGCTCAAGGAACCAACATACTCTCCCCCCACACAGCCAGGGCAGAGCCACAATATAAAGTCTGAAAGGAGCCACTTATTTAGCAGGACCCACAAATGAACTATGTCCCCTCAGCAGGGACGCTTTCCTTGCCAATTGCCAATGTAATTTTTTTCCTCCTCTCTTCTTCTTTCCTTTCCTCTCCTTTCCCCACCCCTCCCTTTCCCCCTCCTCTCCCCTCCCTTCTCCTCTCTTCTCCTCTCCTCTCTCCTGCCCTGCCCTCTCCCCTCCCATCCTCTCACCCCCTCCTTATTCCTCCCCCTCTCTCTTTCTCTCTCTGCCTTCCTTCCACAGCTGTCAATATACTTTCCATAGGGAAAGATGAATCAGTGATATTTTTTTGAGAAATCATCTGATAGCTCTCTTGAAAGACTACAGATGACACTGAAACAATGTGGGCTTGAAATGCACAGGTCGACTTCTATAAGGAGTTGTTTTTTTTTTTTTAAATAAATATGTATAGTACTGTGAATGTATTTTCTCTTATGATTTTCTTAATAACATTTCTTTTTCTCCAGATAACTTTATTTCAAGAATACAGTATATAATACATATATAAAATGCATGTTAATCGACTATTTATGTTATCAGTAAATCTTCTGGTCAACAATAGTTTATTATTAAGTAAGGTTTGAAGAAGTCAAAAGTTATATGTAGATTTTTGACTGCACAGGGGGTTGATACCTCTAACCCCCTGTTAACTATAATCAAGGGTTAACTATAATCAAAATATTCTAGAAGATAGAAGGCAACAAATAAGCAGGCTGCCTTAGTCATAGAGTCTGATCACAGGTGAGATTTATCTGTCAAAGTCACCAAAACCATGAGATTACTTATTCCAACTTTTTAAATGGTTGGTGAGAACCAACAAGCAATAGGCAAAAAGATTCCTTGATGCTGAACTATTAAGATAGCCTAAATAAATGCATCTATTTTCCTTGAATATTTGCTCTCATTTTATGTAGATTTTGTTTATAATGATCAAACCTACTTGGCTTTCACATTTCCTGTGGGTTGACATCGCAAGACAGTGGGAATATAAAACATAAAATAATCCTTTATAAATTGGCTGAAAGAGACAGATTACCTCCAAATCCTGTAAGCCTAACACAAATTGTGATGAACAGTTTGGTTATCAAGCAGCCCTATCTTGAGGCCTCCCAAAAGTATTCTGCTGGTGGCATGTAGTTTCACTGGCCAACTTCTCCCCACCCCAAACCTCTCTTTCTACATTGCCACATTTTCACATGCATCCATGTAATTGTCCCCCTCCCCACTCATTTTACTTTGGCTTATTTAAATAGGTGAAGCAAAATACTTTGTACTTATGGCTTCTGTGAAATTGTACTTTATGATATTTTAGGCTAAAACTGCTTTAAAAATAAAAATAAAAAACACTCACAGTTTTTCTTTCTTTTTTTCTTTTTTTGATGGCACACATTGAGCTGCCTCATGGAGATATACAGAAAAATCAATTGCTAAGCATAAAATGCAACTCTCATTAAAGAAGCTGCAAACGATAACTATTATGATAAGTTGCTATGTAAATCACTCTGTGACAGTCCAGCAATCAATTCCAAACACAAATAGACGAAGGCCCTGGTTGGCGAAGAGAATGAGCACCTAACAATTGTGTCAATAAAAGTAATGGCAAGACTACCAAGGATGAATAGAAGCAGGGTGGTTATCTCCACACAAGTGCGCCTACCAGGTTTCCTCTTAGTTTCTTGCTTTCTTTTATACATTTAAAGTCCAATGCTTGATATGACAAGCTAACTATGGCACATCTTCAAGACTGTATAAATATCAGGAAAGAAATAATAACTCAGACATGTTCACTGGGTTTGTAATTACTTTGCAAAATGTGTGTGCAAACAAACTGAAATGGGACCCTCAGTATGATAGCTGTTGGTGACATTGGATAATGGTAGACATGCCAAATTGTCTGTTTTAACCGGTATCACCACCACCCTCTTCTAAGGTCTTTTCTGCAACTCAGAGGAAGAACTGGAAACTACCTTTCCCAGAACTCCCTTGGTGCACAGTGCCAGGTTAGAGTGAGCCAATGAGAGACACTATAGTATGATTTGGAACTCTAGAGGGAAGGAGAAGCAAGGCAATGCATGGATAGACCTAGACCTTATGTTTAAAGCAGTATCCAAGTGAATTTCTTGAGAATCACCCACAGTGATATTGCTGATTAGAAAGTCAGTAGGGGATTCCCAGGGCTTCCTGAGATACCCAGAAACTTCAGCAAGCTCATGAGAATTATCAGAGTCAGTGCTGAGGCTGAGACTCTAGGTGGCAGCTTCTGTGACTCAGTTTCTTTCTGATTACATAAGTCTCTCATTCCTGACATTAAAACTCCTCATAATCTGAATACATAGTGTGTCTTCTATTTTCTCTGCCTGAATTCAGACTGATACCACAGCATTTTCCCCTTTGGTTTTTCAAATCTTCTCTGTTCCAGAATTAATACCTCTGTAATTTAAAAGAATGGTTGGGGATAGGAGTAACAAGCAATTCTTTGGACAGAAATAGGCAAGAATGCTGTATTTCTCTGCCGCCTTAGCACAGGCTTTGGAAATTCACCCCTGGCAGAGGACATCTCCAGCCTGTGCCTCTCCCTGTACTTTCCTTTCTCTTCCCTCCAGCACAATGCTGTAGTTAGCCCTGCATATGTTCTGTGTGAAGGACAAATGTCAGGGGTGACCTGGGAATCAAGGACACAGAGCTTTAATTATTTTCCTTGCTCCTATTGCTTAGTGACTTAGTCTCCCCTAGAAATTCTTGGTGTCTTTCTCTGTTAAATGGGAATAATAATATTTACCCTCCCTAATCTACAGAGTTGTCTTGAGAATTACATGGTCTATGCTTTAAATAAAAAGAATTTACACAGTGTAAATTCTACTTCTAACATCTACCATATAAATAGTGGCAATATGTGTCATGCAGGCTTATGTCCTATGCATGTAACATATTTAGAGACATTTCCCCAACAAACATTTCACCATTCTTCATACTGTGAATAACCACTGAAGATATAGTGCGTACAATGCCACTAGGTAGCAGCTGAGATCACTGACACAACCCAATATCCCCCATACTCCGAAGACATGTGCAGATCTAGAGCAGAACTCTCAGAGATTTCAGGTAGACCATTCTAAAACCATATTAATACCATGGCCCACTGAGACCTCAGTCCCTTCTTTGAGAGCTTCTGTCCTAATAAAACAGTTCCATTAGTTGCTTCAATTTATCCTATTCCCTTCGTACCATTGAAACATCAGAGTCTGAAAACTATGACATTAAAATTTTTATCAACTTGAAAGTTATGCAATGTGGCCAAATGCTGCCCAGCAATTTGAATCAATAGATATGGCTTCCATCCATGATAATCTGGGTTTCTGAAAGCAACAGAGTTGAGTTCTAAGGTCTACAAGGCCGGCCTTTTCTTTCAGTATGTGCTCACCCCCAAAGGAAGGTGGGTCATATTTCTCATATGTAATCAAGTTACCTCACAGAGGTATTTAAGTTACTGATTTTCTCTGGGTTTCTATCACTCATCATTTACTAAACAAATATTTCCTGTGATCCAATTAAGTAGGAGGCCTGTGACAGGCACCACAGATATAGTGGTGAGCAAACAGATATAATCTCCACTCCCCACAAGAGCTTATAACCTATCTAGGAAGAAAGTCCCCGAATAGTTAAAACTGACCTAATATGAATGTGTTGGGTGGGATCAGAGAATCCTCTTTAGAGCTGTGATACTTAAGCTGATACCTGCAAAATGTGTAGGAGTCACTTATGTGAAAGAAAAGGGTTCAAATCTCTATTGCCCCTCTGAGAGCTTTCACTTATGAGAAGTTCGAGATGTATATTTACCTGACTTCTATCATACAAAGTAGAATATGAACAATTGCACTAAGGAAATAGAAACATACAAGTACTTCTAGAAAAAGAAAAATCAAAACAGATAATATCATGTAGGAAGCATAAAGTACTGTGCATTACTCTTCCTAACATGTACAGATTATCTGTAAATTACAGATGGGAAAATGGAGTCCCTTATCTCCTGATCATTATTCTGAGCCAATACTTTCTTTGCATTTGAATCTAGAGTCCTTAGGACATGAATCTTGGGCCTATCATACTCGACATTGAAGTTACATAAAAAAAAAAACAAGGGAAAATGGCATGTACAGAAAAATAGCAATTTTCACATGAACTACTGCCCACCAGCTTTTGTAGTTGTTGGTGCGGAATGAAAAGAGATTGGGAACTGGATGAATCAAAATTATTTGCAAAGAGAATTTCCATTTAAGATTTTATAAACCGAGTTTCAAATATCATGGAGGATTTCACTTGGGAGAGAATTATTATAATTTGCCTTCACAGTGTAAAAATACCACTCTGGATAAATTTTTGTAAGCTGTTTCCATGAGGGTATTAATAAATGGTGATCAAATAGTTTGTTAATTTACATGATCAGAAATTTAGAATAATTTGTTTAATTGAAATATCAAAAAATAAGATGACACTAAGTGATTTCATTCTGGGTGCCAAAAAATATGGCTTTCCTTATTGATCATTGTATGATTCAGGCCAAGCTGAAATATATCTGCCTCATCTTTTCCCTACATAGACCAATTCAATAAAAATTCAGCCTTAATGAGCTTGTTTGCCTCTTTCTTTACTGGTCTCCTCATGAACATGGGCCCAAATAATCTGGCCATCACTTCATGTTGCTGACTTGCTTTTTTCACTATCCAAGTCCTTAGCACTGATCATGCAATAAGTGCATTAAATGTTAAGAACTGTTCCTCAGTAAAATCTAGACATCCATTGTTGGCTCTCTTTAAGGAACAGTTTCTCCACTGATGTTGGGCTCTGATGTTATCCAAGGGCACCTATATTTTCATTTTAGCTACCTTAGGCATTTTTCTATATTCCTAATATTACTCAATATATCTTCACAACTTATCATCTTATATTCGATATCTTCAAGGTTGAGATTTGTTATTTTACTGTAACAATGACAGATGATCTTTGTCTTATCAATGATTAACATTTATTTGATCATATTATTTTATTGTAAAACTTTAATTTTGTGGGCAGGTCAACTTTAATAAATAAGCTTGAAGGCTCTGAGACTTCAGTTCCTATGCAATGTATTCAATAGGCTATACAGTAAAATACCCTTATTCATATACAAGAAACCAATAAATAAATCTATGAGGATATAATGCTAGGGTTAATTTGTTATCCATTCTAAATACAGTATTATTATTTGCCTATGGGAATTAAATAAAAGACTCTGACAGGATATATGTTCAAAACCTTCATAAGGACATTTAGTGAAGGAGACCTATTCATGCCTCTCGAAATATAACCTCTTGGCAGCTATTTATTTTACCTGTCTTTGAGCAAAATTGATTTTCATAAAATGGACACTTAATGAACAGAATCACAACTGACCCCTAATTGAACCAAGATATATTTAAATGTAGAAAAGTTCTATTGTGCCCACTTATCAAAGATATAGCACAAGCTCAAGTCACAGTCAACTGAAACACTGCTCTCTTAAACATTACTCTCTTGATCATTTCCTGCAGAAATGCGCCATTTGCCCAGAGCCTACATGTCTTCTCAGAGGACCAGTTCCACCATTTTCTGGGCACTTCTACAGCTTTTCATCCTAGCTACCAGCTATGCAATATAGTGGGGATGACGAAGCTAAAACGGTCCTTATTCAGTGCCCCTTGCACATAAAGGAGAATTTCCTGCTTGTGGAAATGATGTTTAAAGTACGTAATACCCTTAGTCTAAGCCTGCTCTTACTTACCCTTGGAAGGTAGGTTCACAATTAGGAAACGTGGCTGTAAACATATCCAGAATAAAATGGAGTAAACAAGTTATACTACGTGGTCTCTTCCTGTCCTAACCAAGTCCAACAAAGGTGATCACATAGTCCTTGACTTAAGCAGCCAGCTTAGGGATAAAGCATTTTAAAATTATATTTTATACTTACTCCAGAGATGACAATAAGAATTCAAGGCTTTTGAAAAACTGGGTAAGTCAAATTAATGTTTTAAGAATCAGAAAATTCAGGGAAAACTACAGATTCATTTTCTTCAATGTTTGCAGGTAAATTGGAATTTCTTTAAGCTGTAATGTAGAGTTCATTCATTCTTAAATTACATATTTCAATTATTATACTCCCCAACAATGACACTTTAAAAAATATTAGTGAGTTTCTCAATATTCTTTTTGCTGGAGGTAATAATCTACTTAGTAATTTGTAAGTACTATAATCTCTTTATTTAAAGAAAAAAATACAAAATTATATTATATCATGGATTTATTTGTCTTCCCGATAGACTACCACTAAATTCTGTTTAATATGAGTTAAAATCAGTAGGTCTGACAAGTATGGTTTTCTCATCAAGGACTTGAAAAGCACTTTGTTCCTTCTAAAGTGCCGAGGCAGCAGTCATGAGCCCAGAGCTGTGCACAGCCAAGTGTTCCTCCCTGCAACCACTGAGAGCAATAAAAAGCTGAGATCCTACCTCGGTGACTGGTGAGTTCCCTGGAAGCAGAAGGCAGAGGTGTATAGTGGCACTCCGGAGAGGCAGCAGTGCTATCACTGGAAGCCTGCATGATAAAAGCAAATGTCAGTGTGAAACACCAAACACTAAACATCTTCGTTTACTAAGCATGTCTCCTTGGAATCTAGGTTTGGAGAAAATATTTTTGACTGAGACTCTTTTAAGGATTCAAGAGCTGTCTGTGTTGAGATAATGTACTGGTGAGTGTAGGGTAGAATACAAAGCTTTAAGGGGTCTCAGTATAAGTGGAAGGGCTCTGAGACAAAAGGGTTGTTTGTTGACTGTACTGAACCATAGGAAGAAGAAGGAAAAAAGAAAGGTTGAAGACAGAAAATGATGCAGACTTAGATTTCTGTCACAAGCTTTCTTCCAATCATTCCAATGGATTAAATGCTCACTGTCAGTAGATTTCTATGAAAACCAAGGAAGAGGATAAACTTTTCCCTCAGGGTGAATAGGAAAAACAGGGCTGGTTTATATGAGCCCAGTGGCATGGAGATGGAGAGACTCCAAAGGATGTAGTGACCATACGAGAGGATACAAGCCCTTGCAGACCATGCAACTGGGATTCTGGCTAAGTTTGACAAGAGCATTAAAAAACCCATCTAAAATTTAGACTATAATGGTTACCAACAAAACTTTGCTATTCCAAGGCCTAAATATATCTAGATGAGTTTTATTGTATACAAACAGCTCTTTAACCCTAAAACTCTCTATATGGTGTGACCTAGCCTACTAACTATTCTCTTTCCCTAACTCTATATCCATGGGGGCTAAGGCAGGAAGAAAGGACCATAGCTGTGAAGTCAGTTGTCACTAAAAACTGATGACCAGTATGTCACATTCAGAGAGTGGCTTCTTATAGCAAAAAGCATCACCACTGCAACTCACTGAGACTTCTGAATCAAATGCTACTTTTTTTTTAATACCCAAAAAAGAACATCTGCTAGGATCAAAATCCTAAGTTTACAACCTTTCCAAGCTTCATGAAAAAGTAAATTTCATTAAAGTAGATTTTTCTTTCTGGAATAAGAAATACATTCTATGGGATATATTTGCCCTGCTTGGAGCAGGCCTTTGCTCCAAAGAGATTATCTACATTATAGGAATCAAAACTAAGTAGGAGATTAGACCTACTTGCTAGAAAAACCCTTTAAACCCCATTTCTGACATTTGAGATATTTGATTAAGCAGCTTTCAGTGGAGACTTATATAAAGAGTTCTGAATGGTGTGAAATCAGAAGCTCTATCCCTAAGGTAGACACAGATTTCAAGTAGCATACTTCACTCCAGCTCTAAAGAAAATATATGATATTTAAAATTGATTCAAGGGTATTGGGTCCAGAAATATAAAAGTTCAGTCACCATGAAAAATGTTTTAAAAAGTAGATAAGACTTTCTAGATACTATATCATTATAGTATCTAGATATTTAGTACCTAGATATTTAGGATGCTGCAACAATATAAAAAAGTCAAAATTAGATTAAAATTCAAATACTAAAGTCACCATGTGTTTCTCCATTTGGCATTCAAGGTCTCCTGTAATCCCTATGTAATAAATGAGACACAGTGACAGTGTTCTAAATATGGCATCTATTCAATGCTCGAGGCAGAACATATGGGGTGAGGGTATGGGGACCATCCTTCCACAAATCTATTATATTTCTTCCGTTAAGAGGCTGTATTTCTCTCTGTCAATGTTTCTGCTCCAATTCATTGTTTAAAAAGCCTAAAATTCAAATATGAATCTTAGGTTGCTATATTACAATATTTTTTGGTACTTTTAATCTCAATTTGGGCTATTGACAATTTAATGACAGTGTGTCCTAAAATTACTGGAAGAAACTACGTTTCAGCAAATACCTCTGATTGGGCAAAACATTAGAGTTTTGTAACCAAGAGTAAAAGAGCTATTTTGTTTTATTTCCAATTGTAATCAAACCAAAAACTGTGTGGCTTGAGTTCTGTCTTGAAATCATCATTCTATGCCTAGCATTTAATTACTTTTCAACTCATTGTCCATTTATAAATTCAAGTCATGGAAAAGAATCTAGAAAAAGAATGGTTTTGCCAACTATGCCTTTCGTGGGACTTCCATGGCTGGATGTTTAGAAAAAGTACTACAAACCAAGATTTTAACTACTGTGTCTTTGAATTGGCTTTTATCAAAATGAAGCCCATGTGATCTTTTCAATAGTGATTATATACACTTGGTCTCTGAATATTATGCTTAGAAGTAGGATTCAGAAAAGTACAATTATCATGTAACAGAAGTGGACAAGACAGTGTCTTCAATTTTCACACTATCTCCCCAAGAATAAAGAACTCTCCTTGAAACTAAAGCAATATAACCATAGTATAGTAAGAGATAATACAAACATAGGTAAAACAATTTAAAAAAATGTTTTATTTTGTTTTTCACCTGAATTATGGAGGTATGCCTAAAATGAGAATAGGAAAATTTGGGTGAATCTGAATCTTAAGAACTACAAATCCTTTCAAATCTTTAAGTCCTTGCCAAATTTCCTAATTAACTATGGCAAGAAATATACTTTTACATTTTACTTTTTAAAACACTGCTGATAGAAGATATGTGTAACATGTACATTAAAATATTAGTATCCAGAATATATATGTCTCACAGTAAATAAAAAAATATAAAAATGGATAAAGAAAGTGTCAGGCAATTCAAAGAAGAGAAAACCTAAATGGTCAATAAAGAAAAGAAAAAATGGTCAGATTTAATAGTACTATGGGAAATGCAAATTAAAACAAGATACAATTTTTCCTCTCATCACATTGGCCATCTTTTAAGTCTCACAGTAACAAGTATTATAGAGATGAAGGAAAACAAAACTCCTATCTTCTCATCCATCACCAGTAGAAATCTACATTGATTAACTACTCTAGAGAGTAGTTCAGCAGTACCTGATAAAATTAAAATTAGTACAGCAATTCTATTTAAAATATATACATTATGGAAAATTTCACTCAAGTCTATGAGGTGGAACATAAAACAATGTTCACTGCATTATTTATAACAGAACAAATTGGAAATAATTCAAACATTTGTCAATAAGGAAAATAAATTAAAAAATGTTATATATTCATATGATGAAATAATATTTAGTATTTAAGAGCAATAAACCAGTGGTTTATATATCTCATTATGAAGAGGTCTAAATATTTAATTCAGAGTGAAAATGCAAGTTGCAAAATGATAAATGTGATATAATATGATTTATGTAAATATGTAGTTCTTTGATCTCATGTGTTTATGTAAACATCTAAAAATTGTAAGGAGTTCCAGACAAGATGGCAAGCTAGGTAAAAGCAGAGTTCACCTGCTTCCATGACCACATTAAAATTACAATCAAATTATAAAAGAAACAACTCAGAAAACCACCTGAAGACTAACTGATAATAACACACATATCTGAGAATATAAAGGAAAAGACACTTAGAAACCTGTAGGAGGGGTAAAGATGTGAAGCAGGCTGGTCCCATACCCACAAAAGGGAGAGTGTGGCTACAGAGGAATGAAGGGCTCTAGCCCCACACAGTAAATTCCCAGGTCAAGTTTCCAGTCCTGAAAGAAGAGTTCCCACAAAATCTGACTGTAAAAACTACTGGGGGCTCTGGCCATCTGAGTGAGATAGAAGGAACCTGAAAATGCAGACATTCCCTTTAAGGGCCCATGCAGACTCACTCACATGCAGACACACCCTGGGCTCCCATGGAGGATCAGAGACTTGGGAGGCACAAGAGACATACAAGGAAAGACTGAGTTGTGTGGGGCCAGGAAAGGGCTGGAAGGACAGCTGTCCTTGATCCTCAGGTAAGTGTGATCTTGCCTGTGTTAAACCCTGCCCCTGCACAGTTAATTCTAAAACTGCACTGGCTCAGTAAGATCACCCACTCCACCCCATGTCTCCCTGGGGCCCCACTCCACCCAGCCCACAATTGCCCATGATGGCCTGTTGCCAGGCAGCCAGCCTCACTTTGCACCTTCCCTAGAACACAAATTCATTGGCAGTAAGCAGCCATCAGCTCACAAGACCCACACATTTCGGAGGAGACTTTTGGTGGCAGGCTTCTAGTGCCAGACTGAGCTACAGTACCTCTCAAGCAGATCGCAGGGGTCTGAGGACCCAAGACAGACAGCAGCTGGCCTTGCTGCAGTCTGAAACTTTTACAAGAAGCTGCAGATTCAGCACAGGCACAAAAACCTACTCTGCATTGGCCAGGTGAAACTCACTCACTTTACCCCAGTAACTCCCTGAGTCCCCACCCCACCCAACTTGCATAATACCCAAAGGCTCTTCCAGTTATGGAGTCATGCAATCAGCTGGCAGGCAGTCCCAGGCTTTGAGGTGCATTGTTTTTTTTTTGCTAAATCATCCAGGCCCTATAATGGGGGGTAAATGACCTCAGCTCACAGGCTGGTCTCTCCTACTTGCCTCCAGATCCAGTATAGGCAGCAACCACTGTGGATTACTTAGTAGCTCCTAATAGGTAGCCACGAGCAATAAAGGCAGTGGCTGACTTGGTCTACACAGGAGCCACTCCTAAGGTGGCACAGAATCAACACACCTAAAGACTAGTGTCAGACTACAACAGAGCACCACTTGATTAGCCCCACAAGTGGCACAACTAAAGGGTGGTCTCAATAGGTACACAAGACTTCTGGGGCAAATCCCACTTCATGGGGTCAACCCCCCACATTAGTTCATACCCTATAGGTGTGGTCAATCTCAATAACCAGTCAGTGTGCAAGTCAGTCTCATCCACTGACATGCTAACAGTAATCTTGGCTTAGCAAGAACAGAAGAATACACACAGCTAGACAAGGAACATGCCCAGAGCCCCTGGTGCATGGGATCAGGGAGACCACACCACTGGGCCACACAGAATATCTACTACATAAGGCCACCTGGTCAAAGCTCAGAGATATAATGAATCTTCCTAATACATAAAAATGAACACAGAGAAGCAAAATGAGAAAATAAAGAAACATTCTGCAAATGGAACAAGAGAAAAAACTACTAAATGAAATGTAGGCAAACAACCTACCAGAGACAGAGTTCAAAACACCAGTTATAAGGATGCTCAATGAACTTAGGGGGAAAATAGATGATCTCAGTGAAGACTTCAACAGAGAAATACTAAGTATAAAAAAAGACATAGTAACCATAAAGAACCAGTTAGAAATTAAGAATACAATAACTGAAATGAAGAACACATTAGAAGAAATCAATAATAGAGTAAATGAAGAGAAGTATCAAAACAGAGAGAAGACAAGGTAGCAGAAAACACCCAATTGGAACAGCAAAAAAAAAAAAAAAAGAATTTTAAAAAATGAGAAAAGTTTAAGAGACCTCTGGGACAATGTTAAAAATACCAATATCTTTATCTTATGGGGTACCAGAAAAAGAAGAGAGAGAGCAAGAAATTGAAAACCTATCTGAAGATATAATGACAAAAATCTCCCTAACCCAGTGAAGAAAATAAACACACAAGTCTAAGAAGAGCAAAGAGTTCTAAACAAGAAGAATCCAAACAGTCCCACACCAAGACATATCATCATTAAAATGCAAATTTTGGAAACAAAAGAGAATCCTAAAAGCAGCTACAGAAAAGCAGCTAGTTACTTAAAAGGGCACTCTCATAAGAATGTTAGCTGATTTTTCAACAGAACCTTTGCAGACCAGAGGAGATTGGCAAAAAATTATTCAAAGTGATGAAAAACAAGAACCTACAACCAAGACTACTCTGACCAGCAAAGTTATCAGTTAAAATGGAAGTTGAAATAAAGAGCTTCCCAGACAGGAAAAAGCTAAAGGAATTCATCACCAACAAGCCATAATTACAAGAAATGTTCAAGAGACTTCTGTAAAAAGAAGGGTTGGAGAAATGCATAAACACAAATAATAAAAAGGAAATAACTATATACCTATAAATAATCACTTTAAATATAAATGGATTAAATGTTCCAATCAAATGACATAGAGTAGCTGAATGAATAAGTAAGCAAAACAAGACTCATACATGTTCTGTCTATAAGAGATCACCTCAGATTAAATGATACTCACAGACTAAAAGTAAAAGGATAGAAAAGATATTTCAGTTTATGGCAATGCCACCCTGAACATGCCAGATCCCATCGGATCTTAGAAGCTAAGCAGGATCGGGCTTGGTTAGTACTTGGATGGGAGACCACTTAGGAAGACCAGGTGCTGTAGGTGTAAAAAAAAAAGAAAGGAAAAAAAGGATATTTCATGTAAATAGAAATATTAATAAAAGGTGGGGTAGCAATACTTACATAGGATAAATAGACTTTAAAACAAAAGCTTTAATAATAGAGACAAAGAAGGTCATTACATAATAAAGGGATCAATACAACAAGGACATAACTGGAGTAAACATAGAGACACCCCACATAAGAGCACCTACATATATAAGGCAATTATGACTGACACAAAGGGAGAGATTGATGGTAATATTCATAATAGGAGACTTTAATATCCAATTGACAATGCTGGACAGATCTTCTAGACAAAAAAATCAATAAGAAAACAGCAGTCATAAATGACATACTAGATCAGATGGATTTAATTAATATTTTCAGAGCATTTCATCCCAAAGCAGCAGAACATACATTCTTCTCAAGTGCACATGGAACATTTTTCAGGAAAGACCACATGTTAGACCACAAAACAATTCTAACAAACCAAGAAGTCTGAAATCATATCAAGTGTCTTCTCTAACCACAATGTTATAAAACTAGGAATCAACTACAAGAAAAAAAACTGGAAAATACATACACACATGGAAGCTAAACAACAAGCTACTAAACAATAAATGGATTAACAATGAGATCAAGGAAGAAATCAAAAGATACCTAGAGACAAACATAAATGAAAACACAACTCAAAATCTATGGGACACAATGACAACAGTCCTAAGAGAGAAATCCATAGCAATACAGGCCTATCTCAAAAAACAAGAACAATCTCAAATAAACAATCTAACCTTATACTTAAAAGAACTAGAAAAAGAACAGCACAGAAAACCCAAAGTTAGTAGAAGAAAGGAAATAATAAAGATCAGATCATAAATAAACAAAATAGAGTCTAGAAAAACAATACAAAAGATCAATGAAACCAAGAACTGAGTCTTTGAAAGAATAAACTAAAGTGACAAACTTTAACCAGACTCAACAAGAAAAAAAAGAGGACCCAAATAAATAATCAGAAATAAAAGAGAAGAAGTAACTATGGACTACACAGAAATACAAAGGATTATAAGAAAATACTATGAGCAATTAAATGCCAACAAGTTAGACAATCTAAAAGAAATGGGTACATTCCTAGAAACATACAATCTCCCAAGATTGATTCAAGAAGAAACAGAAAAATCTGAACCAACTGATTACCACCAATGACTTTGAATCAGTAATCAAAAAACTTTCAAAAAACAAAAATTCCGGACTGGATGGCTTCCTAGGTGAATTTTACCAAACATTCAAAAAAGAATTAACACCTATTCTTCGCAAACTATTCCAAAAATCAAAAAGAGGAAAGGCTTCCTAACTCTTTTTATGAGGTTATCATTACACTGATTCTTAAACCAGGTAAAGACAGTATAAAAAGAAAAAAAAAGGAAACTATAGGCCAATATCTCTGATGAACACTGATGTAAAAGTCCTCAACAAAATCTTAGCAAACTTAATTCAGCCATACATTAAAAATATCATACACCACAATCGAGTTGGATTTATTCCTGGGATACAAGGTTGGTTTAATATTTGCAAATCAATTAATGTGATACATTACATTCACAGATTGAAAGATAAAAGTCATAAAATTATATCAATAGATGCAGGAAAAGTGTTTGACAAAATATAGCATTCATTTATGATAAAAACTCTCAGCAAAGTAGGGATACAGAAAACATACTTCAACATAATAAAGGCCATATATGAAAAACCTACAGATAACATTATACTCAATGGGGAAAGGCTAAAAGAGATTTCCTTAAGATCAGGAACAAGACAAGGATGCCACTCTCACTACTTCTATTCAACAGAGAGTTGAAAGTCCTAGCAACAGCAATCAGACAAAAAAGATAAATAAAAGGTATCCAGATTGAAAAAGAAGTAAAGCTGTCACCATTTTCAGATGCCATAATACTATGTATTAAAGAACCCTAAAGATTCTACCAAAAAACTGTTAGAAGTGATCAATGAATTCAGTAAAGAAGCAGGATACAAAATTAAAATTCAGACATTTTTTGCATTCTAAATACCAAAGATGAACTACCGGAAAGAGAAATTTAAAAAACAATTCCATTTAAAATTGCATCAAGAACAATAAAATATCTAGGAATCAATTTAACCAAGGAGGTAAAAGGCCTGTTCTTGGAAAATTATGTCATTGAAAAAGAAATTGAAGATACAAATGGGATGTAGGGGAGCTTCTATTTCATATATAAGGTTTATTTCTTTTATTTGTAGACAAGACTTGAAACAAATATGTCAAAATATTAGAAATTTACAGAAATTTAAAAATTTTCTATATTTTTGAAATTATCCAAAATTAAACATGAGCACTGAAAAAACAAAGACCCCTGTTTCATCTCTGATCAATTCACTCATATAATACTACGAACCCATAATTACAGGAAATTTCCTCTAACAATTTTCCAGAGCTTGCACAACATGGATAAGAGCCATCTCTGGTTGACTTTTTGTGATGAAATATCACATTTCTGTTTCTTCTAAAGCTATTGAGTGTGACAATAGAATGAAGGAAGTTGATAAATAATAGTAAATATATATCTCTTTTATACCAAGGTTTAAAATCCTTATTCCAGCTTAGGAATTCCTGCTTAAGATTTGTTAAAGCATACTGAAGGTTTCTGTTCTCTTCTCCTACTCACAATTTGAGAGTTGCTAATAATTTTTTAAACTCACATCAGTAATGATAATAGTCACTAATATACTGTACTCTGCAATTTTTATCATGCAGAAAGGAAGGTAGAACTTTGGCAACCTTTTTGGAAAAGATTCAATTAAAGTACAGTACTCTCTACAAGAAACTTGCAAAGTGAGAATTTTACTCTGTGATTATAGAAAACAATGTCTTTAGATGAATATGTAAAATTCAAGCCCCTTCTCACTGGGTGCATTCTATGGAAACTTGCATTCCCATGAATATTTCTGGGAATCATGGATGCCCTGAAAGAACATGATAGAGACCACAGGAGGAGAGAGATTTGGCAGGCTTCAAAACAAGAAGGGGTGGCTACAAAGTTGTTTAATAGCCATAAATCTCCTACAATTTTTCACAAAATACCATCTAAGACCACAGCTCCACAACTCATTCCCCATCACTCAGCTCAAGTGGAGCGCTTTGGCATGCTCACTCACCCTTAAATCATACACCGCATAAAGTGATCCTAGGTCTAGGAAATTTGTCAGCCTCATTCAAGTAAAAGCAATCTTCACTTTTCATCACAATTCATTCCCCAAAACAGTGGTATAAAGCTGACTCGTCTAAAAACATTTATTTTCTCTTAGAAAAAGCATCGCTCATTTAGTTATCAAGTATTTAATAACTACCTACCCTATGCCAAGCCCTGTGCTGGGAATATCAAGAAAAGTAAAACAAGGCCCTTGGTTATATTTCCAACTCATCAAAACAAAATTATAAACATGATTAATACTGGTTATTGAGAGTCACCAACTCATAACATGATCCCCTATACTCTGAATTATCAGAGAATTCTGTCCCTGACTTCTATTATGGTACTTGAACACATGGAACAGTAATTACATCTTTGCTTGTTTCTTATTCATACTAACAAAGAGCTTCAAGATTAACTATATTAACTTACAAGACCAACTATACTATTAATCCAGGTACTCAGCATGCTGCCAGTAAAACAGAAAGAATGGGGCAAAAGCTGAGTATTCTGCTAAGTTAGGGAGCTACAGTGAAATTCAGACCATAAGGCAGGCAGAGAAGGGGTAGAGTGCAGGGTGGGGAGTGGGGGGTGCCAAAGGCCTCTCTGGAATAAGAAAGCTTTTTGTAGAAAACAACTTGGAGCTTCCCATTGTTTTTATCTGATCTAAAGGGAACCCAGTGTTGCTAGTTCTGGCATCAGATCCAAAGTTGTAATTCAGAAATATTTATGGGAAGAAAGGAAGGAGGAAAGCTAAAATGCAGGTAGAAACAACCAGGAATGGTAAAAGGAAGACAGGGCTTCGGCTTGGGCATTTTGTGGACCTTTACATAAATAATCAAATCATAGACTGTAACATTTTTTAAAGACCTTACAAATCATTTAGAACAGTGTCTTTCAAAATATTTTTAGCAGACATTTATATAACAAGAAAAAATAAGAACAATCTAAAGATTGGGCATTACGGAAATAATCACAATTTCATATGGGAACCATATAAAATTCTAATATAAAAGAGAAATAGGCAAATATTTCACATAACATTAAGTGAACACAGTAAATATAAAAATAGTACATGAACTGTGATTTTTAAAGATATAAAATTTGTAAGAGCTAAAAGCTAAGCAAAGATTGAAAGATTTTTGTTAATAGTATGATTTATGTCTCTGGCCCTTTGAGGTTGAAATAACCAGTAGTGTCTGGTGTCAACCTGTACCAACTGTGTCAGTTATTAAATACAGCTATTATTTAAAATAAAATTATGTACACTTAAAATTATATAAATTACAGTAAAAGTCAAGGTAATATAACTCATCACTTCCTAATTATTTTACAAAATTTTACTATTATTTATGCTCTTGAAATTATTTATGTCTATTGTATTTACATCATGAAAATACTATGTAATGATATTCTACTTCACATTTCTTCCCAGCTCTTCAGTGATGTCACTTTGGAGAATGACATCGGCCATGGTGGGACAATTTACAGCAGAAATTGACAAACGCTACAAATCAGAGATTATTATTTTATTGATTTACTAAACTTAGAAAGTGATGAAAAAAATGTTAATGATGCAGGTTAAACTTAAAATATATTGTGCCTGTAGCCATTACAGTGTGAATAGTACAAAAAAATTAGAGATATTTTTCCAATATTAAAAAAAAATTTGATTCGATAAAGAAGTTGCTTATATCATTGACAAAATGGTGAAGTTCTGACATTCTCAGTAATAAAGAAAAATAGTTGATATTCATCAATTACAATCTTAGGTTGGCCTGGATACATGAGTTTGGCCAAAATAATCAAAAGTATTCTATGAGGATCAATTGGCTGAATGGAATTTATAACAAAAAGTATTATACATTTAAATTTTATTTGTAAATTGTGTTACTTATTCTTTATCTACATAAAAATTACAATAAGCTTATGTACACATATACATGCATAATTCTTTTTCCAGAGAGCTAGTTCTTGAACATTCAGCGGCACACTACTATATATAACCCTTATTATTATGTTTGAGGCAATAGAGAAAAAGCCATGTTATGGTTTAGGAATGGAAAGAGTAGTAAGAAAAAAACTAATTAAGCTTCAAGGATTCTGTCCTTGACTTATTTACAACTTGGATATCTTGTTTCTCTCTTTCTTATACTGGAATGCCTTACTGACCAAGATTTAGAGTCAGGCTCCATCTGGTTCTATGACCTTGGACAATTAAACTCTTTAAACTATACTTTCCTCGATTGTAAAGTGATAATAGTAATAGTAGTAATGATAATGATGATGATGATAGTTAAAAATAGTTAAAATTTATTTGTGCTTACTTTGTGTCTGGGACCATACCAAACACTTTCCATATATTAATTAATTCAATATTCACAACACTTCCACGAGCCAGTTGTAATCCCTATTACTGTTGCACAGATGAGGAAAAATGGGGCTTAGAGAAATTAAATAATTTGACCAAGTTCTCATGTAGGTTCTTGGGTTACTAGTACATAGCAGAGCTGGGACACAAATCCAGGCAGCTTGCCTCCAGGGGCTACTGTCTTAACCATTATGATGCTATACCTATCTTCCCAATAAAGATGAAGATTACATAAGGTAAGAAACAAAGATCTTAGCATTGCTCATTAAATATTAACTATGATTTATTTTTTCTTCATTCTAATCTTATATAACATCTTATCTCTTCAACTAGATTTAAGTTTCTTGAGAAGTAGGGTTGTTTCAATGTTTCGTGGCTTCTCCTACCCTTCATAGTAGCTACGACAGGGACACATACATCACTTGTAATAAAATATGTATTACACAAACGAACTTTAGTTCTCACTTGACAAGTAGAAAAGCACTACCGAGATCTCTTCCAAGGGCAAAAGTAGTGAGATCTTTAGCCTAGTTATAATCTAAATTCACCCATAGATTCACAGTACTATTGTGATGGTCTATCTTTAGTAAATAGCTATATATGGCATTTCTCATCTGGGTTTGTAGGGCTGACTTAGAAATAATAAGATTTCCTGGTAGTCCTACAGGCTTGATTTATTTTGGCTTAAAAGAAGAAACTTGCCTCATGTGTCTCTCTTCCTCTCACAGAGATTTTTATTCTTGAAGGCTACAGGTCAAGTTCTGTCCTTGGAACCAAAGTAGTTTTCCAAAATGAGGTAGAGCCGGCTCTGTCAAGCTAGGCCAGATCTGCTGTCAGAGCCTTTCCCAAATACATCAGGCCCTCTGCTTGTAAAAATAAATTGATACCAATGTAAGAAATTTATTAGGAGATGACAGCCCAGTTTATAATGGAAATATGGAGAAAACATCATCCTTCAAAACTGACAGTTTATCCATCATGCCTCAGATTCCTGAGATAGAAGCAGACACTGTCACATACAATCCGCTGAGGACACGTCTTCTTGGATTTCCTTATGACAGGAAACTATGAAATAATCCAGAAGAAGGGAAGGACTTGTGCTGCCCTTAATATGTGCTTAGCAATAAATTTTTAGCATTAGCAGAAGAAACATGTGGCCAGGGAAATGAATGATGCGGGAAATCAGGAGGCCTGGAATTCTCAACTGGACTTTTCTTTTCTCTCAGGGGTGATGAACTAGGACAGGGGTCAGAGAGGGTTACTGTACTGCTGTGAGGGACATCAATATCCTGTTATGTGTAAGCAAAGCCAACAGGTGGCAGGGCACCACTGTGGACACATCACAGTTGGCCCTGCTTGAGGTTTGGGGACTGGGTCACCTTGCCCTGCTAACTTTCCAAATGTGCTTATTTTGCTTAGCTTGTTATTTGTATTGATAAACTTGAGAAATTTTAGGAAGACAATTTTAATTAGAAATAAATGCGAGGATATTTGTGGAGATCACAGGAGGCCGATATTTGGCGGCTTAATGAGGTGACCTACCCAACCTCTTATGAAATAATTGTGTATTGCATGAAAATCTGCAATTGGAATGAAATGAATGTGATATTAAAGAAAAAAATACTGCCAATTTTATAGGGTCTTAAAATATTTACGTTCTAAACTTGCATTCTTTGGAGTTTTGCTGAGGGTTGTTAGACTAGAAAACTTTTTAAATGAGATAAATGCATATTTTTTAAATTTACAGATCTCTTTTAGAAAAAATAGAGTCATAAATTTGAAACAGAAACCTAAAAACGGTTGTTAATAGCCTTATATTCTAAATTTATGCTTTATGTTAGAAAAATAAAGGCATGGGAAATTTCATTTAAATGTGAATAATATGCAAGGAATGTTTGATGCCAGTTTCTATCTGATTAAAGAATTAAGAGAACATCAGCATGAATATGATATCCCCCAAAATTTGAGTTTTATTTTATTTGTTGCATTATGTGAGTATGAATAGGATAGGTACATTCTAGGGCTACTTAAGCACGAATACAGGATTTTTATCTACTTTCCCAAATAAATTCCTAATAATAGCAGCAAAATAAATTACAGGCTGATCAAGTCCTTCTTCATAGGTATCAGTGTTTAGAAAAACACAAGCGAGTCTGTTTTTCTTAGACACTGAATCCTTCTTTAAAAGTTCTCATCCTCTGAAAGAGGCAAGTGAACTTCTAGTTGTTCACATTTGTTTCAGCCAATCTTCCCGATTCCCTGTCTCAAGAAAGAACTAAAACTGTTGACACTACATGACCAAGTTAAATATATCTGTGTTTCCTTTTGCTTTCTATATAAGTGCATGCCAGCATGACTACATTTATCCAGAGTTTATTTCAATATTAGTGAAAAACAAGCCATTTCTCAGTTTAATGAATAGCATCAGTGTCTGCCTTTTAACAAAAATGTGACCTTAAACTTGATGGATCTCACCAGAAGGCACATTTTCAAATTATTTTTCTATTGGAGGTTATGAATGTCGCTTCCCAAATTATTGTGACAGCTGTGAGGGGAAAGCCAGCATCACAGATAAAACTTAGAAACAACACTCGACCTAACAAAATGGTAGTTTCATTTGCAAAAAAAAAAAAAAAAAGGAAATGAAAAAAGAAAGCATACATCATTTGGGGCAGGAGAAATACCTCCTCTGAGCTTTACACAAGAGAAAAGAGTCATGTTAAGCCGCTGAATTCCCTGTACTTTTTTGTTACTACCATTTTTGTTTCCGAAACATTCTAAATTGGAAAGGTGAAGGCTGAGCATTACTAATTCCAAAAACTCCAAGAGGACATTGGATATTGCTTCCTTATTAAGGATGATAGAGTGTAATTGATGCGTCTGGTGCCTGGCCAGTTCCAACTTTTTGAGAATACCCCTTAATGTGCGGACATTATTTTTGGACTACTGAATGCCAGAAAATAATGAGCTGGCATTCAGCTTTGGTGACAAAGACCCTGAATTTTCATCTAAAAGCAGTTTTGAGTTATTGCTATAGATAAGGTATAACTGTGCAAGGGAATTTTATCCATGTTTCTCCCATGAATCATAAATGAGAAAAAAAATTACAGTCTAAATTGCACTTAAAAGGAATAAAGTCTTTTCATGTCATACATGATTTATCAAAATGATCTCATTTTAAGGGTACTGTGGTGTATCTTGATTAATCACATTAGGAAGCGTGATGAATGGCCTCTTTAATGGTATCACAGGATTTATGGGCAACATTCTGACTTGAACCAGAAGGGTAAGAAGTAAAATATACAATAGATAGCTAATGCAGATAGGGTGTCAGTAATGCTGTGACTTGTTTTAAAATTATACTGGGAGCCTTAGCTTCAGGAGATTCTGGATCCGCCAGGTGGTGGAGAGCAAACACGTTTTGCACAGGAACTTGGGTGTAACCATGAATACAGCATAACCCTTCCCTAACCTGTTGCAATGCAAGTAAAATCACTCTGCTAGACCATAAAAAGAAGAGGCATCTGTGAAATCTGAACAAATCGTGGAAATTCCTAGTAAGAAGAGGGGAACACTGCCTTTTGAGATCAAGGTTCCTACTGCCCTGTTTCAATATCCTCTTCACATTTCTCTTTAATATCCTAAATGCCTTTTTTTAAGCCTCCTCGAGTCTGCCCCCACTAATTTCCTCTAAGGCTGACAGATCACAGGCTTTTCTCGAACTGTTCCTTTTAGAGCTGAGGAGCCCTCCTCGTAATCCTGCTGCTTGTCTGCAATTAATCCTTCCAGTTGCCACATTATTAACACCACCACCCACAGACAGAGGAAGCCCCCCAACCCACTGGACACTGGCTCCCGTCTGAAGCTTCAAAGGTGCCAATCACACCCTAGTCAGAAAGGTGCCTGCTGTCAGCATCAGAGGTTTGCATCCTCTCCTCCCTGCTGATCAAACATTCTTCCTCAGAAGATTAATTCAGAGTCTCCGCCCATTTCCTCCCATATCCTCTTTCCCTTTTTGGTTTACCCAACGATCCATCTTTGCTTCTTTGCCTCGAAAAAGGAAAGCCACGGATAATAGAAGCCCTTTCAAAACAAAAACTGGGCAAAGGCAAATTTAAGTCCCAGCTGTTATCAACTTAAAAAAAAAAACTCATTTAAACACCTTAAGGCAATGAGGATTAGGGCCTGGCCTGAAATGCCATTCTTTGATCAAAGACCCCAAGACTTTACACAAACATAATCACTAGGCAATGGATGCCTCTCTCAGAAGGCTGAATTGATTTGTTTGACCGCAATGCCTGGGATGGACAGAAAAGCTTTACACTCGTTTTCAACTCCTAGCATACATATTACCAGGCCAAAAGACTTAGAAATTATATATTTTTTTCTTATGTCTTAATTGGAACAAAGTCATTTGCAGATTCAGACATAGCTGTGGGGAGAGGGTGTAGAGAGTGGGTAACATGGGTGCTTGCTAGAGCCCGTGCCATTGGGGGCAGAGAGCAGAAAGCCTGAGAGAGAGATGAGAAATAAGCAAATCCATTGTCTCTGATGTGGGGCAAAAGTGATTTCACAGAGAAAGACCCATGTTTACATTTGCCGAATCTACAGGAATCTTCTCCAGTCACCTAGTAACATAGTTACTAGTCCCTGTCTAAAGTGGTCTTAGTAAGAGAACCAGCAGGATCTTTCCCATGGGCCACTGAACAGTCACCAGGTGATTCACTTGCCAGGTCCCTCACTATCCAGCAATGTATTTTAGGATCAGGTGCCAAGACTGACACACAGTAAATCTTCAATAAAGACTTTTGAGATGGCTCAATAACAAATTCTCACATTAAATTATGGCTCAATAGTGTTTACACTTATATACATATCTAGAAGTAAATAATTTTGAAGTTGCACAATAAATAAAATATTTAATATGAAAGTTGAAGGGACAATTGAAAATCACTATTCAAGCATAAGAAGAAGTCTTTATAAAGAGAAGGTTAATCAGACTTTTGTCTTTGGATTTTGATCAGGGTTTTTTTGGGGGGGTGCATTTTGTTACCCTACAGAGATACTGCTAAAAAAATAAAATTAAAGTAATGCATAATTAAGAATTCTTGACTGATATGGTTATATTGGGGCAACTGACCACATATTTCTAGGGGAGGTTGTAAAATCTCCAATGTTGAAAAGTTCAAAAAGGAAAAATTCCTTTTTTGGTTGTAAGTGATAAAATCCAATTAAAGAGTACTTTTGGAAAATAAACAGTGAAGAGGGGCTTTAATGATCCCAACTTTGCAGAGTTTCATGTATGGCTGGATCCAGGTGCTCAAACTTATCTTTACAACTTTCTATCTCTTTGCTTTGTACTCCTCCAAGCCAGCTTCAGTTTGCCCATGTGGTGACTTCCCAGGAGGTCCAGATCTATGTCTTACCATCTTCAAAGGCAGTGGAAAGAGCTTTTGTTTTCTTAAAGTTTCAGGCAAAATCTGATGGCCTATTTTGTGTTAAATGCCCTTCCTTTAGTGAATCTTGTGGTCAGAAAAAGGAACACTCTGTTTGATTGGGCCTGATCATGTATCCATTCCTAGCACTGAGATAGCAAACTGGCTCCATGAGAGCACTATACACTAAAGGTAGTGGAGTGATGGCTATCAAGAGGTAATTTTTTTTTAGAATACAGTGTAGTAGACACCAAAAGGGCTGAAAGAGCAAATTCTTCTTCAGAAGCACACAGTTTCTTATGTAAGCCTTTTGGAGCTACTCACTGCATGCCAGAAACATTCAAAACACCTCATCACCATCTTTGGGCAAAACAGCCTGCTATTCAGTAGCCCAATCCTGAGTCATCATCAACATCAAAAAAAAAGGCTTCCACATCTCCAAAATCTTCCCCACAAGGCCTTCCAAATATCATATAGTCTAAACTTTTCAGGCTCTCAGTTGACACCAGACTGCTTTAACATACAGTTATTTATTAACAAGTTTGTATATCCCACAGAAGATTAAATAAAAACAGATACAGCAAAGGGAGCAAACAACATGAGGGAAAGGCCAACGGCAGCTCCTGGGATCACAGTACAACATGGAAAAGGAAAACAAAGACACAGACTGAGAACTGAACCACCAGACATCACATTAGACCTTTGGGATGATGACACCCTATCCCGCCACACTACTCCCTCACACATAACCATGTCAGTAGGATAAAGTTAAATTAGTTTAACCTTTCCTGAATAAGTCAGCAATTATATATTTAATTACTAATTAGCATGTATCAGATATCTACTGGCTACTGGAATGAGACATTATTCCATTTTTGTCCATACATGAAACAGCACCACAAGAGTAAATGTGACCAGTATGGAAGAATAGTATGGGTTGGTGCTACGAGAACACCATGCTAAAAAGTTTTTATCCTAATCTATGTAAACTTCAAAAGTCTGGGAAAATAAATTCTAATGGATGTCTTTTGTTTTCCAAAGGCATTGCTCTGCCACTCTGTCTCTTGGCCCTCTTCTTTCTTCTTTCTAAAAGTTATGTCAAGGATGTTTGCCCTGGATGCATCCAAGAACCCGGATTCATTGCTGTCTTGGTAGATAAGGACACTGTGTTTTGGGGAGCTTAGATAATTCCTTGAAGATCGGTGTCATATGTAAAACTCGGACCTGGCACACTTAGGACTGACTACTACATTTGAGTTTTCTGGGAGTCTCATATCCCCATAGAGACCCAAAGAAAGCAAGCAGGGTTCTCTTTTTAGCAACTCAATAATGTTTCCTAGCAGGAAACATTCCAGTGCTAGGCTACTAAAAGTCTTCTGGGCTAGAGCCCACATGCTCTGAGTGTCTATATGAGGATAGCTAAAATTGTGAAGAAAAACCATGAAGCTTAGATAAGGACTTCTTGAAAGGGTTGCAGAAGTGGTATGTGCATAGTATGTATGCATGTATGTTGATTGTAGAGAGGGTAAAAATATAAAAGACTTCAAGTTCTAAACACAGTCTTTTCACAAAGTTAATATTAATCTCCAGTTTGTGAACCTGCCTAGAAAAGGACTTTATGTTCTCCCAAGTAGCAGAAAACAGATGCCTGTCTAATCTGGACATCTAATAGTCTCATTACTCTCTATATTCAAACATGTTACCTTTACATCATTAAACATTAATTTTCACAATATTAATATTCTTATATTACAAAATTCAGTTGATATCATAGAATGGAGTCAAGAAAAATGGTGGGAAATTGTTGAATGGGCATTTAAGAAATAACCCCAAAACATTTTTATTCCTTTTTTTTCATAATTATTTGATAATCATTCACAGGCCTTTTTTCCTTATTTTATATCATCAATAATTGTTGACATGAAAAGTTTCATTCATCTAAATATATAGTTGTAAAGCTATTTCCTTGACAGATTCCAGATCCAAACATGTAAGAGAGTACTATATGAAACATGACTGAACAAGTATCATAATCAGTAAGTCTTATAATCTGTGCAATGTTTCTACTCATGCTAGCAGCCTTATTCTCCCTATGGTCAAAAGAAAATTCAAAATTGACTGACAGCTTTATTTTGTAAAGGAATACTACCATAGCCTTTAAAATCTTAAACTCTTCAAAAACTCTATAGCTAGACAGATCCTGCCATTGACAAAGTATGCAGGAACCTACCCTAGTGATAAATCCCATCCCGGGTATATGTAATGCCTAGGACAGTCCAAATGCCAAAAAAATGAGAATAAAAGGAAGAGAGTATGTATGTGTGTGGTGGTGGTGGTGGTGGTGGTGGTGGTGGTGGTGGTAAGGGTTATGCAAAAGAAAATAAAAATTTTAAAGAGAAAGGGAAAAAAGATATTTTACAGTTATTCCTCAAATGAGAAATCTATTTTCCAGTATTTTTCTTGACTCCATTCTACTACATCAACTATAATTGGTACCAGTTGTAAAAGAGAAAATCCCTAATGTTCTACGAGTTCTCCTTTCCCTTTTCTCCATTCAGTATTCCTAGGTTCTAAAAGACAAACATGGCCACAGAAACCCAAATCTGCACATTCATAGCCAGTTTACAGAAAGGTTAATGACACCGTGGTAAGGTATACAATGAAGACATACAACCTAGATGGTTACAAAGGACCAAGATCAAAAGAACTCTAAATTAAGATCCATGGAGAACATGGGCCTATGGTTTGGCCAGTATGAAGCAAGCTCCACTCTGTTATCTAAAATTGGCCTCTCTTCCTCCTATCTCCATCTTTATTAGAGAATTACTATAGATTCAATTAATTGAATGAACTTATTTTAGAGAAGACGCAGTTCCTGGCAAAGTCACATTATGTCTTACCCAAAGTGACCACCCTTAGATCACCTTTTTAAAACAGAATTTGCTCATGTCTCTCCTCTGCTTAAAAATTATGTTATTATTTTCCCTTGCTCTTGGGATAAATAAAAATCATCATACGCTGCCTAAAGGTACTCTGCCCTGGCGCTCGCCAACTTCTCCAGTCCATCTTTCGTCTTTACCCCCTCACCCTGCAAGCCAGTACCTGGGGTGCCAGGTCCAATCCTGCCCAAGATCTTTGCATAACCTAGTCTTTTTTTCTAACCTCCTCTCCCCAAGATGCCTAGTTAATCTCTTACCTTTAGAATATCGACTCATGCATTACTATCTCAGAAAGATTTCCCTCACATCGCTTTTACATGTGCTTCCAAGGACCTCATAATTCTTTTCTGCAAAATATCGTAGTTTGTAATTATTAAAATATTTTAACAATGTTTCTAGACAGTCTGCTCCTTGAAAGTAGTGTTCCACATCTTCTAAAAGTCTAGCATATAGTAGCTTCTCAATAAACATACATAATATGGTGAAACAAATTAATTTAAAACACTGAAAAACAGCATCCAAGAACTGAGGAAAACAAGAAATACACATCTGCCCAGATTTAGTCACACTCTATATTGCCCTCTGAGGTGACCTTCTCCCCACAGAGCTTCTAAATTCAAAAAAGCTGGCACACAGAGCCCCCCAGTACCTTAATTTTCCATGTACAAGCTCATTTCAAGCACAGCCTGGTTGTGAAAGGACTTAATTATACACTTAGGCCAAAAGAAGTCATCTAATGAGAGTTTAGAACAAAGGAAAACTCCCCTCCTGTTCGCAAGCTAGTCTACAAAGGAAAAACACAAAACACAAGCCCATTGTTTTCAAGATGCATTCAAGTTGAGATCTGGGGTCTAGCAAGATAGAGACTGGGCCTGAGTCATCAGAGATAGCAACAGCTATACTTAGCTTTCCTTTTGTTAGAACTGTCTTTCTCTGTCCCCTGATAAACTACTAATGAAAAGTTTAATCTGAATAAAGGCATGGATGTGCTGGCACCCAGGAGTGCAGGTGAGCATCCCTTATCACTGTCCTTTGCTCCTCCAAGGCCCTAAGGTTAGGGCTGGGAAGGTGACAGAAGCTGTCCAAGAGACTTCCAGGGCTTTCATCAGGAGAGAAAACTGAGTTGTAGTACGGCCCTCTTGTCACAGGGCTCAGTCGGCAGAAGGGGGTGCTGCAGTGTAACCTATTTGAGATGTAAATGGAGTCCTTTCGCAAGCTGCAGATTAAAGCTGCTGGTCCTCAGCGGCACTAAATGTTGGATTCCTGCTTGTCACTGCTCACTGCAGGTCATTAATAGAACTCAGAATGGTGTTACTAAATGTGAACTTATAACCAGAAAAAAAAAAAAAACATAACCAGAAAAAAAAAAAGAGTTTAACTCACCCAGCTCTATGGAGACATTTCTTCAAGACCTCCAGAGTTCAACAATTTTATTAGCTTTAGTTTGACAACCATCTACCACAGACCTACTACCCAGTAAAAAGATAGATGATAGATAGATAGATAGATAGATAGATAGATAGATAGATAGATAGACAGACAGACAAACTGAGAGAAGGAGAGATGAAAGGAAGGCAGGAAGGGGAAGAAGAGAGGAAGGAAAGAGGGAGGAAGGAAGGAAGGAAGGAAGGAAGGAAGGAAGGAAGGAAGGAAGGAAGGAAGGAAGGGATAGGAGGGAGAGAGAAAGGAAAGAGAGAGTTAAAGCTCTGTGTGTGTGCCTGTGAACAGCAAGAAAAAAGGAAGATACTACTTTAAATGAAAAGGTTTTATAGATGGGGCCATGGAAAGTGAGTGCTGGAGGGACACCTCCCTTCCTCTGAGTTGAACTTTCATAGACGTGGAAGAAAAGATCAGAACAAAACCTCCAGCTTCCCAACACCAAGCCAGCTGGTACTTAGGCTTTGTTTTCTAACCAAGCCAGGTGCTCATTCTGCCAAGCGGGTTTTCCTTTTTCCCTTTACTTCAGCCAATTCCTGTTTTCTTCAACTGGAGCTCCTCAAGACTCATCAAAAACACGATTTAATTACATCTCCAAAAGAAAAAAAAAAGAGGGAGGAGTGTAAACATGACTCCTTTTTATCTCCTGATACATCTGGACAAGTAGACAATGTGCTAAAACAAAATAAATCTGCCCTGACAGTCACATCAAAGAGTTCAGCAAGGGGCTTGCAGCTACTTAAAGCACAGGAATGCGGTTGCCAAGCACCGGCCTACCACTTATCAGTCCCTGGAAGAAATGCTTTTTTCTCTCTTTCAGGGGGAGATGAGGAAAGTTAGAGAGTGGGAACCAGACTGCAAAAGGAGATTGGGGATTTTCAGGGATTTTGAAGCTTAAAATGAATTGCGTGAAAAAAAGGGGTTTTGTTGTACATTCTTTTTTTTTTTTTTGACACATTGTCTATATTTTTATAGAGGTAGTATGTGGAAACCTTCTAGAAAGAGTTATATAGGATTTGCAGAAATAGGTGATCACAGAAAACACTTCTACACAAATTTGCGCCATATCTCACTGCTGTGAATTTCTCTGTTATGAGAAGAGGCTAATGCTGGCTTAGGGGTCTGTGGAAATATCTCACATTCACCAAAGTCAAGAGTGAAAAAATCCTTGAATCGCCATAGTAATAATTCATCCAACATCACAAACCACAAACATTTTTTTTGAAAAGGCAGGAAATGGAGCATCTACTCCAGCAAACACAACACGAAAGAAAACAGAAACTCTCCCCCAAAAAACAAGTGTGAACTGCCATGTGCAATGGAATAAATCTAGCCAGATGACCCAAAATACATGTACAGCCTCACAACTAGAGTTGTCATAGTAAAGCACAAATGGAACTGACCCTGAAATCTGGCCAACACCTTCAGCCTTTTTCTCCCCACAACCCCCCCGGGAAGATACTGAAACAGATGCTGTGAAATTCAGTCTGATTTGCATCCCATATGCTGGTTCTCCAGAGGGAGCAACGGAGAGATTTTCCTCTTCCCATGAACAAACACATCCTCAGGTGGGAAACTGCCCCATTTCTTTCCTCTAGCAAAGCTACTAAATTTAGTTACGCTGGGAAATATGAATTGAACATGAAATGGCATTGCTGAGAAGTACATTCCATGAGGACCTGAGGGCACTCTGGAAAAAAAAAAAGAGCCAGTTCAAAATAACCCACCAGTTCTCAGTATACACCAGACACTGCCAGAGAGATTTTGCAGTTTAGCAACAGAGGGGCTAAAAATATGCAAATGTATTACTCTGGCCTAGGGAAGCCAGGGGCTTTTTAAGTAAACAACTTGTTATTTTCTTTTTGGATCAAAGGAAACAAATTCTGAAACTATTGTTATCTCCACAAAGGATAACTATGAGCACCATGAACAATTACCAAGTCTGTGATATTGCACAAATAAATAACACTTACCATTATCTCTAGTGCAGTCATATTTATTAAATAGTGACGGAGGGCAGCAGTAACCATTTTTATTGTCCCATATAGCTCCTATTTTCTAATTAAACAAAAGGTTATTTCTACTGTTAACATAGCCATTTGTCTAGGTTGGGTCTTACATAATACTTTTGCCAAGCATGAGAGACTATAAGAAATTATGTTGTGGGGTGGTTTTGTTTTGGGCTTTTTTTGCTTTTAATTTTGCATGCTGATTTGCTACTTAGAAAGCTCTGTTGGTTCATAATCAAAGCAAGAGGCCATTGTGTGGAGAATTCATAAATAAACTTTGGCAATTTTTCCTAAAACATGATGAAGCAAGCACTTGGTCCTACCCTTTAGATTCAATCCAAGGGCAATGATCTGTATTATTAAAGATATAGGTCAAGCCAGTGTATGCTTCTCTGTCCTGTGGGATGTTTTAGAAGCTGCTGTCACATTACCCAGATCTGTTCTGTGGCTCCTAATTATTCCTCTTGGCAGCTTTGGATTTCGAGTGATTCCTCTCACATGTATGTAAAAATTTATAAGCCGTTTCAGAGAACAGCATGAGTTATTTCCTTGTTGTTTGTAATTGCACAAGATACCGACTAGAAAAATACACTAATTTCACTGACAAGGATAATGGTAACAATAAAATTTGCATTGTCTTCCGCAAATCTCAATAACACTTCAGATCAACATTTGAAATTGTAATTTTTTATTTCAATACAACTCTGTGCAGGGCCATCTTTCTTCTGAGCATCTTATCAAGAAAAAAACACATCGATTTTCTCCTCATCTTTAAAATCAATTCGGTCCAGAAATGTGTATTAAGTTGCCACTATGTGCAAAGGATGATAAGAAAGAAGCCAGTGTTTACTGAGCATCTAGTACATATTTGGCACGTTCACATATATCATTTTATTTAATTCTCAAAACAACTCTCAGGGGTGGACAAATATATCCATAATGGAAACAGCACCATGATCCCACCAAGGAATTTCCATTCCTATTCTATATTTCCAAATTAGTCTGACTCGAGCACCACGTCCTTGCACCACACCAAGAGGAGTAACCTGTGCTGTGACTTAAAGCAGCTTACAGTCTAGTAGGAGAGAATAAGATAAATTAATAACTGCAATAACAGGAGGAAATGCTCTGGAAGAAAGTCCAAACAATATAGCCAAGGGGCTGAATGATGGTAGAGATTTTTGTCTGTTCCAAGAGAAAGGCAGAACTTGGTACGGAATTTGATTTTCACAACCGTGTGAAGTATGTTGAACAGGTATTAACATCCCTATTAGATGAGAAAATGGAGGCTTAAAGGAGCAAAAGGCCTTCCCTAAGAATTGATGACTTTCCCAAGGTAGAACACAGCTTTCCTGACTGTTTTGCTGCCAAGATCAATGATAATAATACCTGACTTTTTAAAATGTCTTTCCCCTAAAGAGCTCTTTCCCTATTCGGCAACCATAGCCTAGGTTTAAATTTTGTGCAACCAGTAACAAACTCTCTCACAAGTAGCTATGTGACTTTTCTAGGTTTCAAAATAAAACAAGGCTCTGACTCTATAGGTGGCATATGCGATGATATGTGATGGTCAAGGGATCTCACAGTTTATTTTTAATTATAAAAATTTACAACTCTTTAGATATCATCAATCAAAAATGTTCACAAGCATATGGTTAACAATGTATCAATTTCTAATGAAAACATTCATTTGTTTCATTTATTCTCATATCTCCCCCTAAATGCCTGCCTCTGTAGAGGGAGAGATTATAATAGATCTTTCATACCTAATATGCTATGACTGCTCTCCTGGTTTTTGAATGGATTTACTTTCTTTCATTTCTTTGGAGGTTGAGTGGGGGTAGAGGGAGATGAGGAGTATGATTTCCTTTATACAGATGTAAAATGGGAAGTTGAGTAAATTGACCCATTTTATATGACTCCTAATCCTTCAAAGTTTAAGTCCCAGGTTTCTATTTCTTTGTGCTTTGGGGCTGAATATCTTTCTAAAGGACAAGTTCATTCATTATCACAACCAGCCAAAGGGTAGCTTTTACTAGGCTTGTAGAATGAGAACACCAGTTTGCAGAGAGATTGGAGGAATTCTTCCACCTCTCTACTTAGCAAATTTTGGCTCTCAGACAATGGTCCTGAGAGGGATCAGGAAGTTACTCTGCAAGAAAAGACTGTCTTTGTAGTGATGATTCCCACCAAAGGAAGGAATGGTCAGAAGGCATCGTAACTGACTATGTGCAAGTAGACCAAGTGAAAACATAGAAGAAAGTATAGCTCACACATATAATCTCTTATATGTGTGACACACGTTGTTCAACTGTAGTAAAGGGGCTTCTGAGTTTAGATAAAACCCTTTGAGAGACAAATAGAAGGTATTTAAGGACTCTGATTACTTGATTACTTGGAAGATAATAGAGTACCTGGATGTACTAAAATAGCATAGCCTCACATTGCAGAGATGAACACATTATCAAACCTGCTCTTTAGGGCTCCTGAAGTCCAAGTCATTTTTTAAGTTTTCATCAGCCATGCAAACTGCAGGACTCCTGGGATACCTGAACATCTCAGACATATGGACACACATAATGTATGCAATACCTTAGGCACACACGCTCATAAAAGTCTCTTCCTTTTCCTATCCTACAACAGCAGATATTCTTCATTGAGTGAGCAATGTCTGGGACTTATAATGTTCCAGATAGATATTTCTCCTGTATACATACCAAGTCCCAGACATTGCCTACTCAATGATAATTTGGCTTTGGTTTTTCACTGATTGATTAGAAGATAAAAGAAGAGTTACCAACAGTACAACTGAAATTCTCTCAACTTTTCTAAATCTATAAGGAAAATCAAGAATGCTATGGAGATAGAGTCCTATTCTCAGAGGATTTTTGGTATGGTTGGTGCCAGAACCTGAACCTGATGCAAGAATCAACTAGATAGCAATAACAGTGGAGATAAAAAGAGAGAACTCATAGGACCCTCCATCATACAGTCACAGAACAATTTTTTAAGGCCCACAAAAAACTGAGTAGAAAGGTATATTTCATAGAGAAAGAATTCTAGAAAGTAAGGCTTTAAGACACAACTCAAGTTGTTCCCTCTGCCAGATGTCTCCTTGGTGAAATCCTATTTGTCCTTCAAGGTTCAACTTAATCACTACACACACTGTGGCCTCCCCAGACCTCTAAGGGTTGCATGGCACCTGGTAGGTGCCTACGTTAAAGCACTTGGTGGTGAATTGAGTTCTTAGCAGATTGTAAAAGTCTCTAAGTTAGAGTCCATTTCTTCTCCCATTTTGGTAATTTAGGCACCAGAATGGGCCTGACACACAGAAGGCACTTAGCATAGGTTAAATGAATAAGTAAATAAAGGACAAGGAAAGAGGGCGGCAGCCATTTCAGATTATTTCTGACTTCCTGTCTTCCTATCCTATGCTGCTTGGAAGCAGTTGATAATTTCTCACCACGTTAGGTTAAAGTGACATGGGACTTTGCCAACACGCAGCTGGTACCATCTCCTTCCCCATGCTGCTAACTAGTTGGGGGTGGGGGCAGGAGATGTTAGCATGATGTTTTACTCAGCAGGCACAGCGCCGAGGCGCATTTTTAATGATTTACCAGTTCTACTTGACTGAGCCTGCACCCTGTAAGTGGATCATATGATCAGCGATCACAAGTTAAACTGCTTTTGTTGCTTGCAAGGCATGCATGGTGGGCTGGCTGCAGGCACCAGAGGCTCGCACGCAGCTGTGTGTAAGACAAGGAGAGGTTACGTACAACAGGCAGTTAATGGCTCATACCAGCAAGCCCTCGACTTCAGGAGGCACATGCAGTTGAATTTTAAAAAGGTAAATGACCTTGAAGCTGGGAGTTTTAACTATGTGTTTTTACCTATTTGTACCTGGATAAGCAAACATTTGCAGCACGCCAAAAGGCCCTGAAAGCACTATTATAGCCATAGGCTAATCCCTTTTTCTCTGGATGAAAGACTCCAAAACAAACGGGGGAGGCGGGGGAGTCATTTTCTGCCTCGAGCATCACAAAGGTAAAGGGGGGCAGTGGTGATAATGACTTCCATTTGTTACAACTTTCAGAAGTCACCAAAGCTCCAGTTCTAACCAGCTGCCCATAATAAGGATTCCATTTTCCAGGAAGAATGACAGAAACGACAGGCCTCCAGACAGAGAGAACAGCTCTAGCCAGAACCGAAAAGAACTGTCTCCTACTTGCCAGCAAATCTGACACAAGGAAGCTGGAATGAACATCTCCACACTTGTTCTACTATCCAAAAGAGTTGCTTCTCCCAACTGCTGTCACTCAGGGCCAAAAAAGCAGGCCCATCTTAACTGTCTTCTCCTTTAACTTCAAATCTACAGATGAGTAATCATATTATGGAGTCTAGGTCTTCTTTCACAAATTGCCTGTAGCCTGCTGAGTTGTCCAATAACCAACATTTAACTCCTTGCAAAAGTCCCTTTTAATACCTCCAACTGCAACTGGGCCACGAGTGCTGCATTTGAAATATTGGATAACCACCCCAAGTGCTTTCCAAAGAGCAGAATATTTGTGATTTACTCTCTGAGTGGAACCTTGGTAATGTTGTTATTTTAAGAACTTGTCAATCAGTTGAGATTAAGATAACATTTATTGCAACATAAACTGAGATTGCCATGAGAACAGGCAAAATATCTGTGGAACATTTAAAAAATTTCACAGGCAATGAATCAATAGAAGGCAGTTTACTGGAGTGATAAGAGGGCTAAGAGCTGAGAGCTCTGGACTCTTCAGTGGTTCTGCCCCCCACCAGCTGCGTGATTCTCAGCATATCATGCCACTTCTTTGACCTAGACTGCAATCTCTTGTTTAACAACTCTGTTGAGTGTCTACTATGTGCCAGGAGCCATACTAGGCACTGAAAACAAGGATGTTGGGTTAGATGATCTCTAGGCATCATTCATATATGTATATGCAAATGAATTAATAAATAAGAAAAGCTGTACTCCATTGCTAGCCACCATCTGTTGAACCAAAATAACCTTTAAATGAACAGAAATATTTTCTTCCCTGAGATGCAGTTAATATGGGTCAGCCTAATAAGGTTTGCTTATAACCATAAAAAAAGCACCCCTCAGTCCAATATACAGTTTTAATAAACTTTATTAAATTTCCATTGATCCATATGCAAAAATAATTTGTTTACAATTTGAACTCAGCCTACACAATGGTGCCTAACTCAATAAAGGAAGAGGCTGAGAAACAACAGCTGTATGGCTATTAACACATTATGCCATTAAAAACATTAAACAGTGGGTTTGGTGAAGAAGTCAAAGTTAACCCTTTAAATATCTCTAAACTGGAGATCAATTTTAGGAGATGCTTTGCAGCTAAAAGAAGCCACAGACTCAGAAAGGAATTTCTCTCTACCTTTTGAATGAGCCTACAGGAGTAGAACACTTGCCTATGGCTTTGCTGCATGGCCTTCTAGGAACTTCTCAATGTGTCATCTAAGCCAAATGCAGAGATGACTGAGAGGTGGTAGGGTTAGAAGAATGTCTTAATAATAAGTAAATTAGCTTGACATATTAATATGATTCATGGGATGCCCTATATTTTTGGTACTTAAAATAAATTGATTAGTTTCAATCTTGTACTAATAGAGATCGAGTTAGGATACCATTCTTTTTAGCCAGTTTGTTCTATTTGGAAATCACATCTGTATTCCAATCAATAAGTCAAAAACAATGAGTACTATATAAGGCAATGTCCCTAATCTCAAATTTTATACTGTGAATATAGGAAGGTAAACTAGCTAGAAGACATGAAAATTTGAGAAAAATTAAGCAATATACTGTGTAATTCTGAAGATATACAGGGGCCAAGAGAAGAGAGATGAGTGGAGATTAACAAAGAAAGAACTTTACAAAAAAAAATGGGATTGAGCTTTGATTGGAAGAAGGGTAGGATTTTAAAATGTGCAAGGAGAAAATTAAGGGTCAAGCAAAAAACTGAAGGTGGGGACTAAGGAGGACTGGGAGAGGTGGAGTCCAGATAGCTTAAACAAAGAGAAAAGTATGAGAAACAATAAGGATACTATTGTCTTTTTTAGCATTTTTGGTTACAAGGGCTACAGGAGTACAAGGGAGGAGAGCTGGAATCAGTCAGTGCATACCCACCCCATTACTGTAAAAGACAAGCAGAGGGCCTGACCATAGAGGTGGCAGTGTCAGAGAAGTGGATGAAAGGTAGCTCAACTTTTAGAAAATCAAACTTTCCTTGGTATCCAGGTTAGTAACCATCTTATTTCTCAACTTAGAATTTTGACTGATGATCTGAATATAAATAAGAAAATAACTGAAAATATGTAGGCAAACATTGAAATTTTCAGCACAACAGTGAATTTGAGCCAGAAAGTGTCCTTGTGCCCTTTGAAATTGGCCTATCCAGTTTCCTACAGTTATAGATGCCTCCTCGACACCACCTTACTAAAATGGTCCTCCAGCTCAGCTCTCCTAGTATGGTCAGCATTCACTTCTATGCAAGGCAGAACATTTTTCTGTTTAGTAAAACCCCTCAATAAAATTTCCTCTTTGCATTGTGCCAAAACATCTATCCTATACCATTAACCCCCAGGTTCTAGGTTTGATCTCAGAAAAATAGTATTTCTTCAACCACATGACACTGGTTCCACTATTTCAAAGAAGATTCTATATGTCACCTTAACTGTTTCTATTCTAGGCCAAGGATTTACTTAACACTCAACAGCCTAGTCTCTCTCCTGGTCCCTCGCTATTAGTTTCCTTGTTTTTCTTAAAACATGAAACTCTGAGCTGAATGCAGTCCTCTTGATGATGTGTGAACTGTGCAGATCTCAAGACAATACTTGTTCTGAAAAATTAGGACCCAAAGCCTCTATTACACTTAAATTGGCAATACCTTTCCAAGCTCAATCTGATGGCGGTGTACATCAAACCTCAAATAAAATGTCCCAAAGCTTTTGATGTGAGACACTGCCAACCTACACCTTTCATGCACATATTTCTCTAATTGATTTTTAAAATATAAAGTTAGGACTTCAAACTCACAACCCTATTAAATTTTGTCTGGTCAGTATCAGACAATGTTTTAGCTTGTTGAGACCATTTAGAACTATGATTGCAAACCTCTGGTAAGACTGACTCTGTATTGAAAGATAATAAGTGAGGCCCCTTTCCAGTGCCTTAGAAGTAATTGATAAAAATGTTTACCAGTTCAGGGACAAGGACAACTTCAAGTCTGAAGCTAAGATATATGGATAAAGCCTAAAGCTTAGGAAAGGAGATAAGCCGTTTACAAGTTCTTTGAGAAGGGTAAAGATAGATATCAAGCAGTGACTTTGGTAGAATAAAAGTATATACTTAGATAAGCAATGCTACTTCTTTTCCCCACTCTAAGAGCTATGTGTATTAGGTCTGGAGCAATCAGCAAACCAAAGAATTTTTAGTGTGAACTTTCTCAACTTAATCAAGAAACTTAAAAAGAGAAACTGTATTATTTAAATTAACCTAGTGTTCTTGGAAAGATGAACACAAAAGTGACCTGAACACATAAAAAAACAGAGTTCACCTTGGTCACTGGGCCAAAAACTTGATACCAATTTTAGAATGAGTTTTTCCCCTGAGACTGGTACATGAATTTATGAACATCTGCATGACCAACACAAGAACACCCATTCTTGTCAACTCCTCTGTTACTAAGGTGTAGTTACTGTAGAAGGTCAGAAAAAAAGAATTATCGAGAACAAAAACCAGCACAATCCCTAAGTGTAGCACTGTGGCTGAAAAATGGCTGCCATGCCCAATGACAGAGAATATGAATGTGCACTGCCTAATTATGAATGAGTGACATTAAGCCAAATATTATGGTGTTACAACAAAGCAGACAGTAAATAGATTTGAGAGTCTCAAGTTATTTCTCAGAGGGAAAAGTGAGGGCTAGATGGCTGCTCAAACATTTTTCATGTTCCAGCTAGAAGTATGTATCTAAGAGATAAAGGTAACATGGGAACTTGACAATGTTTGCAGAACTCATACATGACCCTGCCACATGTAGCCATTGACTCATTAATTTGAATGATTACATAGACCCTTCACTCCTTATAGTTATCTCCTTGGACTTGAAGAACCAAACCATATAATATGGAAACTCAGAGTTTTGTAAAAGCTGAATTATGGTGCCACAAACATAGGCCAAATCACCTGTAATCACCTATATGATACTACTGAGAAGATACATAGGAGTAAAAGTCTAAAATAATATCAATAGAAACATGAGACACCATTATAAAATTCTTCACCATTTTCTAAGTGTTTCAATAAAATTACCTTTTTTGGTCCTCTCACAGATCCCATGAACAACATAAGGCAAGCACTATGCTCTCATTCTACTGACTTGGAGTTAAAGAAACAAATGAAAACATTTGCCCAAAGATACACAGTGATGAAAACACAGCATGTTTTGCCTGTTTGCAAATTTGCAGGCACAGCAGTCCCAATTCTTGGTTTCCAACATTTTAGAGTAAACTTTTGTTAGAAAAGATGGAGCAACCATGTTTAGTAATGTTTACGCTGTCTTAATGCCTTGTCGGAATGAATAGCATGAAACTTCTCTATTATTAACTGTCCAGTGATAAATCTACAAGTCAATTGTCACACGGGGCTTTCTGATGTCAGTCAAAGCAGAACTGTGTGAGAAACATCAGCTAAATCTACCTAGAAAGCAGGAGCCACAAAAGTGTGTGCATTAGGAGTCATAAAGTAATATCAGGAGACTTGTCACCAGGAACATCATTAATTGATATAAATGGAAGTAAAGCCTATCATTATTTCATCAGTCTAGTCAATCTTCATTGAAAACAAATATATACAGATTTGTCATTATATTCTCAGGCATAACATGAGCAAAGATACTGTATATCTAGCTATATGTCAAACAAATTACCCATTATAAGGCAACAATTTGACCTGAAGCCACCATGCTAGAAAACCTGAGCCTAGAAGCAATATAGGTAAAAAAGCAGATAGGATCCTAAAAATCTGGGTTCCAGGCTCTGCTTTCACATCTCACCAGGTATGTGAGCTTGGTTGGGCAAGTCATCTTACTGCTCTGAGCCTTCATTTTCTTCTCAGCAAAACTGTGAATATAAATATCATATTTAATTCCTTCAGTGACTACTATGGAAGTTAAGTGGGTGACTGCATTTGAAGGCTATATAAATGTTGTACAAATAGGAGGAACTAAAATGTAGCCTTATCTCTGTGACTATAATGCAGGCCACCGGGCAACCTTGTAATTGACCTCTCCCAGCCTGTGCCTGATAATTTAGTGCCACTATTGTCATTAGTAAACATCTACCAGGAGCCTGCTATGGGCTTAATTATACATTGACTTGTACCATTCACTGACATTTTCATGTGTATATTTATGGTCTTCTTTAAGCAACTATATGCTCATCCAGGTAAAAGAACCTATACATACACAGGTGTGTATTCGTATATGTATATCTTAGCTTAGTACATGACAGGATACATAGTCAAGTCTCAATGAACAGGTAACTTGATTGTCTTAGAAATTGATCAAAGATAGAAAAATAGAAATTTGGTGAAATAGAGTTAGAAAATGAAAACCTCTCACTTGTGGGAAATAGAAGACATTTTTTAAGGGATAGGCACAATAGCTGCATTTCCATCTGTAATTTTTCATAGAAAATGTTTAAAGAAAAAAGATATGAAGGGTCTCAATCAACCTATTCCACTTAAGAGCATTAATGCTAAGTATGCAAACGTTCACCTGATTGATCATTAAGGTATCAAGAACTAATTTTCCTCCTTTTAAGAGCTTATATGTCACATCCCACCCTTTGGGCCTTCCAGAAATACATTTAAATGCCTAACTGGGAAAAAGAAAAGCATTCCAGACAGCCAGGTGTTAGTGATTCAGCCATTAAAACTTCAGTTATAAAATATCCTCCACAAATGTAAAACATTTCAGTCATTAGAAGATCATAAATAGATTAAGATGACATTTTAAATTATTATGACACCATGTGTATAAAATGTACATTGTTCATCACAATATCCCAGATGACTGTGACTCTGGTTATCTGAAGTTAAAGATAAAGTGCACGTGTTATTTATTTTGATGCCCAACAGCAAAAGACGGGGAGGGAGGGAAGGTGGAGAAAGCAGACACACAAGTGGAATTGTGAATGCTACATCCCTCCTGAGGCAGTGAAAGACTTTAGATTTATTTTGCAGTAACACCAAGTTGCTGCTCCTTGACTCTTTTTTCATGTTACACACACTCACAACTACCTCTCTCAATATCAACTCATCTCTCATATCCTCACTATATATTTGTGCAAAGCATGTCTCCAGCTTTAAGATCTATTATCTCCTTATAGAAAGTATGGCAGCTTCTTCTAAAGAAGAGGAGTCCATCTAACCACCATCACCAGAATGGAGGATAGAGTCCCAGATGACTGTCTCAAGCAAAAAGAAAAGAAACCTACATTTTATAATTTATAACATGGTCATAAGAATCAGTAATATAAATAATTTGGTTTTGCTTACAAACCCATGCTTTTCTACCAAGTCTTACCAAAGAAGCAAATTGCTTTAAGGATTTAAGTTAGGTATTTTGGGAATAAGTTCCAGGAGTATTGTACCTAACTTAAATCTTTATCACCTGACTCACATGAAGAATTAGGCCCATTAAGGAGATTATAACTAGTAATTGGAAAGTTTGAGAGTAGACTTTAGGACACTCAAACTGGTAACTCATTCCGCCAAAGTAGGCAGAGATAGGTGTGTGTGTGTGGATATGGACCTAGACTGAGTTCACAATGTATACAATTTAATTCTGTCCAAATAATTTTTGAAAATTTATTAGGCCTAGAGAAGTGAAAGCAGCATAGGCATCAGAGAACTTTATGTAAATACTGCCATTCTGTTCTCTCTGATTCAGTCAATGAAAATTTCCATGTTCCTTTTGGGATTTTCCTGGTTCTTTGAAAATCTTTCCCCAAAAAACTGTTCAAAACCTAAGACATGAGGTCAATAACTTACCCCATCAGGTTCTCCAAAAGATCGTCTTAATGAGGGTAATTAAAGGTCAATTCGTCAGGACAATTAATCATCCATTTTGCCTGGTCAGTCATGAGACACTTCTAAGAAATAACTACCAGATTTTTGCTAGATTAAAAAAAATTGGAAGATATTGGATCCAACAGTTCCTAAAAACTCTAGACAAAATCTGTTCAAATATTCCTTTTAATGGGGAGAAGAGACACAGCAATCTATTAGAAAATATTTTCTAATATTGAGCTGAAATCTACTTCCTTATAACCCCACATCAAGTAGGGCTAAGGCAAATGCTCTATTTCTGTGGAGCCCTTTAAATGTTTTCTGCATTATAAACACTAACGAAGAGATGTTGAAAAAATAAAAAAAAAATGTACTTTGGAAATAGTGGGGGGAAAAGGCAACCTCACATTCTCCAAGGATGATTCTTTCATTCTGATGATTTGGCAGGTCTGACTTAGGCTGTCAGAAGGAAATTCTCTATATTTTTGTCTATATATATTAAAAGCTCGAGAATGGAAAACAATTTAGTAAAGTCTGTGTCCAGTTTTTTTCTAATTTCCCCAGTACCCCTTTATTGGGGAAGGCTACACTTTGGCACTATGGAAGCCAAGTTCTACCCTTTCCAGAGAAAGATTCCATGAAAGTCTCTAAATGTACCCAAGTCAAGACCCACTTCCACCTTCACATCTCTTTTCCTTAGCTTGGGCAAACCATTAGCAAATTATTCATTTGCTCAGTTTTGAACATATCCCTGCTGAATGTCCATCTTATTAAATGTCTTTTACATTTGTTTCAATAACTGCCTCTGTTGGAGGAAATCTATTCTTGGAAGAGAACTTCATGGGCAGAGAACATGGCTTCATTTGATTTGCAAGGAGGCTAGCACATCATCATGTTTCCTGATTGACTAATTGGCTTTATACATCTCAAGGGATTTTCTAAGAATCTCTTTCTGTCTACTACACAAGGTGAAATACCTTTATTTAACTCTGAGATTCCCTAATACAAGCAAAAGTATATCTTCTTATGTTGTAGTAACATGGTGGGTGGGTATAAATCTTGTCATAATATATTAAAAATGCATAAGGAATTCTACCCAAATTAATGAACAAACTGGAAGTTAAACTAAGAGGTTGAACTCTTTGAACCAAATCTGACTCAATGCTCATTTTCTGGTATTTCTCCTCTTTCTAATGCCAAAATAATCCCAAATCATTTATTCTACCACAGCAATGAGTTTCAAATGAAATTAAAGTTCATATTGATCTGGCAGGCCTGGTTTTGGTTGTGGTTCCTTTAGAGGAGATTTATTTGCTGGTCTTTTTATAGAGCTCAGAAAGCAGAGATTTAGTTTTAGGAAGGACTCCTTCCTCTTTTGGAAATGTAATAACAGTGGTGTCATCAGAGAATGTGTATGAACTCAATGCTACAAAGTGGACCACACAAAACACACTTATTTCTGCTTACCAAAATGCACTGCCTTTTCTAACAGGGGCAGACTGGCAGAATTATTATTTATTATAGTAAATATTATTATTATTGTTAAATGTCTACCATTTCAGACAATAACAATGACTTGCTGGATCTCTATCCTCAGAGAACTTGGCATCAAGTTAGATTAAGACAACTGAATCTATAACTCATGGCACAATATACTGTGTTTTGTAGGTGGAGCATTTGGGGACCCAACTAGGTTCTCAGAAAATTTAGAACAGGATCTTTCTGGAATCTGGAGTGAAAGAGCAAGAGTTCCCATAAAGATTAAATTTGATCTAGCCCTTGGAAAAATGAGATGAGTTTGAAAAAAGATTAGAGAGACAAAATTCAAATTATATAAATGAAGAAAGTATAAGCCTGCATGTTCTTGGGGTTACTGTTGTTGAAGTAAGTTATTCTCTTTGGACAAGGGGTTGGAGGCGAAGGGCCTGAAGCTCTTTGGCTGAACTCACCCTTAACTGTTGCTCATTCAACCCTCACTCTGGTCTCTCTGCAGACTTCCCAAGAAACTCAACATCTCTGTACCTCTTAGAATGCAATTGAAAACTACTGTTTTCTTTCAACCCTCTCTTTTAAAAAATGTGGAAAAACTGAGGCCCAAAGACAAGAAATATACAAGGTTGCTGAGCTGGTTAATGGATGGGCAGGGATTAGGATCCAAGTCATTCAATTCCCAGACCAATGTGCTCTCTCTTAACCCATACTGCCCTTTAATGCTCAAGTTGACGAACTAGTTGTCTTAAAATGATATAATGAAACAGGACATCTGATAATCTCCAGTTAAAAGGTCTTTATTGTCTTTTTCATCTTCCATACTGTGTCAGATATTGATATTTATAAAATGATGGGAGATCTGGCATCAGAAAACATATTCTATGGTGACTCTTTGAATTAGGGCCTGAAAGAGAATAAAAATCTTAGAGAACCTACTGTACATCTACATTGCTTCCCCCAATTAACTCTAAACACACTTTGTCTGGAATGAAATAATTTTAGTCTCAATACAAGGTCAGCCCTACATAACCAGAATAAAGATAGCCAAATATGCTTATTTGAGCTGAATTACACTTGGTAGTTTAATAATATGAATTTACTGCCTTTTCAAGAGGGACTCTCGCACTGGGGAGAACTTTAAAATGCATCACACTTAAAACATAAAATTAAATTCAATTAACTTTTATTAGGAGGCTAATACACTAGTACCCTAGAGGGAGAAACGAAGCTCTCAGTTTTCTCAAGATTTTCAAACCAGGTCCCTGGAATCCAGGCCAAAGATACTGGACTGGCTCACCCCATCAAAAAGAGTTTCATGGGTGACTTTAACATCTGTACTCAGTGGACAGGACCATGCCTAAAAGTCTCCAGCTAAAACACTCTTGAGAGTGTTAAATCAGAAATAATAAACAGATAGAAATCATAACCTCTCAAATAAAAGACAAAAGCAAACACAGGGATGGAAGCACATGAGAGTCCCAGAGACCATATGTTCTTTATTAAACCTGCCTACCTTTTCTGCTGTCAGGATAAAGGTTCACCTATATTATATTTGGCATAATTAACCACTCACATTGACTTATTAGAGATTCTTAAGCCAGGTTTCACTTTTCTAGAGCCTCACTACCTCCCTACCCCTACATTGATATATTCCAAATTTTTAGGCAACAGTAAGAAGGAACTCCCTTTGTGACTTCATAAAGAGCAATAGATTACACCAGCAAGTTGACTTTGGGGAAAAAAAAATGAATTGTGAACAGATTAAATAAACACTTATATCCTGGAGACAGGATAAAGTAATCTCATTTACTCATTTAATAAATATTTATGAGTACCTACCTATTATATGCCATGTATCATACTAAGCACTAGAAATTCATGGGTGAATGAAATAAAGTATCACTGCTCTTGTGGGTATCAGAAAAAAAAAGGAGAATGAAGAGAATACAGAATTTAAATAATTTAAAAGAATACACCCTTTAAATAAATAAAAACCCAACATCTAATTAAAGGTAAAGTCTAGCTCTCAGGAGAGTGGGTTATAATTTGTCCAAGACTGTATTCGTTTCCTGTTGCTGCTATAACAAATTATGACAAATTTAGTAGCACAAACAACATAAGTTTATTGTCTTAAGTTCTGGAGTCAGAAGTCCAAAATGATCTTTCCAGGGATAAAACAGGTGTCAGTAAGGCTGGTTTCTTCTGGAGGCTCTGAGGAAAAAATCTGTTTCCTGGCCTTTTTCAGCTTCTAGTGGCTGCATAAGTGCTGTGTTCCTCATCTTGTATCCCCTTCCTTCATCTTCAAACTGCATGGCTTCAATCATTGCTTCCTTCATCACAGCACTTTCTCCTCTCAGACATCTTTTGCTCCGTCATACAAGGATCATTGTATTTACATCAGGCCCATTTGGATAATCCAAGATAATCTCCCCATCACAGATTCATAACTTAGTCATGTCTACAAAGTCCATTTTGCCATGTAGGGTAGCATTCAGAGGTTTGGAGGATTGGGACATGGAGATACTTAAGTGGCCATTATTTAGCCTACCACAAAGATCAAAGGTAGTATCCCAAACCTCAGATACTTGGAAGGAAAGAGAAATGACCTGAGCAGTTATAACAGTAGTAGTGCCTCCTTAATATTTGCATTCCCTACCAAAAAAAAAAAAAAAAAAAAAAAAACCAGTGAGAACCTGTGGTTAAGAACACTGCATTTGGAGTGAAATACTACAGGATTTCAGAACCAGCTCAACTCAACACCTGGATGAACATGCTCAAGTAACTTAACCTCTCTAAACCTCAGTTTCCTTGTTCCCAAATGGAGATTACAATAGTATTCACTTTCTAGGTTTATTATGAGGTTTAATGAGATAATCCATACAAAGTACTTGTTGTGCCACATTGTAAGCTTTCAATGAAAGTTATTATTCCATTGTTATTATAATTATTAAATCACTGACCACCCCGCCTGGACTTTTGAACCTGTGGCTGGATTATTTTAAAGGCCTCCACTAGTGCAGATAAATGATACCTGGAAGATCGCTCCCTCCTACTTGAAATCCCATTTATCCATCGAGCACTTATTTTATTCATCTTTTCTGCTTTCTCAGCTCACATTCACATTCTCTATCCCCTTCACTGTGACCTCCAACAGTGTGTATACCACCCATCTAAGGCTATCACATAAAGTCTTGCCACTTCCAGTTTGTTATTTTTTGTATCATTTATAGATTATAAACTGCTTGAGGGCAGAGATTGCTATACTAGTAATTAGTGCAGAGATGTGTCCATAGTACATAATCAATAAACTAGTTAAATAAACTGATTTCAGAGTGTGTATTCCTCACAGCTTTGCAGAGAAAACACAATACCACATATTTCACATGAAAGGGGAGCCAGCTGTACGCCATGAGGTATTCTGCGACCTAGAAGTCGAGCTTCCTAAATCAGTTTAATCTTTATCTCCCTTTCATATCATGTACTCCAAATTGCCTGATATCCTAGGATAATTAAGGCCCCTCTTACTTAACAGTATACCGAGAAGTTCAAGTATCAGCTGCATGCCTAGGGAAAATAGGTAACAGATTTCTCTTTGGACAAAGAATTGAACAAAGAGCATGCACCAGTCAAAGCCAGTTTGAACCAGTCTATGCTGCTTTAAAATCTTCCTGACCTCTCCCCAGAGCTGGCACAAAGAGAAAGGGAACATTGATGACTCCAATCTTTGGCCTTCTAACCAGGAAAGGACTTGTGAAGGTGAGTGGTTTGCAGACGAAGGGGATATAAAAGAGACAAAACCAGGATAAAAATTAAATAAAAAGTAGCTGTCTTAAACTGTAATTGCAGTCCTCTGCTGAGCACGCTTGCAGATATATAAATGTGATTTACCATCAGCTTGCAACTACAAATCAGGTCTTGAGAAACACTTGTGCTATGAAATTGTTTAATCTCATCAAGCTCTGCTTTCACAGCAAGCCATAAATCACAAAGTCTTTGTTATCATAGACCTCCACCAGTGCCTCTCTGGCAGGCTATGGATCGTGGGTATATATAATCTTGACTGCACAAACACTGGGGTCGGCGCAGGCTGAAATACTTTCATAATAGCCACTGTGCAGCTGGTGGAACACAAGCCTATGATGGATATCTCATTTCCTACAGTCGGCATCTATTTCGAGCAAATTATTACCACATAAATTTCTTGTCAACAGAAACGGCCAATTAATTAAGTTAAAAATTTACTTGTGATCACATCTACAAACCAAATAGAACTGCAAGGCAATTTTCCAGTTACTGAATATACTGCAGGTCAGTTTAATGAATAATTTTTAACTTTGTCATAAACTCAAAGACAGGCTAATATCTCCAGAAACCTGAATGGAGACCAGCTGCCGACAGATTTACACAAAATATATTTATGTGGAATTTGATTGCTGACATCTAGGGACAGAAATAAACTTTCTATAATTATAGAGGCATTTTTGCCATATATATGAATTTCTTTCACCAAAAATGCAAATGTGTCCCCAGGAAGTATATTTACATTTTCAAGCAGGGCTGCAATGGAGCTGGATGAGTCTTGGAAAAATCATTGCATTAAAATTCCTATGCTAGTGATGGGTTCATTATCATGGGAGAAGACAATAATGAGCAAAGACCAGTTTATCACTATCCTTCACCTTCTACACCCCAAAAATCAGGATGCTTTTTCTCTTTGAGGTAGTAAGCCACTCAACACATGTCTAATAGTGGAGGCAGCACTGGGAGGATTTAAGGCTCTGTCAGGTGGAGCAGATTGACACAGGTTCTCCTCAGGGTTATTATGCATATAAAACAGATTTACATGGAAATAAGGCCAGCAGAGGGCCCTTCATAATTCCTGCTCTAACCACATCTCCTAGCTAAAGAAAATCCATGGGTATGGATAGTTCTCCAGGTGAGAAGAAAGAATATGAATCTGGGGAACACATGAGAGAGATGGCTGCTAACAGCGATTGACTCAAGCAGCTACCCATTGGATATAGAATTACTATATAGGATTATAACTTCCATTAGGTCCATTATCTATCCAAATGCAGAGGGCTTTCAAGGTCCTTCTAATTAAAGCCCCAATCTATCTAAGAATTTCACTGCTCCCTATCCCAAATCAGTCATTTCTAAGTGGTCAAACTTGGCCATTTGGTGTTCCTACATGTCCTTCACTCTTATACTTCTGTGCATGTACTTCTACAAAGAATCTTTGAGGAACTTTTCCAAATACTTCCATGTACCGAATTCATAACTCTAAGACAATTGCCATAGTTTTTCTTAGCTTACAAAAGACCTTTGCTTTTCAACAAGACACATTTTCTGTACAAAACTTGAGAGCCTGTCATTCTACCCTGGATAGAATGAACTGTAGTGAGTTCACAGACACTGAAGTATTCAAGAAGATGTCAGACAACCACTTGGTGGGGATATTGTAATGAGGATCCAATATGTGCATGGAGAATTGGACTCAATAACTGTAAAGGCTTCTCAGCACTGGGAGTCTAAATTATGATGGTTACTTGTGCCCTTGTCAGTAAGCTTCTTGAAGGTAGGGATCATCTCACTCAGAATTACAGTTTTCTCAGCACATGACCCAATACTTAAAAAAAATTTTTAATGCAGCTACTCTAGAGAATTTAATGAGGACAAATTTTACAGAGTTTTTCTCATGTTGACTGCATTCAATTAGAGGAAGCATTTGACCACTACTGCATAATTATTGTCAATAAGAACAATGCTGGTTGTGTGCCTACTATGTTTAGGGCACTTTGTTAGAATTCTGAGAATTCCAGGAGGTAGAAGACATTCTCACTCAGGACAATTTTTATTTTGGAAGCAAGTTACAGAGTGATGCCATAGTATGCCCTGAACAAACAGGGGCTAAATGAATGAATTGCCAATATGCAAAATACAAAATGAAATAGAAAATCAATGTTAACTACATGGTATGATTAATTTCCAGTGCCAGGGTGAACAATTCTAAAAGGTTTGAGAGTTTCAGAATCTAAAGTGTACAGTTAATCCCATATGACTTTTCATTCTATCACTGTGGAAACCACATCCTCCCACCTCCTCCTTCAAGTTAACATGGCTTGCCCCACGTTCCCAAACTGGAAGGTGGCTAAAAAAGAATCATAGCCACTGTCCCAAATACCTGCACATTATTCTTTTCATCACACCCCAGATCCATCATCCATCATATCCCACAATCACAGTTCATTATTTTCCTGGTTAATCTATATGCCTTGAATCAAATTATAAGGGCCCCTTCCCTGGCCTTTGCTCCATGTGTCTGTGGATTCTCTTTCTGATAAGAGAACATGTTTCTAAACTTCCTCCTTGACAATGATCTTAACTGTGGTTACACTGCTCAAACATCTAATTTTACTACTAGTCTACTCAAGTTCACCCATACATGAAAATATCTTCCCCCACAAATAAGTATTAAATGCACAAGTTGGCCATATTCAAATATTGACTTAACTATTTACTAGTTATGTTACGTTGGGCTTGTTACTTAACCTCTCAGTGTCTCAGTTTCCCTGTTTATAAATGGAACTAAACTATTACCTATCCCATAGTTTGTTATGAGTATTAAATTGGATAATACATGTAACATTTAAAACAACTCCAATAAGCATACTTAGTAAATTTGTTAATCTTTAGCCTATATCAGCTTTTGGCATGGTAAATTTCCTAATTTTACTTTAAGCTACATAAACTTTGTATTTTTTCATTTATCCCATGCTTACCTTGATGAATCCTCAAGGAAGAATTAACAGTAAAATGATGATGATGATAGCAGATAGCATATTTTGCCTAAGTTATGTTCCAGGCACTGATATAAACTTTTTACAATCATTATTAACAGCCCTAGAATGCAAATATTCTTATTACCTCCAAATTATAGATATGACCTAGAAAGGTTAAATAACTTATCCAAGGTCATCCAGCTATAACTGGTCAAACTCCACGTTCATGCTCTTGCAATTTAGTGTTACTGTATTTGGTCAGCAATTCCTTATCACTATATTTCTCCAGTTTATAATGCTATAGATATTGCTCATGCCCTCTTTCATCCTCTATTTTTCTAGAATTTTTTTAATCATTATTTCTATCCTCAAGAACCTTACAGCTAAAACAAGAAAATAGGATAAATACATATAAAAAGCACATCCAAATAAACACATCCAAACTTGTTCAAATACATCCAGCTCCATCATACTTATTTCTATATACTTACCAATAATAGTTTTTGAGAATATATATATAACCATAGAATTAAATTATTGATTAAAGATTTTAGGCAAAATAAAGCAGTAGTCCAAAAAAATTCAAATAGCTTGTGAATTCAAACTTTGAAGACACAGTATTAGTATTTAGGAGGAACGGATAGGCCAGGGGAAGTTTTGCAGTAGAGCTTTTGTAAAATTAAATTCATAATTTTCATAAAAGACAATGTTTTATCACAGAGACAATGGACAAGAAACTTGGGGAATTACCTATATGCTGTCTGAGTGCTGCTAATAAAGGGAGGTAATAGTCCACAGTGAGTCACTGCTGACTGTCAGATTATCTTGTTGAGGGTCACTGAAGCCAGAGTATCAAGGTCAGGATAAGATAATGGAACAGCAGAACAAAGCAGCAGTGAAAAAAGGTTGTCTCCCAAGCCAACCTGCTGGCCATTAGTGATGTAGGTGACATAAGCGATTATTATATCATGGTCTTACAACTGTAGAGCACTTTATAGTTTATAAAGTACTTTCACGGTCATTATCTCATGGTTTTAAAGAATCTCCTATGGAAGACTCAGTAATGGCCAAACCTGCAGAGAGAAATTACTTTTAGGAGCATATTTCCACAGTTTAAAAAAGATGCCAGTTTTGAATTGGGTAACCCAAATGAGAGCAGATAAGCACAGAAGATGTTGACTTATTAATTAAGTATGCATCTAAGATATCATCCTGAGTAAACAAATTAATACATGAATCTCTACATTCAAAGAGTCTTTGGGCTAGATGAGGGAAGAACACATACATAGTAAGAGATCACAATTATTACTATGCAAGTGTCAGTGAGAGGTAAAGTACTTATTATTAAATTTTAGACACACAGAAATGGTTGCCAGGTGGAACATTCAAGAAATGCATCACAGAAGATAGAGGATATAAGCTGGGCTTTCAAGAATACTTAGAATTTGGACAATTAGAAGAAAAAAAGTGAGGCTACATGGATAGTTAACATACATTAAGCCCAAGTATATTAATTTTCAACCTTTAAAAAAATTCTTAAAGTTCTTAAATGAAATTGTACTGTAGAATTTCCTTCCCTTATATATAACAAAATAAAAAGAAAATAAAAAATAGAAACTAAATAAGACAAGCTACATAACCTAATGCAATAAAATTTAGGAACTAGAATTCAATGAAAAGAAGATTCTGGGGTTGACCAGAGATATATATAGCTCATCTCCAAACATTATAAATCACCACCAATAATGATACAGAGGAATTCACAAAATCCTAAGAATTTTCATTAATGCTCTCAAATCTAAAGAGAAGCAAACTTCACATAGGCATTCTTATCTTCTGACTGAGTAATGAATTCAATAACCACTGGTAAAAACAGGTGAAACATAGAAAACTAATAAGTGGGTAAAATCTCATGAGTGCAAAGATACCAAGACTATACATTAAATCAGAAAAGTTATCCCAAGTCCAAAAGTAAACATTAATGAAGGAAATTTAAAAGAATGTGATGAGAGAAGTGAGGCTGGATATTCTAATAAAGATCATATGCATCTTCAGCAAAGCCATTGTCTTTCCTATGCCATTTTTTCAAGTTATAAAATATGAATAAAACATGGAATATTTGCTTCTCAAACTGAACTCTTAGAGTAGAAGAAATTAGTCTATATAAAAGATGTGAAAATAATTAATAAGCCATCTATACTGTAGTCTCAGTCTCTCAAACATTACTAGAGAAAAAAAGAGCATGGTGAACATGCAGACCAACTATAAAATAACAAGAAAATCAGAGAAGGGAAGACAGATACATGTCATGCAAGATACAAAGAACCCAATATCTTAAGAAATGGGGAAAAATATCATATTTGTGCTATAAAACAACTAAATAAAAACAAAACTTTCATTATATTCAATTGAGTGAGAGTTCTGCTTCTGCCACAATGGGGTAAATTCACCTCACCCTATCTCTCACACTGATTACAACTAAAAAACTCTACAAAAAAAAAAAAAGCAACTAATTGAGGATGATGGAAAGTAAACCAAAGCAGGTATATTATAGACAAGCTACCTACCAATAAGTGAGTTTCTATTTATCATTTTTGCTATGCCTCTGCTCTAACTGCAGGCCCCAAACACAGAGCTACATGACAGAGCAACAGTGTGGAAAGCTAAATCTCTACTTCCTATTTTTATATCAAACTTACAAGCTAAATTGGTAAAAAAAAAAAAGAAAAAAAAAAAAAAAGGTGGGCAGTCTTAAGGACTAGAAGGTATGGAGAAAATTCCATAGCAGAGAGAGAGAGCTGGACAAGGGAATTTTCTAATTCTATGTACAAAACCACACAAGAAGTTTCTGGTTCACCTCTGAGCTATATGCAAAACAGATTAGCAAGGCCTCTAAGAAGTGAACTCAGGCTATAAACTACCACTCAAGTTTCATATTAGCTTTAGAGTGGTACATAGACAAAACAGATCAAAAGAGGATGGCAAAGACTTTGAAAACTGAACTGAGATTGGAATCCACAGAAGACAAAGCAAGACAAAATCTGTTGTCTGAAAGTAATATGATAAAACATCACAAAAAATCAATATTCTTCAGATTATAATGCAACTCAATGTCAAAGAAATATAATATTTAAAATGTCCAGGATACAATCCAAAAATTACTCAATATATAAAGAAGTAGAAAAATGTGACCAACACTCAAGAGAAAAGAAAATCAATAGCTACCAACTCTATGATGTAGTTGCTGAAATTATCAAATAAAACTTTAAAGCAGATATTATAAACATGTTTCATGAAGAGAAGTTAATACACTTGAAATTCATAGAAAAGTAGAAAGTCTCAGGAGAGAAAAAGAAAATACAAAAATTTGGGAAATTTAGAACTAAAAAATGCAATATATGAAATGAAAAACTTACTAGTCTTGATAGCAGCATGGAAATAATAGAGGAAAGATCCAGTGAACTTGAAGACAGATAAAAACAAATTATCCAAGTTGAAGAATAAAGAAAAAAAGTGTTTTTTGTAAATGAATACTCTCTGGGTACTGTGGGCCAATACAAAAAGGTCTAATATATTTGTCATTGGAGTAACATAAAGTGGAAAAGAAGAAATTGTGCAGAAAAAAAATCTGAATAAATAAAATGCAAAACTTACCAAATTTAGTGAAATAAAAATTTAATAGGTTCAAAAAAATCAGCAAAATCCTAATAGGATAAACTGAAAAAAAAATTTGTTTAATTGATTGAAAAAGACCTAAGGAGACAAAACAAAGACTGTAACAATATCATTTATAACTAAAAAGCAATATGAAAAGATCAAAGAACACAAATGCTACACTAAAAGTCAAATTACTTGTAGTGCAAAGGATTGACATAATCACAGTGAATGCACATAAAAAAAGACAAAAATTAAAGTAATTACATTAAAGTAATTACATTAATATTTATAGAAGGTAAAGATGATAATGTTTGTATTCTTACAAAATATGGAGGAGAAAATATATTCAAATATATATTACAAAAAATCTCCCAAATAAAAAGAATTTTCAGATCAGAAGAGTTTACCAAGTTTTTAAAAATGACACACAGAATGATCAACAGATAAGTTTTAATTAAGCTACTGAAATTCAAGGAAAATTTTTTTCTAGACATTCAGATAGAAAAACTAATCACCTACAAGGAAGAAAAGTCAGATTGACTTCATACTTAGCCAGAATCACATTTGATGCCAGAAGACAATGTTTAGAAACATTCTATTTTTTTAAATGGTATATAGCCTAAAACTATTAAACCCAACTAAAACGTCATTCAAATGTAACATATACATGGAATTTAAGAATCCAGGACTCGTAAACCCCTTAATGAAAAAGAAAATGTCCTGAGAAAAAAATCCAGCCAATTAGTATTTGCATAAGAATTTAGGATAGGAAAACCCGATTCAAAGAACTGGTAATGAACACTGAGTTCATCTAAATATAGAATAAATACTAAACAAATATGGAAAGTATTATTATAGAATATAATACAGTTATCACTGACAATATGAAGGTAATGTGACTAACAAAACTTGAGAGGTACAGGGAATGGCAGGTGAAGCTGTGATCTTCATCCTTCAGAACAGTACAACACTGGTACTGTCTACAGTAGACACATTTAGTTAAAAAATAACAACCTCTCTAAACATTTATATTCTCATTTCCTATCATTAAGTGACCATTGATCTCATTTTTGTAAAAGTAGGAGTGTTCTATCATTCTTTCTCTCTAGCAAAGCAGCTCTCACAAGGATATAATCTATAATTTTTACCACACTGGTGCTATGTTCTAACTGAACAAAATAATTATCTAGACAGAATAGACACATTTGGAGTGTATTGTGTTCTACTCGACTTTGCAGACACACTCACATACAAATGTATACAACATTCACTGCTAATTGTAACCATACATTATCTATTCCCAAGAAATGGTTGTACTCTTGTAGACTTGGTTGTTTTAGAAATATTCCAATTGGTTTTCAAATGAATATATAAAGATTGTGCCCCAAACCTATTAGAGCAAGATTCTGATTTGATGTTAGAAAAGTCACTTTCTCAATTCATTTCTTTAATTCTTTTCATTTATATGCAATAAGTTTAGATAGGATTAATTAAAGAGAAGAAACATGTACAGATATATTTCTTGACATGGTGTATTTTATTTTAAGATCTTCATGAAAGACTCACATAATGTTATTCTAACACCTGAAACTTGTGATATTAAAATAGTTTATGATACACTATAAATGATTCAGATATTAAGAGGTAGAATTAAAATATCAATGACAGAAATGTGTCTTCAAATGTTCAAGATGTATATTTTGCTTTATCTGAAAAAAAAGCAGTTTATAAAAATCTATTAAAATAAGGATATTTGAAGACAATAACAATGACAACCACAGAAGTACTTGTCTGATGCTTCCTATATAGAAGGTACTCTGCCAAGAACTCCATGTAGATCATCTCATTTCATCCTGAAATATTCCTATTAGTTCACTTTTTTTTTTCATTCAGCTGATCCGGAATACTGAATAAAGAAAAATACTGGGGGACATGGTATCCTGCCTTCACTTCTCTGCTTTTCAAGAGGAAATTGCCTGCCACTGTCAACCTCCACCTCCTATCTGAGAATGGTTCTAAGTGGAATTAGGCACCATGACCTTATGTCTAAATTTGTATTTCTTTGGAGAAAGCTATCACTGAGCTTTGTCATATATATTAAGTATATAATCATACACGTGGTATGGAGATATGGTAAAGTTTATAAAAGTAATATACAAATGACAGATTATATATCATTCTATTTAAACATAATGAAGGCAACATACTTTTAATAAACTCTGAATGAAGGATTTGGGTCTGATAATTATTATAATTATTCCCTAATGTATACAATGTGACATTAGTAATAATAACTGTCAGTTAAGTATCAGTTTTAAAAGTTTAAACCATTGGGCTATAAAGGTATAAGTATCCTAGATATTTACACAAATTTCAACAAAAGGAATTCTACACTATAAGTTCTTGGATCTAATGGTACACTATCCCAAATGACTATCCTCCCATGAAGCTAAATTAGAAACTTCTTGTCTAAAGGAGATTCATGTTGACATATTTAAATTTGGGAGCACAGATCATTCCCATACTATCTGTAGCACTGTTACTGAATCCCTCATTAAGAAGTTTGCTCTAGTAGAATGGATGCGTATTCCATGGATGTTTATATGTGCAAGCCCACAGGAAAAAAAAATAAGTAGCCCTTCCAAGCAGCATTTTTTGACACGTATTCTGGGGAACAGGCCTGCTTTGAAAAAGAGTTCCTTGATTAAGTATGTTTGCCAAGTTCTGAGATATTACTCTAGAATCTCAATCTTTTGTATACTAACATGTATTAATGCCCCCCCAAAAAAACAAAATTTAAAGCATTCCCCAAACTTTTCTGATGACAGAAACTTCTCTTCATGGTACATACACAAACATCTACCAGAACCTGCAACACTAGTTCTCATGAACCCTGGTTTCCAGGTTCTGTGAAGAGCCATTGAAATCTGGAAACAAAGCAGCCCTTTTATGAGACTTCTGAGAATTACGTCACATACAAGTCCCATCCTGGCACTAATGGGCTCATCTTCCAATGAGGAAGATTAAACATTAGTGGACATATTGCAACCTTATTCCCTGGACAAACCTTCCTGAGCAAAACTCCAAGGGGGTCTCTGCGATTGCACTCAGGGTTCCTGATACTTTGATCTTGAGTGAGGTCAGGTGAGAATGATAATATCTATCCTTCTGAAGGAGTGAATAATAGAAAACCAACAATCTCTCCCAATTCCTTTATGGCTCCCTCATGGTGGGAAGGTGAAGAGGGGTGGAGCCTCTAAGCATTTTAACTCTTCTTACTGGATGACTCCATAAGTAAGTTAGGGGCCCTTCTTTTTCCCCTGACTCAAGGTTCACTATATTATTCTACAAAGCTGAAATCTTATTTTAGTCTGCTGCCATCCCTTGGTCACACATACATGAAATAAATTAAGTAATTGGCTTTCCAATACAAGTCACTGGGATAAAACTAGCTTCCAAAATTCTGCTGACTCACTCCATTTAGAACTTCCTTCAGATTTTTCAATGTCCATGTGATTGTGTATAAATCCACAACTAAGCAATGTCCAATCCAATTTTGTGTCCACTTGGACCTATACTTCCAGCCAATTTTGTGTCCACTTGGACCTACACTTCCAGCCAAAATGAAATCATAGACTGACATAGAGGAAAACAATACAGATCTATAAGGCTAAAAGAGAAAATGCATATTTAACCACTACATTGAGAACACTCCTTTGCCACAAAACAAAAGACCAAAAAGTTGAAAACTTCTGTTTCAACTAGAAAGCACAGAAATTTATATAAGGTAGGAATTCTTGATTGCATGTATATCTGAAGTTAAATTGCTAAAGAGGTCACTCTTGACTGGGCCTGTATAGCCTAGTGTTTAGTGTTTGGACAGAGGACAAGGGAAAAGATACAACTACTCTTTATGATTATTTCCAGTGTACTTACTGAATCAATAAAAATAATAATTATTATTTAAAAAGACCTTACCACTTATTAAACAGGGCAAATTAATTGCTTCTGTGAAGTCACACAATGCTTAAGTGTACATCATAGCATCAATAAAGAGCATGCAATTGCCCCCAGGTTCGTGGATAGGATATACAAGGGCATTGATTTAATTAGAGCTCTCACATTGCAATCTGCACTCCTTCCTGAACCATTCTTGGCTGGAGACTTCCTCCGTTCTTCTTTAATGCTGCCCTGAGCTGGAACAAAGCAAGGTGCCCAGCAAGAAGCTTTGGGTTGCATCACAGAGGGGATTAAAATGCCCATTATGAGGTAAGACATGGCAGAAGGAGAAGAAGCCAAGCCATAAAAAAAAAAAAAATGGGCCACAGGCAGTAAAATATTGATAGAAAGAAACTGAAAGCACCACAGCATCCAAACTCTTTGCCCTGCTCTGCATGATTTGAGCCTTGTCAACTTCCTGACTTTATAATTTACCCTCTCTCCATAGCTAATAACACTTCAATCACACGGGTCTTCCTCCTGGCTTTCCAATACAAGTCACTGATTCCTGCCTTGGGTCTTTGTATCTGCCTTTCCTCTGCCTGAATCCTACCCCCAGTCCCAAGCTTATCTCCATCATTTAGGTCTCAATTCAAATGTCCGCTCCTCAGAAAGGCCTTTTCTCGCTATTCCTGCAAAAGCAGTCCCTTTCCTCATCTGGACACTTTCCATTGCATTTTCTTTGAGGTACTACCCAGTGTTAGAAAGTACATGGTTTGTTTACTTGTCTGTTGCCTGACCACACCTATTGATATATTAACTACATGAGAGCAGGGACTGTTTGCTGTCTTTACCGCTGCATCCCGCATCCACAACAGGGCCTGAACATAATAGATACTCCATTAATACTGACAGAAATAAACAACAGATAGTGGGTTGAATGAATGGGAAATTAAATAATTTTCATCTCAAGGCCATGGTGGTAATTGGTAGTTATCAGAACGTGCAACAGATAATATGACATTTAGGCCTAAACTTGTCACTTACTGGATGTGTAACCTTCAATAATTTGCCTAGCCTTTCTGAATCTCAGTTTCTATCTCTACATGTGGATTTACATAAAGGACCAATTTCATAGTGCTGTTGTTAGAATTGTTTTGAATGTATGCAAAGGGCTTAAATAATTCAACTTGTAAAAAATGCTTAAGAAATATTGTTATCCTTGTTATTATTGCTATTATTAATTATTATTATATACCAGAAAAAGGATCAGGGACTAGGGAAACTTCAAGCATGTGAACTAACATAGTCTATTTATATTACTCAGCCATAAAAAGGAATGAAATCTTGTCATCTGCAACAACATGGATGGACCTAGAGGGTATTATGCTAAGTGAAATAAGTCAAACAAAGACAAATAACATATGATTTTACTTATAAGTGGAATGTAAAAAAAAAGATAAAAGAGCAAACAAAACAGTAATAAAGTAATGGATACAGAGAATATTTTGAAGGTTGTCGGATGGGAGGGATTTGGGGGATGGGTGAAAAGGGGGAACAGATTAAGAAGTACAAATTGGTAGTTACAAAATAGTCACAGGGACGTGAAGTACAACATAGGGTAGTCAATAATATTGTAATAATGTATGGTGTCAGATGGATACTAGATCCATAAGTTATAGAAATGTCTAATCACTATGTTGTAAATGTGAAACTAATATATTATTGTTTGTCAACAGTGATTGAAAAATAAAAATTATTTTAAAAAATGAAATAAAAAATAAAAATTTTCTAAACTAACATAGTCTATTCATCCAAGATAACAGAGCATATCTACAGATGTTCTCTTCCATCTCAACAAAATACAAAGTCAAAATTTCATCAGCTGAGAAACTTCATCTTCTAGATTAACCAGCCAATTTGCACTGTCCAAATCTGAATAGTCCTGCCCCCTTTCTAGCATATTCATGAGCAGCCCTTATAAATAATTTGTTTGGAGAAAGCAAAGTTTCCATTGTTGAAAGCTATGAAGAGACTCTTAATTCAAACAGTATTAGGTTGGTGGATGAGGCAAATTGGAGCATGTAAAATTTATTGGACATCATAAAAGGGAAGCGGGAAGAGGGCCAAGAAGATGGGGGGTTCGATTATCGCTGAATTGCTAGCATAATAACTGGCAGCACATCGCAGGGCTACAAGTACTCTCCCAGATGATTGCTTTATGTCACTACTGATGCTACTGGCCCATCCACTATGACCCTGGGAACAGCAAATCCCATCATAAGAAAGAGAGAAATGTAAATTTCAAAATAGATATATAAATATTTGGTGGCTCACTGTTCCATTAGTCATTTATATCCCTGACTTTGGAATGCAAAAATGTAAATCCAGGGCCCTTCTGAAGTCAGAAGTCACCCAGGGTTCATATAATAATCTCTCTGAAAAGGGCTAAGCTGTGGTTGGCAATAAAACAGAGGGGGGCAATAAGCTCACTAAACATGCTAGGAGAAAACAAGGGAGAGAAACACTCTCAATCTCATATGGTGGTAGAGAGAGATTGACTGGCTAATCAAGCCCATCCCACAATGTCAGAGATTTCTCTGATGAGGGGCGTAAGGACAGACCTGATTTACTCATTGACAGGCTCACATCCCTGTGAGCAAAATGCTCCAAAGCTCATTCTCAAAGCTCTAAGGAGCATGGCATTTTTTCCTGATTTACTACTATTTTATTGCTGCTAGAAATGGACGCAGGGCAGAAACCCACAGTTTAAATGAAAATAAGTGATGTCCTTGATGCATAGTCTCCTAATGTCCTCCTTAAAAATGAAATCATTAACAGTTACATCAGATTGAGTTCGATCTAATATAAAAGAGGTGAGGGAAGAAAAAGAGAAGAGTGTGGAAATACTAAGACCAAGAAATGGAAATCTCTCTGGTACACCCTCATGTAACAGAAGCACAGAAGCATGTATCCACCCTGTCATTCCTGAATATGAGAAAGGAAAGAAGCAGAGCACTCTAATATGAAGGAACAGGAGAAGAAGAGATGATCTATCCCAAATTTCCTAAGATTGGAAATTGAGGCACAGGGGACTATGTCAAGATCACAGAGCTGATTAGAGGTAGTTTTGACCCAGAACCTGAACTTTCTAATTAACCCCTACTCTACCCTCTGAACCATCACATCAGGCTATATTTGTTGTAACTCCTCTCTTCTTCATTTCATCTTCCATGTGGTGGGGTAGGGGTGGTTTCCACATTTATTCTAGCACTAACATAAAAGCCCACCCTCCAGGTTTGGAGATTAGGGAAGTGACTTATATTGCATACTAGGCTGAGATACAGGGGATACTTTAGGAGTTACACAGACAAATATATGCAAATCATTTTAATTACTATATACAGTATTTATGGCGATTGATTTCATGAACACTGCTTAGGACAAGATAGAGTAGGTATTTAAGGATTTTAAAAAGTAAATTGATTTAAAGGAAAACATGAAGTAAATAAATAGTATTGGTATGCAGATGGGAAAGCAGCATTCTAGAAATATTCTCAATAGCTTTTCCAAGTTGATTTCATCAAGTGAAACATAACTGGTTATGCTCACAAGATTGACAGCCAAGGATGGAATCTATGCTCTCATGGTACAGCATGAATGAACCTTGAAAGCATGCATACTGAAATAAGAGAGACATAAAAAGACAATTATTGTATCATTCCACTTATATGAGGCATCTATAACAGGCAAATTCATAGGGACAGAAAGTAGAATAGAGGTTACTAGGTGCTAAGAGTAGAGGGAATAGAGAGTTATTATTTAATATTTATGAAGTTTCTGTTAGGGAGATGAAATAGTTTTATAAATATAGTGGTATAGTTGTACAATGCCATGAATGTAATTAATGCCACTTTTACACAAATCATATCTTTAAAATTGTTAAAATGTCAAATTTTATGTTACATATATTTTAGAATTTAAAAATTAATACTGTAATATAGCAAAAAATTTTGACTTGTACATTTTAAATGGATGACTTGTATGGTGTGTGAATTATATATCAATACAGCTGTTAGAAAACAAAGAATATAATGTACATAAAGTTAAGAACATTCTTGCCTAGAAAGAGGAGGCTGAATGTAGTGACTTATGGAAATTCTTATTGACTATGGGAATGTCATTCTATATTTAATCATCTGTTTCATCATGTCCCTGGATAGTCTCTAAAGAATTAAACGTGACTATGTTGGATCCATCTAAGAGAAGTTAAATTTTGTACTCATTAGGACTCTTGATAATGTGTACCCCCTATATCATTGCCTCATAACAACTATCTAGAAAGTTTCAGACTATATTAATTCAGATCATTATGCAGAAATTGAACATTCTCTGGAATCAAAACAAACTTATCTCTTGTTACAGCTCTAGTTTCCAAATTCTAATGTGTAGAATTTGGAAATTAAGTTTCAAATTGCCATCCATTCAATTTACATAAAGATATGAAGGCATTTCTCAAAACTTATCAAAAATGCCACATTATACCAAACATAAATTAGTAATAATATTGTACCAAATATATATATTAGTAATTCAAGGTTCAATATACTAAGTTACAAGTGAAGAGGCAGTATAGCAGAGTGTCATAAACATGGAATTTAATAAACAGACCTAAGCTTAAGGGCAGCTTTACTACCTACTGACTTTTATTAGTTCCCTGTACCTAAGTTTTCTTACCTGAAAAATGAAGATAATGAATCTTTCCTCAAACAGGTATTGTGAGAACTAAATTAGGTAACATGATGAAGAGTGCAATATTACTGGCATATAGCTAATGTCCAATAAATGGCATACCCACAAACATACAGATACACAGAATTGAGAGAAAGAAGAGCTGGTGAACAAGAAATTGCCAGTGTGCTTCTAACAGAGAACAGGTAATCCTGTCCCTATACAGAAGAACCCCATGGAGAAGCAGGTGTAATTCTCCAGATTCTATCATTACAGGATGAAATAGCCTGAACAAACTATTTTTATTATTATTAGTAGTAGTAATAGTAGAGGTAATAGTACTACTAAAGCTAGTATTAATGTTTATGGTACACATATTATGTGCCAAGTACTTTAATATACATTTTTTTTTTGATTATCCTGTTGAATCCTCCAACAACTCTAGGAAATAAGTATTCTTAGTATTCCATTTTCTAGATCAGTTAATTAACACTTAAAAAGATAAGTAACAGGCCCGAAATCACATAAGGATTAAGGGTTTGTGCCCGAATCAAAAACCCAGGCAATCTGGTCTCTAACCTTAACAAATGTGTCATCATCCATGCTCACTTAGAAATTCTTCAGATGATTAATATATTTTACCAGTTACCATGATATCATGAAAAGAGAACCCTAGACAAAAGATGTGAAAAGTCTGGTAGCTCCCTGACCATCACCTTAGCTTTCTGGTTTGTTCATAAGGTCTTTATAGATATACTAATAAAAATCATCACTAACTTGTAGATAAACTAATAATAATGTTAAAGCAAGACAAACACAAAGCTAAAGATACGACTCGACTCACAGTGACCAATATCCAGTCGACTCACAGTGACCAATATCCAGTCACCTTCAGACTCAGCCCAGACCCTGATGGATCTCCTCTGACATCTTCCCAAACCCACTCTGAAATACAGTCATGGGGCTCAACACGGATCCCTCTATGTGGTCATTATAGACATGCAAAGCCCCTATCCAGATAAAGAGTGAGGAGAACTTCTTAGAAATGGGCTCGTTGCTGGAAAAAGACACATGTCCCACAGTGTTCCCAGGATAGAGGAGACAGATATCAGCAGCCATGGGTGTTAAAATGTCAGGGAGAAGTGACTTTATTGACCAGAGGTCAATGGTTTTTGATGGAATCACAGAGCCCATATGGATTCTGAAAGCCCTCATTACTGTTACTTAATAGATGACACTGGACTCTCAGCTGAGATGAAAGAGCAATAAATAAAACATTGCCCTCCAAGGAAGAACCTCATATTACTCATCCTTTAATTTGAAAATTTAAAGCTTCTCCATAGAATAAAAGTATAGAGGACAACTAAAGAATGGGAAAAAAACATAAATAGGACTAGATCAATAATTCCTCTGCTTCTGCCTCCTGCTATACATACACTCACACATACAGTACCTCTATACAGGTTCCAGAGGTCACAGAAATCAAATATAAATTTTGAAAGTTGAAAAGGGGGAATCCATTTCAAGTGACTTAAAGGATAACTGTCACTGGAATTAATATGGTTGGAATGTTTAAAATTGCTACCGTTTCCTTCATTTTTGAAAGATGTCAGGTTCCTGTCTTGAAAGCTAAATGTCTTTCTGTGATACCACAATGAAGGGTTATGCTATCACAGGCAGTTCGGGACTAAGGAAAGCTTATTTAATTTACCAAACTGCACTTAGAAATTGGCAAGGATGAGTGCAGAAGGTTAAGCATGGGGCATGATTCTTATCTCTCTCCATCCCTATGTTACAATATAGTCCATTAAATCTTCCTTTCTCGAAGGTGTCTAAAAATAAGTTTTACATTTTTTTTCTGAGCCCCTTTTTCTTTAGTACTCAGGACTCCTCTCTCAATGAATAAAACAAGCCACAAATTGTTAATAAGAATCTGTAACTCTTTGATGAGGCAAAACTTTTGCAATTTGGGGGAGCAAAACCTGAAGTGCTGAGTTGCTATCTGGGCAGATATCATGAGAAGCAACCAAGTTGATCCAATTTCTTATACCTACTAAAACTAAAACTAAAAGTTAGCTCCTCAAACTAAAATGACTATCCCACTTGCAAATAAAAAACACATTTCAAAATGCTTCCTTTCAACATTAAAGGTAAACGTACACATTGTAAAAGAGGAGACAAAAGGTGAACTGATCCAAATTCTCTAATTTCCTTTAGAGTGAATTTTCTTCTTTCAAAGGACAGACAGTAAGGCAACATGACCTATCACTACGTTATGATGAAAGCAACTTTACCATTATGATGAGGGAAGTGTATGAGATGTCTGAACACACTTTTCTTTTCTTTTTAAACCTGTAGGAGGTATCAGAATTGATATATGTATTGCCACTATAACAATGGAGGTTCTCCAACTTAGAACTTTAACTATCTCATGATCAGCTATCACCGAAATCAATTTACTTTGTTCTTTTAATACTTATGTCTTTTAAACAGATAAATCTCACCCCTACAAGTTATTCTTCCATTTGAGTACACAATGAGTGTTTACTACAGTGAATGTGTTCCATATAGCAAGTGTTGTTCTGGGTGTGTAGAAATGAGCAAAGCACAAGTCCCTGCCTGAGCTTAGAGTCTAGTTGGGGAAAATACATTGTAAATATGTGAGATGAGTTATGTAAAAGCTTGAGCAATGTGCTACAAAAAAACATTTTATTGATGTCAAAAAAGCAAAGAGACAAAATGATCAACACACACCTGGGAAAACAATGCCTCAGCAGAATCATCAACTAATAGATCAATTCCATTTCTGAAACTGGAGTTTTTGTTTGTTTTGTTTTAATTTTCTTTGAATTCCACACTGCTTTTAACTATTTTTTTTTTTTTTGCAAAAGCATAAAAAAGAGAGAGAATGATCTAATTGATGACCATAAAAAATTACTTCTTTTGGAAGTTTCTTTTATGGAAAACAGATTATAATAAAATAAATAGAAACATTTTATGAGAAACAAGTTTATATTGGAATCAATTTCCTAGAGAGGACAAGATGACCTTGGAAGTACCTTCCAAAATAATGATCTATCATTGGGATTTTGGAAGGATTCCTTCAAAAGAATATTTGACTTTTTTCTTTCAATTCTGAAAATGAGTTTATAAACAACTGTAAAGAAGTCTTTTACCAAAATACTAATATTAACATCTTCATAACATTCCACAAAAATGAGACTTTAAGAGGAAAATTTTGTTAGAGTACATTGTTTATGCTGTAGACAAATGGGTATCAAGGGTTTAAGGAAGGGAAAATTGCTGACAGCAATAGTGTGCCAGCTGAAGTAAGGCACAGGTCAGGGCGAAGTATGCCAGCAGAGGGTCACAAGTCACACTGGTCAATATGACTTCTCCTGGTGAACTTGCTGGAAGGCATAAATTTGTGAAGAGAATTCTCTTTTAGGAAGGAACTAGAGACCAGAAGATCTAAGAACCAAAAGTCATAGATTTAGAATACTGAGAGAAGAGGTCAGTGTACATCCCCCAAACCAAGGGCTAAGTGGAGAGATGAATGATCCAAGACCAGTCAGAGAAGCCATAGATGCTAAGACTTATTTGTCAGAAGAGTTCTTTGAGATCAGTTATCCTAATTGTTCACTTGATAGGTAATAAAACTGAGGCCCAGAAAAGGGAAGGGATATATCAACTCCACCCAGTGGCAGAGCCAGAACTTAACCCTGAATACAGATGAGTGTGTTTTCCATCACTCCACTTTTCCTTCTTGGCTGAGAATCACCCACAAAACTATAAAGTGCATCAATGAGAAGCTGGTAGCAGGAATGGAGCAGGGTGGGAACATGAGGCTGGCATGAGTGAATACTAGTGATGAAGATCCCACTAAAAATTCCTCACAACATGGTAAACATTTGGAGTTCATTTTCTAATTCTATTACCAAAATTTTTCTTCCCCATTCACATCTGTCCTTCTCCAACAACTCTCTAATTTTATGTGCACTGCTCAAATGTCATTCTAAATTTCTGTTTTTTAGTCATATTCCTCCTATTTTGCTCAGGTGGCATATAGGTCAATTTACATGAGTTTGTCATGAAAAAATGCTATCCACCCATGTAAATTTATTATAAAAACTACTTATACACATGACTTTTAAAAATATGCAAAACAAATATTTAGTACACTTTATTACTGTAGGTGTAATAAACCTATTACTGTAGGTGTCTGTGTTGCTTTTCAAGATTTATGAGATAAGAAGTGAGATTAAACAACAATAAACCTAAGTAGACAAGCCAGAATTGAATTCTCTCCTTGATCCTATGACTTAAGCCCTTCAGTGTGGTCAAAGGTTTTTGATTGCCTGGCATTAACCAATTCTTCTCCTGGCAATGAACAGTGAGAATTTTCTTTGAAGAACCAGTGCTTCCTATCTCTTATCTTTAATTTTGTAGGGTTCATATGAGGCTGATCCTACCCTCTGATAAAAGGTATAGGCCTGACCCGGGTGATTAGTTCATGGACTGGAATGTAAGCCAAATCCAGTCAATGAAAGTCAGTCTTGCAATTTGGTTTATATCATTTATTTCTAGTGGGTTTGCTAAACTGGCAAGGAGCAATCCTTTATCTGATTTTGACTATCTTACCAAAACTTGCTTAAAAAAACAATAACAATATCAACAAAAAACCTACTTCAACTATATAAGAAAGCAGAACCAAACATGGAGAGAAAAATTACTGATGTTATTTGAATATCTAAAGCTAGTACAACTTTGAGTGTACGTGGTAGATTATTTAATAAATGAAGGTAAATAATCCCTTCATCCCAATATATACTCCACTTTGCAATGTGACCTTGCTGCTCTTTCATTAAGGGGCAAAGTCTACTTCCTCAACCCTGGAATATGGGCCATATAACTTGCTTTGGTCAATGAGTCATCAAGAAATGTAGTATAAGTAATTGAAAGGTACTTCTACATAGGAATTTGCCCTCTTCTATTAGGGGAAACTTTCTACTACCAGTGAGCAATCCCAGGCAGGCTTTTTGGAAAAGAAAGACCACATGGAGAGTTATTTCAGCCATCATAGCTGAAGCCCCAGAGAGTGAGGCCATCTTTGACCATCCAGCTCTAGCAGAGCCAGCCCAGAGGAGAACCAACCAAGTAACCTAAAGATTGTAACCTAATAAATAACTTTTCTTTTAAGCCATTAAATTTCAAAGTAGTTTGTTATGAAGCAAAAACTAATTGAAGATTATATTGCATATTTTTGCCTTCAGTAATTTGAATTAAATTTGTGTCATTTATAACCAGAAAGGTACAAATATCCAGTTCCATACCTAGCAGATTTTACACCCAGAGTAGATCTCTATTAATACCTCTTCCTACATACAACAAAATTATCTTTAGTTGTATTCACACAATAAATAATAATTATTTTGTTCTTAATTTGTTTTTAGTTCTTTATAGCTAAAAAATGAAAGCTGTATTTGTAAGTTTATCCTATTTTACATACATTTTGAAATATACATTTCTCACCAAAAAGTGAGCATAACAATATAGTCTCTATCCTAGAATTAAAATTATTTACCTTTAATAACTGATTTTTGGCTTTTCATTTTTTTTAAAGTATGCTTGGTATATAATCTTACATCGGTTATATTAGTTTCAGATGTACAATATAGTGATTTAACATTGTTATACCTTCCAGTGTATCACCCCACTAATTCTAATAACCATCTGTTTTATAGCTTCAAAATAAGTAACAATTAAAAAGAAAGTTAAATTTCAATTTTAAAGATATTATTCAAAAGCATGACTATTTCATGTATAAATTAAAATTTACACTTACCAAAGAAAAAATAGTACACTTCATAGTCTGTACTCAGTTTTAATGTTTTAAATGTCAAATACAAGTAAATGTTCCCAAGTGATATCATAGATTGAAAGACCGGAAATAATTCAAGACCTCTTTCTTCACATTTCAATCATTATGCTATAACTGCATTGTTTAAATGCATAAATATGTATTACTAGCGTTTTGAAACAACTGACTGGGAGAAGTAATAGCCAATGATGACAAACCACAATGAGCTTACTCTCAAATACATGTAGCTGAGTTTACCTGTGCTGAGGCCGCCTACATAGCTGGGAGTTCTCCAAATTAGAACACAATTGCATAATAAAAGATAATTTTTAAAAGTATGTTATTTATTAAAATACAATGGAATTCATAGCAAATATTCAGAAGTAAGACTGATAAAATACATTTTTAAATTTTTTTCCAGAAAGGAATATTTTACCACATTCATTGTTTGAATTATCAATGTATGATGATAAAATGCAGACAAAATTCTGGTTGGTTTTATTACTGTTTTAAATCTTTCTATAGACAATTATCTCCTCATTGCCTGCCCCTGGAACAGACCACTCTCACTGTCCTGCCCTTGATACTTTGCTGCAAATAGTGCTGTTAATAAATTTCATTAATATTGAGAATTACATAAAATAAAAACCCTCCAAAGTACTCTGAAACACATTTGAACTGTTGCATGAGCATGCTTGCATACAGGAGAAAATTCCCAGGGACAGACCCAGTGATTTCAATGTTGACTTAAAATTTTCAAATTTTCTAGAAAGAGAAATGAAGATAATTGATGACACAGAGCCTTTCAGCAATGTGACAAGATAAAACTAACTTTTGACTGGAGAAACAAGTAATGGAATAGCCTGCACCATGACACTCTATTGCAATTTAGAATAAAATCCTCTTTTAATTCCAGAACATCATTAAGGTTCTCTGGACCAAATCAAGCCAACAAACAATATCCTATTTCCAATTAATTTCCAATTAATCATAAGCCCATTTTAAGGTGAGTTCCCTCTGTTGGATATCATACAAATCCTTGGCTTTTCCTGGGAGACCTGGGAAATCACACGAGTAATATAACTGTTAGGATGCTTGTGATCACGTGATGCCATTGATCTACATTAACTTGTTCTCATTCACTGTACATTTGACTTAACTACATATTCTACTCATTTGCTTTATAGCTGGTCAGTTGTATCAGTAAATTCAATACTTTCCAAACTGAAACAAATTTTATTCTCTTCATTATGTTTCTTTCTGTTACATTTTATTCTGTTTGGTATACTTCCTAATCAATTCTTTTGTGAGCTTCATTTCTTTCAGAACAGTGTATCCACTGTTAGGATTTATTTCTCTCAGAATGATTAAAATCTATTTTGCTGGATGCTGCCTTAAAGCTACTATATGCTTTATCCATTTCCTTACTTGTCTCATCCACTGGGCCATGTGATCTCGTTCATACTCAATCTTCTTGGTTAAAAAAAGATGTACTTTCCTAGCTTGCTCTAATGTAAAATGATGTTTGCTTTTTATCTATCCTGGCAATAGTTGTAGACTGAAGAATAAGAGTGACATGTAGTAACGTATAGAAATGTCAATGTATTTCAGGTACTCACTGCTGAGATAGGTAACTGCAGGCTTCTAATGTCCTCAGTATGAAGTCATCTCTCTGAAATGATGCTTCTGAAATTCTAGTTATCATTGCCAGCAGATGTAAAACAGTACACAATAACCAATTTCTCTCTAATAAATCCTTGTTAATTTAAAGAACAGCCAAAGATTGCCTTCTCCGGTAGTATTAATTATGAGTCACTTTTAATTTGGGTTGGCCTTATATTTTATGCTCTCTCTTAAGACTTCAAAAGTTCATTTCGTACAATTAAATTATCTTACTATTCATTGAGAAAAAATAAAAGGCAATGAAAGACACGGCATTTTAACAACTTTTTTGATGTCTTGTCTTCTAACTAAGATGACTAGAAAATGTCTGGAGGAGAAACCCAATGAGATAATATAGGGAAATCCTAGATGGTAAAGCTGAAAAGGTACATAGAAGGCAAGGTTAAGGAGACCTTAGAAGCCTGGCTAAGGGTTTGTGGTTATATCCCAAATGAAAGCAGAAGCCCCCAAATGTTTCTGCAGACAGGAGTTGACATGATACAAGCATTGTTAGCTTTATTACTATTTTAAATCTTTCTATAGACAATGTATCCCTTCATTGTCTGCCCCTGGGACAGACCACTCTCATTGCAAAATGGGTTGTAACTTTCTAAAATAAAATAAACTTGAAACAACTCATGATGGTTATTGATCATGCCTGGAAGGTGACAATAATAGAGTAGACCTTATTCAGAATAAAGGTATTTCCAATAGGAAAAAAAAAGAGAATAGCAGATGGAAAGAGAAGGAGAAGGCTTCTTTGGAAACCAGAAAAATTAAACAGGAATGAATTTAGTGAACAACAACAATAAATAATAACATAAAATATGGATTGCAGAGCATAACAAATGCTAACGTTATCAGACATAGAAAATAAAAAAGTGGTGGCATGGAAGATATGAGATCTCTAAGAGAAAGTGACCATGTCTAATTAGAATTAGTGACAGAAAATTTGGGGAACATAAATATACAAATCCTCTTGATTTAATTAGCTTTTTTAAAAAATCAGAGAAAATAAGAATAGTATTTCTATCTAACAGGAGGTGAGACTCAAGAAGGAAGGATACAACTTCAGATAAAATTCTGGGTATATAACTAATAAAAATTAAAAACAAAGAAGGTTGAAGAAACAAGAAAAATGGGGAAACAGCCAAAGAAAACAAATCGATATGACTATATGGGAAACATTCTGATGAACTCAGACTTTAAGAAATCAGTTGTGAAAGCAATGCCCAAAAGAAAACACACCTACTGTTGGAAAAGTGGGTGGGAAAAACAAACAAAGCAACAACAAAAACTCAAATGATGGAGAGAAGACAGAATTACTAAGGTTTTGTGTTGTCATTTTCTCCGTTATGAAATTATATTTTGAGAAGATGAGTAAAAAATATAAAGAAAAAATAATAAAGAAAAGAATGAAGCCCCAAAGAGTTTATGAGACACATGAGAAGCTTGGTCTCTAGACCCAGAAAAATAGTATTTTATTTTATATTAGCAAGAAAAATATTTATAAATCTGATCATAAAAATAATGTTACCAATTTTTCAGAAACCACAGAAAAATGCATATTTAGGCAAATCTAATTTTAAGAAGGAATAAAAGATTCTGAAAATGGTAAGATGCAAATTCTCATAAAAAATATAAGACTGTATTAAGTATAAATATGTGAGCACTTTGAAAAGGCAGTAAACATTTCTAAGAGCTAGCACCTTTTCACCTAGGATGAGCTAGGCCAAATCAATTTCTTTCTCTATTTCTATTTCTGCCTTTGGAAATGCTTTTTAAACAGGTAAATCAGTGAGACCATAGACATAATACAGCAAACATCTTACAAAAATCTCTCATGATACTGCTCTGCAAAGGGGTGTAGAGAGGGAACAGAGAGGGAGGGAGGGAGACAGGGTGGGAGGGAGGGAGAGAGAGAGAGAGCAAGAGAAAGAGAGAAAGAGAGACAGAGAGACAGAGAGACAGAGAGAAAGGGAGGAGAGGAAGAGATTCAAGTTAATTCATAGCCGATCATATCTATCTATATACCAAAAAATAACTGTTGGTCCCTGAATCGATGCCAATGAGAATGGCTTTTCCTTGAGCCTTTCTACCATATTCCATCCTTGCCTTCAAACTGTTGAATAAAACCTAGAAAACTATGTTCTAACAATCAGCTAAAACCAAGGACAAGTGACACAAGAAACAAAGCAAAAACATCCATTCAGGTCTGTATACTCAGTTTCCGGAGCAAGGGATGGGAGAGCTTTACTGGGCAGTGGCTTATGTGAGAATAAAGGCCCAGTAGGCACTGGTTGCCTTGGCTCTATTGTAATAACATGCAGCAGATGCTCTGTATCCCTGGAAGTCCTCCAGCTGACACCATAGGACTATCTGCATATCCTGGGTGGGATGTGGGATGAAACATTTCTTCCAACCCTAAGATTCCATGACTCTGATATGAATATGAATCCCTGCCTGGCATCCTATATGATTATTACTGAATAATTGCAGAGGAAAAAATCACAGGAAAAAAAATAGTGATTAAATTTTTTCTAAAGTCACTGATTGTACAACAGGCCACATACAAAAGCCTTTTTGACATTTGCACTAATGGCCAAAAGGCACTGGTTTTCCAATACCTAGTTGCAAAGACACACACCCCAGCTGACCAAACCATGAGTTTAAGACAAGTAGAAAATTCCAGCATCTCCCCACCATGACAAAAGCAACTAGAATTGCCAAATCCGATACACAAAACATTTAATTTATAACAGTTAAAACCTGGTCTCCGACCAAGTCCAAAAGAACTATGTCTTATTTCACTTGCTCTTGAATATGTCTCTTTCAGAGATAAATGACTCTGTTCTTTGCCAGTTCTCCCCTCTGTTTGGTGTTTTGTTTAGCTGGGCTTGTGACAAGCCAAGAGTTGATGCATCTGCTTGAATGTGTAATTTACCTCACTGGTCAACTTAGCTTTTTTTTCCTTGACAATATTATGTCAAACAATCACATCACAACTGGCTCTGATCTCTTTGTTGTTAGCTAATAAATTAGAGAGTATTTATTATCTGCAATCCTTTTTTCCTCTTTTAATGGTGACACATTTGTGGTGAATTACAGGGCAGCTTTATAAACTAGGCTCCAGGCCAGTCTCAGGCCCTGTGTCCATGTGAACGTTCTCTCTCCCGGTTGGCCTCCCGGACTGGTGGTAAATCAAGGCAGCTGTCACAGCACAGTAAGTTAGTGTGCGTCACTGGGGAGAGCAGGAAGCGTTGGGGGTATGATTCTGTCCATCAAACTAATATGTTATATCAGTAGCTTTGTAATCTTCTGCCATAACTTATGGGAAGTGACACCTAAGAATTCACTTTGAAGGCAATGTGTTCCTCAGACTTTAAGCCAAAACAGACAGTTCCTCTGTTTACATGAGTGGATTTCTAGTGCTGGGGAAGGAGGTCCCTATCACTGTGGCAGTATTTTACACATTCCACCACCAGCTGAACTCTGTTTACAGCCCTAACGGCAGGATTTGTAAACTTTTCAAACAAGATTTCTTCTCTTCTTTTTGTTCCCCTTGCCTTAACCTCTAGTAGCCAGATAGATAAATATGCTCCTTGAATGTTATCATGACTAAGCAAACTTCTGACAGGAATGAATGGGTGCTCCGTTTCCCTTGACCATTCCCCTTCAACCTCTGCCTTGACAAATGTGGGAACTGGCTGCATGGAACTTAATGAGAATACTTACAATTGTTATGATGGCAGTGTCAGCTTTGTGGTGTAGTTGCTAAAAGTCCACATGATACTTAAAGAAGCAAGGGCAGATAACTTTAAATAAACAGTGCATTTTCTAAGGCGTGACACCGGAGCCATCAAGCTCATATTTGTGTATCCAAAAAAAAAGGATGCCTTATTTCCTGGGTTTTGCTATTGGGTTGTCCCTGTCTCTGCCCCATCCCCACTTTATTCCCTGGCTGTTTTCTCAGCAGGCCAATGAAAGAAGCCCTTTGGGGAAGATTAAGTAGTTCTGTGAGCTGCCATCTGATAGAAAAGAAATCTACAAGAACTGTTCAAAGGAGCTCTTCCTCCCCCAGGCACAAAACTAAATATGCACAGTAAAGACATTTGAAAAATGTCTGCCCTTGCCATCCTCAATATCCCTTTGATTGATAGCAGAGAGGGTTTGCTATGATAATTTTACTTTGACAGGTCTCAGGCATAAATCCCACAGAGTTGTTGCTCTGGTTTGACAACCTTCGGAGAGCTCCAGTTAGGAACAGGAAACAGGCCTCTATTTTTCACCCTCAATGTTCCTTCAGGTGCAAAGAAAGGACTGTATGGAAAAAAATAAATCCTTATCTGAAGGGGAAACCAAATTCAAAGCACTTTTAATACTTATTCATCAGAAAGAATGTCCAATGGGGGAAGATATGATCTGGGTCTCACTTCTTCAAACTTACATTTAAATCTCCCAAATAAAAGATTGGAAACAAACTCACATTGAGAAGCTGTTACCCCTTTTCCATTCACGCTTTGGTTTTACAAAGTTGTGTTAGTATTTTACTTCAAGGTCAGCCTAGAAATGCACCATAATACTTTATAAAAAAATCATTGCTGAAAAATAAAAATACGTTCTTATACTAACAATCATAATTACTGCCATTTACCTTCAATGGGCCAGACACTGTAACTCATTACGTTCTCTTAATCTTCATGACCACGTCAAATGAGTAAAGCCTCAATTAATAGAAATGCAATTTAAAAAAAGAATTAAAGTAATGAAACTATTCAAGCAATAATCTTTTATGCATGTTTCACAAAATGTCAGGGAGTATCTGAGGGTCTGTGCATCTTCACCCAGTCATCTTCCCTACTCCACCTGAGAATGATAAATCCTAGTCACAGAAGTCATATTCAACTGGGTTGAATCTAAATGAATCTACGATTTCCAAGTTAACTAAGAAGTTAAATTAGTCAGAACCCATTCTCTAAGCATTTTAATTGATCTTACCTGGAAATGCAGTATTATGATCTATTAAAAAGTATTAAATGGTCAAAAAACAGACAAATCTCTAAAAAGAAGGAACATTTCCATTTCCTTGAGACTATCAGAAGTTAAAGATTTTCTTTCCAATTATATGTCTTTCTTTAATTTTTTTTATTTTTTCCAACTGTGGGCAGTAAACACATATTTCTGTCTCTTATGACTGCACAAAAAACAGTTTCTCTTGGTTCTATGATTTCATTCTAGCATCGAGAGTGTCCACACAACTCCAGTACCATAAGAGCAGATTCTTCCTTCAGTCCTATGACCCTGCAAAGCCTTAGCTATTGTGTGCCATCAGAGTTCTGCAGATAGTCTGCAATATTGAGTGATTCCAACAACAGGAAAGTCAGAATCGAGTCTTGGCACTCTCAGTAAAAACTGAGTCTTTAATTTAACAGGACTATAACATGTGGACATTGACCCCAGGTGAACTGAGCCCTCATTTTCTGGGGTCAATATTTTATGACTATACCCATTTTATGGAGGAATGAACCATTGCCCAAGGAGTTCTAATAACTGGTTCATGGGCAGGCCAAAAATATCAGTGGGGAAATTATAATAGAAAAGAATCAACTGCTCATAAAAATGGGAGTAATATATGAGTTTTTAAAGTCATAAAACAGCTTGAACAAACTTTGAGAAAAAGAAACATAATAAATAATTCTCTTTCACTTCCTTGCCCCCATAAATACCAAAAAGGATGTGTTTTCTTGTAAATGTGTATAAATTTGAGGGGACAAAAACAAATATCTTGTGTATAGGGCTCTAGGCTGCAAGGAACATAGCTGGATTTCGTCTTCTCTTAGAGGAAGATGCCAAAACAGCATTTTCCCATCAAGTGTTGATAAGAAAGGCATTTAGCATTTCATGTGATGGGCCTATTGTGAGTGGGTGGTATGACATGATAAATTATGGCCAATGTCATATTAAAAATTATAGGCCCATCTACACATACTCACTCTGTTCTCAAGCCAATGATACACTATCCTGTGCAAAGCCTTCAGCTGTGGCAGATGTGGCAGAGATGTTTCTCTCCCAGAATAACTTTAGAAAACAGAATTCTCAAAGGTGATAGCTGTCTTTCTAGCCCATGAGCTAAAACTAAACCAAGCTGTTACTTTCTGAAAATTCAGCTCTAGTTAGGTCTGACTTCCTACCCCGATTCATATTCTTCTTCCAGAGAGTCAATCTACTTCTCTGCAATATAAGCATAAGAAGATGGGTCATAAAAAGACATTTTAAAATTAGAAAATAATCTCTTCTGTCCAAATGCAAAGAAGCATCTCTTAGGGCATAGACTTTTTTGAGGACTCTACAAGAGGAAACTTGGTCATAAAGAAGATGAGAATAGGGGTGGAGTAAGGTAAAGCATTGCCTAGAGATATCAAGGAACTCTGAAAAAAAAAAACAATTTTCTATACCAGGGTATCTCAAACTTGACACTATTAATATTTTGGACCAGATAATTTTTTTGCCATCAGGGTTCTTCTATGCATGGTAGCATGTTTAGTAGACCCCGGAGATGTTTAGTAGCCTATACCCACTAGATGCCAGTAGATCACCCCCATCCCAGAAGTAAAAATCAAAAATAAATAAATGACTCCTGGGGGTGAAAATTGTGCTGGTTGAGAACCATCATCCTAGACTAGTTGGGTAAGGTCATGCCAGTGAACCTCTATAAACCATACATTTTCCAACAAAGAGGTCTGGGTTCATTAGCATACATTACCGTAAGTGGTAAGACTGCATGTTGCAACACTCTTTAGCTCTGACTTCTTAGCCAAAATAAAGGTGTCTTTACTGTAAGGTGAAAGTTAAATCAATCATTGTACAGGTAAAAGCAAAAACCAAAACCTCAATTAAATATTTTTCTATGATGTGAATTTTGTTATATTCTTCATTCTTTCTGTTCCAGAGACCTTGTATCCTACTATATAAGTCAGATATTCAGTCAAGACAGTGAAACTCCAGAAGAGGTAACTCAATATAGGGAATTCAATACAAGGTACTAAATCAAAGGTATTAGAAGAGCTGAAATAACAAACAAGAGAAGGCTACCCTAAAACAACTTCAGGAAGCTGCTGCCACCTCTATGCTAAGGAGTCAAAGGGAATAGGAAGTGTTACTAGAATCTGGAGCTAAGGTTTCCCAGCAGCTGAACTCATAGTGCGGCAGTCAGTAGGAGATGGGAACACAGATAAAAAGGGCTTTCTGTAGGTGATGGAACCATGGAAGAGACATAGCCACATCCAGAATAGCTAGCTGAGGCAGAGAGACCAGTAAAAAAAGATGCTAGCTTCTTTCTCTCTTCTGCCTGCCAGTAAATTCTCACCAATGCCATTCTCACTGGCTGAACCTGGCTGGAATCCAGTGGACAAGGAAGCCTGGGAAACATTTTACAAGGATCAGCTTGTGTGACACAGAAAGAGCCGAGCAGGGCTTGAGAATGGATCAGAAAGCAAACATACAAACAACCTAAACAATGATCACTTTTAACTGAAAGAACAACTGAATGCAGTTTAGACATATAAATCAGGAAGGAAAAAGAAAACTAGATGAGTTTCAGAAAAAAAAAAAAGGCTGAAGGAAAAACTCAAAACACACACACACAAAAAAACTTTCACAAGTTCCCTCCTTCTCCTCCTCTCCCAGACCAAGTTATACTTGGGGGATAGTAGAGAAAGTCTAGATTGAGATTGTTATTGAATAACTCTTGGAAATTTGAGCTAATATCTAGAATAATTCCTAGAAGAAATGCTAGCCATATCAGTTACTTATTGCTATGACAAACTGCCACAAGCTTAGTGGCTTAAAACAACAACCACTGTATTTGCTCATGAAAATATGGGCTGGGCTAAGTGAGGTGGTTCTCAGGTCTCAACTGAGATCATTCATGTGACTACAGTGAGTGACAGATTGTATGGGGACTGGTTGGTCCAGGGACCCTCTGCTAATATGATTCCTTTCTATGCCGATTTTTCTACACTTTCAGTAGGCACCCCGACTTCTTTTCATGACAGTCTCAGGATGTTAAGAGAGAGAGCAAGCCCCAATGTGCAAATGGTTTCTAAATCTCTGCTACTTCATGTTTGCTAGTGTGCCGCTTACCAAAACAAGTCACCAGGTCAAGCCCACATTCCAGGGATGGATAGAGAAACTCCACTCTTGATAGGGTGGATATTACAGTCATACTGCAAAGGGGCATGCATATAAAGATAGGAGAAATATGGCCATTTTTTAACAATCTATCATACTATGTGAATGGATTTTCTAGCAAGTGTGTCCAGCTTTATACATATATCAGCATTTCAAAAAGTTATATATTTATTTCCAAACAGTGCATGTTTTTGTTTGCCACAGAAGCACTGTGCTCTGGAACCTCAATCTCCTTCAACCAAGCCTACTCCACAAGAGTTTCATGGTTAATAGCCAACCACCTTATCCAAGGTTAAGGATGTGGCCTCAAATTCAAATTTAAGTTCAGTACAACATTGAGGGGAATATTAAACTAGGAATCAGAAATTGTGGTTTCATATCCTAACACTAGAACCAATCATCTTTGTAATTCACTTTGAAAATCACAAGATTTACAAAACCACAAGATTTGCAAAATCACAAGATTTACAAAATCAGTAAGTTAAACTATTCTGGGATAGATGGAGCAAGTATGAGAGGGTGAGAGGGAGAGATGAGATGAGATGAGACGCTGAGTTGAATGAGTGAAGCAGGTGGTGTAAAACAGCGCAATATGAAGAATGTGGGGACCCTCTTAAGGGCATTATGTTAATTATCTCTCCTAAAAATATGTTGGTGCTTGATCTGATTGCAAACTATGACTAGATTATTTCTAAGACCTCATCCAGCTCTGCTGTTTGCTGACTTTCTCATTCTGGTTTCTCACATGCTTCAGCTGTATCCATCTTTGTTGTGGAGTTATCAAGTCCCCTTGGTCTTCAGGACAAGGAGTGCTCATTTGCAATGTAAAGAGCAGAGCCTCTTCCTTCAAACCATCTTGTTTCAATCCCACACACCCCTTAAAGTAAGACTGCAATTGACAAGGCTCTTGCTTTTACACAAGCAATGCTACTTGAACTGATTCAGGCCATCATTCTGCTGTACTCACTCCTATCTGTGCTTCTGGAAAGCCTATAGGACCTGACACCCGCAGGCCCTATCACCATCCCACAGTCAGTAGTGGTTAGCATGACATTCCCTGGGCCCCTGGTTCCAAGCAGGGTAACTTTAGACCAAACGTATCTCTTCTCTCAGTGAATCTTAAGCAGGCCTTCAATTCTTTTGTTCAGTGAGAAATAATATTAGCAGTAAGGTATGGGAGCCAAACAACCTGGAGTTGGAGTCTGGCTCTATTATTGAAAACCCAAACACTATCGACTTGGGTCAAGTTTCTGAACCTATTTATTCCTCAGCTTCCTCATCTGCAAAAGTTTGACATAGGGTCATGACAATGATCAAATGAGAATATACATATAGTGTCTTTACTATGTGGCATATAGTAACTTGCAATAAATGTTAGCAGTTATCATCATGTCTCCAAAAATTATATTGTAAATAAACTTGTCACGTGTTCCTTTTACGTTAACTTTATTTGTCTAATTAGATAATACATTCAAGAGCAAGGATTATACATATTTCTCTTTATTTCAGTTGTCCTCCAACCCTGCTACCACTTCTTATTAGCCCAGTGCATTGTATATAAGACATATCCAGAGGTAAGGATCAGCTGGTGGGGCATATCATCATAGTTTAAGGGTAGAATGCTATGGTAAAGAAATCACAGACTCTAAGAGAGATGTGTGCAACTCCTGGTTCTTAATACTTAGTGACATGGCCAACTTACCAAGCACTGCTTTGCCTCCAGCTTATAAAGTATAAAATGAGGATAAAGAGATTGCTTCTTAATATAGCTATGAAGACAGAATCTTCACAATGGGGGGCTCATCGTGGGTGCTCAATAAATGCTTATTTTCTCCTATTTTCCTCCCTTTCACCACTAACGAATTGATAAAAAAAGACAGAGAAGCACGAGGAAAGACAGCGAAGCACGAGGAAACTAGTCCCTTGAAGAAAAAGCAAAGGAAGTGAGTCCAATATCCCAAAGACAAATATCATGGACTTCAAAACAGGATCACATCCCAAGCACTCTCCTGCCTACTTGGCACCTAGATAGTGGATTTTCAATGCCATTTAGAACTGGAAAAAAATTGTCATTAGCACAGATTTCCCAATTGAATTAGGGATGTGGAGATTTCAGAGTCTTTAGGATGTCTCTGTTTCTCTTCTTGATGACTGTTGAAGCTCTAGATGATATGTATAAGAGAATACCCTATATGTCTTCTAAATTTTCTTCCCTTGCTGCCTTCCTGTAATACCACTATCTTCAGCAAGAGTGCCAAACAAAAGATGTGGGCTAGATGAAACTACTGAACTGATATCAGAGAGCTCACCCCAAGTTTTCATGGAAACTAGAATGTTATGCTGAGATAAGATGCTCCAACAACCTCACCATAAAAATGAAGCCACAGAAAAGTTGAACGACTGGCCTATGGTCACACATCTGATGAAGGACAGATATGAAATCTAAACCTGTGAACTTTTTAATTTCTCATCTTTCTAATGCCTCAGAAAAACACACACCTCTGAAAACATTTATTTAAGTTAGTCATGCTCTCAATTCCATTACTGATTTCTTCAGCCTATATAGGGTGGGATGTGCTCAGTCATGACCTTCTAGGTCTAAAATTTGCTGCAGTCATCCAGCAAAAGCCATTTATATCAGCTTCTTTTGTAGTTCAGAGTATTATATATATACTTCTTTCCCATGAGCTGTCTGTTCTCTAGGGCTGAGAATGTACCCTTCCTCACATGAAGGAAACAGACCCCAGCTGGCCAGCCACACTGTGACTCCAACATGGAATTCAGCTGCTTCACTATAGGGCTGTGTTCAATGAATTACATTTAAAAAGTTTTAATATCTACATGGCTGTCACCCAACTGCCTTAAGAATACCAGCTGCATCATGCTTTCTCCTCTAATTTGACAGTCATAAGAACAACTTCTGAAGTACAGAACATTCTTCAGGGGAGGGCTATTGGTTTCACAGACATTTTAGGAGTAGAAGATAAAAGAGATTTCAAGTTGAAATGTCATGTATGAAAAGGGGTGGGACGTAGCCAAAGAAGGAATCTGACATGTATCTAATGCTTATTGTGTAGGTAACAGGCACTGGTGAGGGTGAGTTCTCATGGCTTATTGCATTTGGTCTTCACAGTGCTGAAAGATGAATAATCAAAATTTTATAAATGAGAAAACTGAGGCTTAGAAAAATTAAGAGACCTACTCAAGTCATATAAGAAATGTGTTGTATAGCTGGTGTATTTGTTTCTTACAGCTTTTATACCAAATTACCATAAACTAGGTGGCTTAAAACGAAAGACATATATTCTCTCACAGTTCTGTAGACAGAACTGGAGTCAAGGTGTCAGAAGGGCTGTGATCCCTCCAGAGGCTCTAGAGGAAAATTTTTCCCTGCATTTCCAAGCTTCTGGTGACTCCAGGCATCCTGTGGCATGTACCAGCCTAACACTAATCTCTGCCTCTGTCTTCACATGGATTTCTCCATCTGTCTCTCCTCTGGTTGTCTCCTATAAAGACACTTGTCACTGGATTTGGGGACCACCAGATATCATGGATGATCTCATCTCAAGATTCTTAATTAACATCTGCAAAGACTCTTTTTCTAAATAAGGTCATATCATATGTTCTTTGGGTTAGAATGAAAATGTATATCTTTTGGGGTAGCCACCACTCAACCTATTATAGAAAGTTTTAAATTCAAGCCTGCCTTACTTATAATATTGTAGAGAGGAGGAAAGAGAACTAAATGTTAAATCAAGGTATATTCAAAGACTAACCTCATGTTCTTTGCCTCTGGGGCCCTTAGAAAAAGCTTCCAGAAATTTTTATTTCTGTCAGGCAGGGACTATAGCCCTATTTCAGCTTTGAAGAAGTTATAGAAGACAGATCTTCATCACTTGACATCCCTTGAATAATAAGGGAATACAATTTCTGAGGGGGGAATAATATAGGGATGAGGCAAAAGAACTAAAGTGTTAAAGCTACCTACATTCAGAGACTGCAATGAGCCCTACAGCCAGTCCACAAGAAAACTTACAAAGAAATAGTTCTGCTGAGATCACTAACAAACCACTTACTCATACTATGAAGGGAAAACACAGTCTTTACTGTGAAGGAAAACACAGAGTTTAAGTTGGGCCCTACATAAAATAAAATATTCATTCCCTATGACTAAAATCATAGGGAACCTATGTATCAAAGGCTTGGGATTGCCAGCAGGCCTTTCACGCTATATATTCTTACCTTTTCTCAATACATACTCATATATTTCCTCATAGTATGCTCAATCAAGGAAAAAATGGGTAAACAAAGTCTTTAAACTATAATTCACAGGAATTGAGAATGATATATAAACTGGATCCCCTGACACTTGGGGCTTGTTTTCTTATGTTGGCTTTTGTTTATGCTTTCTCTTGTCTTTGCATTTTCCCTGCTCTAATAAACTTTCCTTATGACTGCAACCCTGACATGCATTTGAATTCTTTTCTAAGCTCAGCCAAGCACTCTCTCTCGGTGCAGGGATTGAGTTCTCCCCACTAGGGGGGATTTGCCCTGTCTTCCATCACTTGTAGCTCATTTTTTCACCACAGTTATCCACTGTTTTTTTTTTAATCTATTTTCTCAAGGATGGCTTTGACTGCCTTAGATAAAGATTCTAATGTAGACACAGTATAGAGAGAACACGACCCAGAGTTATCCTGAAAGCTAGTGAAAATGTTGAAATTTAAACTCTCCTCATCGTGCTATTATTTTCCTACTAACCAAGAAGGTGAACTGCCCCTTGAAAGATACCTTGCTATTGCCTCTATAACATCAAAACAGTTGACTCCTTTGTAAAGGTCAGCCCTTATTTTACAGGAGTAAAAGAATTATTGGGTGTCAACTTAACCTACAGCTATCCCCTTAATAAGTTTAAGATAAAAGGACAATACATTTACATAAGATTCGGACATAATTTAATAGTATGTATTAGCAAACTCCATTAATTATATCAGTCAATCTTCTATTACCAGACCCACAAATGCAGAGAACTCTATTATAACCTCTCTTTTTAATGATCTCCTCACTATCTGCCTCCTCAAACTCTACAATAAATTAATCATTTGCTTGTAATCATGAGTAAACATCAACTTAATTAAGAACTGATAAATAAACAGTTTGCTTCAAGGTTCGTCCTGATACAGAGAGAAGTACCACTTGGCACCTGCCAGATCAACTCTCAGTTGGGAGTTCTGAGATGTAGATGGCTCATAAGGCTGTTTCTTTCACTGTTGTTTACAGAAGATGTTCTGGCTGTTGGATTAAGTTCCCACTCTGTGTGCAGAGGTGGAGAAGAAATTATTCACTTGTCCTCTCTGGGTCTAAATTTGGAAGAATTGCCAATCTTATTCTTACTATGCAATACATAGTAACATCACATGTCTTAAAGAAAAACACCAAAAAAAAAAACAGCATTAAAATGTAAGGAATGTGAACTCTATCATATCAAACAGTAAAGTAGAAGAAACCTCTGTACATATTAAGATGTTGAACTTGGTACCAAATGTTTATGTAATTGTTAGGGATCAAACTTTACCCCCAAAGAAATATTTCAAAGCACTAAACCCCAGCACCTCTGAACATGAGCTTATTTGGAAACAGGGTTGTTACAGATGTAATTAGTTAAGATGAGGTCATGCTGGGTGGACCTTAACCCAAATGAATGGTGCCCTTATAAGACAATGTGAAGATACAGAGAGAATGCCATGTGTAAAACACACAGGAAGAGACAATCCTGCGGTGACAAAAGAGATAGGCATGATGCATGTCAAGTAAGAACAAGAATTTTTGGCTGCCACTAAAAGCTAGAAAGAGGCAACAAAAGATTCCACTCAGAGTCTTAGAGGCAGCACCCCCTGTGGACACCTTGGTTTTTCAACTTTTAGTCTCTAGAACTAAGAACAAACACAATGATTGATTACAATAAGAATAATCAAGCTAACAATTTAAAAGCATTCTTATACAGAACACACTATACCAAGCATTTTACAGGTATTAGCACATCGAATCTTTACACCTATCTTATAAGGTTAGTACTCATTCCCACTTTACAGATGAGAAAACAAAACTGACCAAGGCTAATAGCCCCCCAGTCACAGAGCTGGTGAATGGCAAGCCTTTCTGATACTGGAGGCACATACTTCATTTCCTAAGATACCACATGTTCACCAGGGTGTTCCTCAATTGTGTTGCCTGGAGCCTAGGGTCATCCACGTGTAGAGGATGAAGAGAAGCCAGTGACTGCAGGGGTCACCCCCCATTCCACTTCCACTTCAAGTGGCACCACTTGAAGGTTCATGTTTTGTATTTTCAATTCTCACATAAGATATGTTTAAACCAAATTTTCTGCTGCTAGAAAAAAATTTAAAAATCATTGCTATATAAAGGAAAGTTCTTATCCATACAGAAGGAATAATAGAATTAGAAAGTTATCATTCTGCAATCAGTAATGAAATAAGGATTTTAAATTACCATCATTAAAAGATGCTCAAATATTAGGCAAAATATTGGTTGGGAACATTGCCATGGAAGAATCAGGCTGACACCATTTGAAGCTACTACTCAGATACTAATTGTGAGTCTTGTGATGTGATGCAATAGGAAGTATACAGCACAAAATGCAAAAAATGAGCTTGAATATAAGCAGGCTCTTAATGTACACTAGGTTAAAGAAAGTACATGGGAGAGAAGAACAGTTTAAAGGACATAGTGAGAAACCACCGGCCAAAACCAGAATGCAGCTCATTTTCAAAATAAATGATTCCATTCATCCAAAAAACAAAACTCAGTGTACAAAAACAAACAGAAAAGGAATGAGAAAAGAACAAGTAAAGGGGGACTATTAGAGAATAAAAGAGATCAAAGAAATATAACAACCAAATAAAATATATGAACCTTTTTTGCATCCTGATTCAAATTAACTCAATACAAAAAGATATTTTTGAGAGAATTGGGAAAATCAGAATATGGACTGGGTATTAGAAAACATTATGGAATTGTTATTACTTTTTAGTTAAGATAATAGCATGGTGATTGCATTGAAGGGGAAGATGGTCCTTATCAATTAGAGCAATCTAGTGAATTATATAGGGCACAACCACACAAAGTCTGGGCTGAGATTAGGAGGCAAAAAAAGAAAACCATGGACTCTCCCCTGAAACCTAAGCAAGCAGATACCTTTGTTAAAAGCCGTTCATCTTATCTATTAATATCTGTTCAGGGTGTATAGTTTCATGGCCTGCTTAAAATTGCCTAAAAATTCTGTGTCAGCAAAGTGAGAAAAACTTGCCCACAGAGGCCCATGTCAAGTTGACCTGGTTGGTTGAGCTCACTCTTCCTCTCCCATAATATATTTGCTTAATTTATGATCAAGACTACCACAAATATTATTAAAATATTAATAAGTGAATACATATCTCTATCTCTGTGTTTCTGAGTTTGTGATACTTGGGGCTCTTGACAAGGTTCTTCTTGCTAATTGTGAATATAATATCATCACCACATACACTTCTTGTTGGAATGTGTGATCAAATGAAATAACTTACAGAAAATGATTAAAATAGCATGCCTTCAATAAATGTTAGCAACTATCATCATTATCATGATTATTATTATTATATTGTTGATAGTGTACATGCTTGTCATTGGATATTCTCTGTGTGTTTCCTTTGTTTGTCCATTTGAAGAGTTAGAAAAGTAAATTCAAGGACAATGATATCCTTATATATTTTTCTCTACCCTTCTCCCCTCCATGCATATATGGGGCAGTTTTATGAACATAACAGATTTGCAATAAATATCTCGTTAAAGGCACCTGAGTGGAGAAGGCTGGCAGTACTTATCCCTTCAATGTAAGGGCTACAGGGTCTGGGAATGAAAATAGTCATTAAAGGCAAGAAAAGTGAGTTAAATTCCTGGCTCTGTCACTTAATAACTAGTGAGCTTGGTCATCTTGCTAAAATTTGTTGAATCTCAGTTTCCTAATAAAATGGGGACCAAAGCACCTACCTACTTCATAAGGCTATAAGGACTCAAATGGATTTCAATTTGGCTGCTGGCTCACCAGAAGCCTCTCTCTTCCTTTCTAGAATGAGAATAGAGATTGTTAACCAGTCCTCTCTAAGTATGAACTATAAAAGCATAAACAAAGGCTACACACAGAGATGTTGGTATAACTATGTTTGTGTCCCTCTTAAATTCATATGTTGAAGCCCAACCTTCAGTGTGACTTTAGAGGTGGCATCTCTGGGAGGTGATTAGTCATAAGGGTGCAGCTCTCATAAATGGGATTAGTGCTCTTATAAGAAGAGACCAAAGAGCTTGTTTTTCATTCTCTCCACCAAGTGAGAAAACCAGAAAGAGGATTTCACCTTACCCTCACCATGCTGGTACCCTGATCTTGGTCTTCCAGCCTCTAGAACTATAAAAAATAAATGTCTTTCCTTTAAATTACCTAGTCTAAGGTATCTTGTTCTAACAGTCAGAAATTACAAAATTAGATGTGCAATAAATATGCATTCTTACTCTACTAAATAAAAAATTTTGGTTGGCATCATGGGCCATCTCCCTAGGAGTCCCCATGTCTGTGTTCTCTGGGCTCCAACCAACCCTGCCCACTGTCAAAACCAACAGATGGCTGAAGGGCTAAAGCAATTGCCTGATATTCCCACTTTGAAAAAGACAATGTTGCAAAGACAATGTACAACACTAAACATGTAAGCAAATGCTACCAAAGTCATAGAAGATAGGGGAAAAATAAAAAACACTATTTTAAGTTTCTCTTAAGTTCTCTAACTGTAATCAGTTCTAATCTACCTCTTATTACTAATTACTGATAACTTTGGTTCATTGATTCCTTTCTAGGCCTCAGTTTCCTGCTGTGTAAGATCAAAACTGTTCTTAACCTGAGCTTTCACATCTACAGAATTCAGAGGTCTATGAACTTTGACCAAAATATATATATATATATATATATATATATATATATATATATATATATATATATATATATATTTATATACACATATAAACATGTAAATATTTATATGTATTTTATATAACTTTCATAATATAAAAAGATATTTTTATTTCCACTAACTTACAAGAGAAGTTTAACATATTTTCATTATAAATGTAGGCAACAAAATGTTGATAAAAGTCACAGATATTTTTGTATCACATGATTGTAGAAATCCAAAATACTATTTACATTCACCACTACTCTGAAATTATAGTAGCTGTTAGACCTGCTTCTAAATATTATATGTGTTAATAAAGCACATCAATTACTAAAAATCAAATACATTTTATTTTTAAATATTTCAATAATAGCATTTCAATATACTTAGTTTGCTTTGTAATCCTATATATTTGATTTTGTGCATTTAGAAAACATTGGTCTGAGAAGGAGTCCCTGGGTTTTACCAGACTGTCTAAGGGATCCAGGACACCAAAAAGGTTAAGGACTCTGGGAGGACATCCAAGATTCCTACCAGAGATGAGCCCACACCTGGTCATCTGCAATCCACACTGCTGTTATGTGTTATCTGGCTTCAGTGTTTCTTTGTTAATGCAGTGGTTAAGGCTGCAGACTCTGGGGCCAGACCTCCTGGGTTCTCACCTGCCTCTGCCCCTACTGGCTATATGACTGAGCAACTTACTTGGCCTGGCTGAGGCAACATTTCTTCTTTTTTAAAGTAGAGATCATTCCATCACTCCTCTAGTAGTTATTGTAAGAGATCAGTAATATACTTTTTAAAAAATGGTTTGTGCTGTTCTCAGCAAATGATTATTAGTGTTATTCTTGTTAGGTGTGTAATATCTTGGTGTCTGGTTATTTTAAACCATATCACTTAAAAGAACAAACTTCCCCCAAACCAAATCTACTGTTACTCAGACTCTTTGAAATATGGCAATCAATATTTCAAGGAACAAAGACAAGATATATCAATAGAATAATGGGAATAAGTAGAAATCATTAAGTTTCACCTCTATTGTAAACTGTCATAGAAGAAATATCCAAGAATGTGATACTTTGAAAAAGTCCACACTGAGTTCATTTTACTAGAATTTCCTATGGAAGTCTCTTTGCTCTGAGATTGTATGTTTTTCCTCTCACTTAATTTCCCTCCTGCAGTTTGTATATAGAAACTGATAAGAAAGTCCTAATCTCAGACTAACTGTGTGTGAGATTTTGTGGATATGCCCTTAATGTAAATAATACAATCTCTGCCCAACAAACTGTTTCTGTCATAAGGCTTTTTGTGATGATAATTATAGCAGCCACTTAAAGACTTTGTTTCTCCATTAGAGGGGTGATATCTCTGCTAGCAAAGATGGTTTTATTACTTTGCATAAACTTCTGTAGCTTAAAAGGAGCAGTAGTATAGTTAGTCCAGGGTCCCTTCTGACTTCTTTTGTTCTGCATAGTTGGGGAGAAAAAACATCAGTGAAGTATAAAAAGGCTGTTTGTTTACAATCAGTACCCAGATCCTAGCCTTTTTCATTAAAGGAAAGGAAACCAGCAGGAGAATTACAATACCCAGCACCTCCCTGGGTCTCTCTGCATTCTCTACACTTGTGTATTAAGCAGCTAGGCAGCTGTTGAACAAGTACTATCAACAAAGCAATCTTCTAGCCCTTTGATTCAGGCTATTCATATCTTCTGCCCTGAAATAAAATGACTTTCACAATTAAAACACCGAAATCAATGCGGTATCTATTGTCATGTCTGCAGGAGAAAAGCTTTAATTACAGCCACAGTTAGATAACACAATCATTACACCTCCTTAATCTCAAATATAAAACCATCACCCTCTGAGTACTTTGCCACCCTTTCTTTGATTTTTATTTTTTTTCTTTTTTATTTCTCCCCCACCCCCCAACATGAATGGCTTTTTATCTAAGCACTTCAATTTGCATGCCTTTGCTCAGAGGCAGCTCCCCATGATATGTTAATTGCAGATTGCTTTAAGTACTAAAAGATTAACATAAAACCCTTTGCAAACAAGCTAATAGTTTATGATAATTTTTGCATGGCCTTTGTCTGTCTATCACTGGATTGCCTCTAGCTGTAATTTTATAAAGAAGCTGTAAAATATCATTTAAACAAGTTCATTTACACATAATTATTACCAGAATCACATTATTCAATTTAGATACTCCAGCCTATTAACAATCCATGAACTAAAATGTAATTAAACTATTTTCCTTTTATGAACCTATTCATTACAATGTGTGGGAGATGGATCTCTCAGTTTCACTGCAAATTTCAGCACTTTGTTGTTGAAATTGACAAGTCTGGCACTCATTATGTACTTTAATTATATTAAAAGTATTGCAAGACAGCTGATATAAGAATATATTTAGAAAAGAAAGCTTGAAAATGCCAAGATGGTGTCATCCTCAAATACATATTTATTTTACTCATGTATTTTTTTTTTCCCTTTTAACAGTAAAAAATAAAATCAGGCTGGTTGTTTTAATTGAGATTTTCATAGTGTCTCTTAGTAATTTTTCTAATTTAAGCTAGGGATGAAATCTCATCTAATTAATTGTTTATTCATTTTTCCCCCAGCTTCCTAAATACTTAAAAAAAAAACTATAGGTAGAATTATACCAAAATAAGTATATTTTTTCCAGAATTTACATACAGATACACAATTGCCTTGCATATGATGGCTGCCATATTTAGAATTTGATTAAAAAATTGAACAGCTTAATTTGTGATATAACCTTTAATCTGTGTGAGAACGACTGAATTAATGGGAAACAGTTCATCTGTTCTGAAAGGGGCAAGTTCCCCGCTTCTGCCTGGCATTGCTTGATTTATCAGGTAATTAAAACTCTCTCAGAGCAGACCCAAAACAACCTAAAACTGGGAGTTGTAAGATGGACATTCAAGTCAATTTTAATGATACGAGGCATTCCAGTTTGGGTTCTTCTAGAGCAGCTATCAAAGAGAGGAGCTCCAGAAAATACTGAGCCCAGCCTGCACCAGCTCCCAACCCACCCACCCATCCAACCCTACCACCCACAGAGACCTACTAGGTACATTATTGTCCAAAGCTTTGTTTCCACTGCCCAATTTCCATCCTCCTTAAAATGCTCAACACCTCCTTCCTATTGCAACCTGTACTGTATGTATGCTTCATGGATTATATTATGACCAACGAGTTCCATTAAAAACCTTTCCTGTCCTTCATAGTCCACACTGACTGAACCTCTTAAGAACTGGTAGCCTGCACCACTCACTTGACATTCAACACACAGGTTGTTAAACAGGTAGCTCTGTGTTCTGAGGGGTAGCTCTTGTTTCCTCAACTACAATGAGTTTGCCATACCTCCATATCCCTCTCATTACCTAACTATGTTTTACTCAGTCAATATTTAATTAAAGTACTGTGTATGCTAATTAGATACTATAGCCAACCACTCTCCATTTCTCAGAAAGCCACTACTGGGTCATACTATGGAAGACTGGAAGACATGCCCTGTGATTCTTTGGCTAATATCCTAATTTAGCCACTCTGTCTCAGGAATAATCTCAAAGAAGAAATTCAATTGATTACAAGGATAGCCTTGTAACTTGGCCAAGAGCTTCTCAAGAAACAAAAATAATCCTAAAACTCTGGGCCTTGGGAAATTCACTACTGTCCACCCACAATGCAGCTCACTTTGCCTTTCAAAGGCTAAAGATTTGTAATAAAAGCAAGACTACTCTTAAGAAAAAGTAATTACTGGTATGGCATGTACCCAATCATGGAGCCAATTGTCAACCCCATACATAGGAGGAGTAAGGAAATGGGGGAGAAAACTAAAAAGCTATAGTTGTTACTCTAAAACTCCTGCCTAAGAACAGATTTAGAGTGATTATCAAAATCTTTAAGTAGATGGATAGATAGATAGATAGATAGATAAATAAATTAATTAAAAAATTCCCTGGTCAATTGTTCAGAATATTTTACTGATATATTACTGTGATCACTCATTGGATAGATTAAATCCAAAGGGTATATAAGAGCAGATTTGCTACTCCAAAATATTTCTTTCACATAAGGGTTACTTTAGGCTGGTTATTTTCAAATAACAGCAGATATGGAAGAAGCTCTGAAAACCAAGCACAGGCACACCTCACTTTATTGTGTTTCACTTTACTGTGCTTTACAGATATAGTATTTTTTTTACAAATTCAAGGTTTGTGGTAACCTTGAATTGAGCAAATCTACTGGTACCATTTTCTCAACAGCATTTGCTCACTTCATGTCTCTTTATCACAGTATGATAATTCTCCCAATATTTCAATTTTTTTCATTATTATTATATTTGTTATAGTGATTTGTGATCAGTAATTCTGATGTTACTATTGTAATTGTTTTAGGGCACCATGAACCAGGCCCATGTAAGATGGCAGACTTAGTCAATAAATGTATGTGTTCTGACTGCTCCATTGACTGGCCTTTCCCCTATTTCTCTCCCACTACTGGAGCCTCCTTATTCTCTGAGACACAACAATATTGAAATTAGGCCATTTAATAATCCCACAATAACCTAAGTGTTCAAGTGGAAGAACCACATATCTTTCACTTTAAATCAAAAGCTAGAAATGATGATGCTTAGTGAAGAAGGCATGTTGAAAGCAGAGACAGGTAGAATGATAGGCCTTTTGTACCAGTTAGCCAAATTGTAAATGCAAAGGAAAAGTTCTTGAAGAAAATTAAAAGTGCTACCCCAGTGAACACAAATGAAAGCAAAACAGCCTTACTGCTAATATGGAGAAAGATTTAGTGGTCTGGATACCAAACATAACATTCTTTTAAGCCAAGTCTAATCCAGACCAAGGCTTTAAACTCTCTTCAATTCTATGAAGGCTGAAAGAGATGAGGAAGCTACTGAAGAAAGGTATGAAGTAAACATAGGTTGGTTCATGATGTTTAAGAAGTCATCTCTAGAACATAAAAATTCAAGGTAAAACAGCAAGTACTGATGTAGAAGTTATAGCAAGTTATTCAGATGTAGCTAACACAATGAAGTTGGCCACACTAAATAACAGATTTTCAGTGTAGATGAAACAGCCTTATATTGGAAGAAGACACTATTTTTTCCAGCTAGAGAGAAGTCAATGCCTGGATTCAAAGCTTCAAAGGACAGACAGGCTGATTCTCTTGTTAGGGGCTAATGCAACTGGTGATTTTAAGTTGAAGTCATCGCTTATTTATCATTCTGAAAATCCTGGGTCCCTTAATAATTATGCAAAATCTACTCTGCTTGGGTTTTATATATGAAACAACAAAGCCCGGATGATAGCACATCTGTTTATAACATGATTTACTGAATATTTTAAACTTACTCTTGAGATCTACTGCTCAGAAAAAGATTATTTTCAAATAGTTACAATAAGCCTGGTCACCCAAGACTTCTGATGGAGATGTACAATGAGATTAATGTTGTTTTCATTCCTGCTAACATAGCATCCATTTGGTAGCCCATAGATCAAGAAGTAATTTTGACTTCCAAGTCTTATTGTTTAAGAAATACATTTTGTAAGGCTACAGCTTCCATAGATAGCAATTCCTCTGATGGATCTGGAAAAAGTAAACTGAACATCTTCTAGAAAGGATTCAACACTAGAGATGCCACCAAGAATATTCATGATTCATGGGAAGAGAGATACAAGACTCAATGGAGAAGTAATTGCAGATATAGTGGATATAGCAAAAGAACTAGAAATAGAATTGAAGCCTGAAGATGTGACTGAATTGCTGTGATCTCATGTGCAGTTGCTCCTTTATGGGTGAACAAAGAAAGTGGTTTCTTTAGATGGAATATACTCCTGGTAAAGTGGCTATAAAGATTGTTGAAATGGCAACAAAGGATTTAGAATATTACATAAACTTAGTTGATAAAGTAGTGGCATGGTTTAAGAGGATTGATTCCAATTGTGAAAGAAGTTGCCCTGTGAGTAATATGTTATTCAACAGCAGTACATGCTACAAAGAAATTGTTTGTGTGAGGAGGAGTCAATGTGGCAAACTTCATTGTTCTCTTATTTTAAGAAACTACCACAGCTACCTCAGTCCTCAGCTACCACCACACTAATAAGTCAGCATCCATCAGCATAAAGGCAAGACCTTCCCAATCAGTTGGCAGCTATCAATATCCAGGCAAGATTCTCACTGAAGGCTCAGATGCTGGTTAGCATTTTTTTAGCAATAAGGTATTTTTAAAATTCAGGCATATACACTATAATTTTAGACTTAATGCTATTGCACACTTAATAGACTAATGACTGTTACAAAGATAACTTTTATTTGCACCAGAAAAAATTCATGTGAATTATTTTATTGCCATAGAACCTGTAATATCTCTGAGGTATGCCTGTAGGAATTACCCTTTATAATGACATTTACATTTGTAAAGGAAATCTTCATTTGTAAAGATGTCTTCCTTGCTATACCAAGAAGAGGGAGATGACTCAATCCCTAGAAACTCTTATCAATAAAGAAAGCAATAATCCAAATCTTCATAACAACTTTATGCTTATTTACTGTACTGTTTTTGGTAACATCTCTTAACCAACTTCCCTCATCCCCAACATCTCCTTTTTCTATTTAGCTGAAGATGGTATTTAGGGTGATTATTCGGTTTTCCTAGTTCTGTCCCATGTACACAGTGGATACACACGTTATTAAGCTTGTGTATGGGTCAATGGGTCTCATGTCAATTTAATTCTTAGACCAGCCAGAAGAATATGGAAGGGTAGAGGCAAAATATTTCATCCCCAACAGGGGCATGCAGTAGGCAAGGTCACACCCTCATGAATAATGACCCTAAATTACTTTCTGACATTCACATCTTACAGAGCTTAATAGAACACAAACTCTTGCTTATCCAAATGAATTCAGGCCAAGACCTGGAGAATACACACATTCTGTGGCTCAGATACCATGTGGAGGCAAAGTGACAGGCTTTCTATATTTTTTTTCCCCTTTAGCATACATATTTCTCTTTTGTTGAACCTCACAACCTTATTTATTTTATTCACCAGGGTATGCTCATGTCTGGCACAGTGACTTCAATAAATGTATTAAAAGTTAAATTAATTGATGGATACCTAACATACTAGTTGGAATTTCACTACACAGTAGAGTCAGAACCAAGTAAATCAAATACTGGTACATTTCAAAGAAATACAGATTTAAGTACTGACATTAGGTTATTAAAAACAAAAAGTATCCAAGGCTTGAAAATGAGGGAGAAAGGGGTACTAAAATGGACAGAACATCCTTTAATCAGCTTACCATAATTATTTGATAGGTTCTCCCAAGTTTAGATGGAAAATGAGACCATAATAAATCCGACTAAATAAATCTGATCTGATCATAGTTCCTGACAGGACAGGTCATGGTGGGCAGTCAGGCCCAAAGCCTATGAAAAGGTTATCTTTGCCTTAAACAAACCCTCTCAATTGTTCTTGGCATCTAATCAACATACCTTTGAAATGCCAGAGTAATCCTTATTTTCTTAGACTCCTCAGAAGTGTAGTCAACCTCAAGGGAGCTTATAAACTATTTCTTCCACTTTCATGTAATGTTTCGTATATCCTGTCTTTAATTCCAACTATACAAAATAAACTGAAAAATTGTCATTCTCTGGAGCATTTGAGATCTTGCTTCCCTGTATGTCATCAGTTTGGCTCAAATAAACTCTTACAAAAATCCTCTGTAAATTTGGATGTTCCTTACATTGATAGGAGGATTAATTGATTCCTCATGAGATTATACTTATGTTTGATTCACTGTTCACTACTTGATTATAGCCCAGGCACAAGGAAATCAAATGTTAAATTGTAAATTTTTGTCCAGGAGAAAAAAGGTCCCTAGAGATTACTATTTTATTGTTCCATTCATAGAACATTGATTGGTTTTGTATCTAACCTAGCAATCCTAGTCTAACATTTTTTTAAGTGCCCAGATCCTCAAAGCTCTTGGAATCAGCTTTACCATATTACTGGCACCCTCTACTAATTTAAATATGTTAATAATTTTAAATAACACTATGTGTTTATATAGTATTTGTGTATCATATTTTAAATTTTTTTTTAAAATTACACTTGACAATATCCTAGGACAGGGCTTGGCACCCTCCGTAATGCTAAGGGTGAACTACTAATGCACAGGCCACATTTTCTAGCCTCTGACTTAATACACATACAAGATACCAGGAAACAGACACATAAGGGAACAGAATGGTTGGCAGATATTTGATCCCCCAAAATCTTTGATGTCTGGCAGGCAAAATCATGAGGCTTAAGGCCAAGGGGGAAAAAAAGAAAATTCCCCCAAAGAAAAAATTAAAGAGGATGGGGCCATAGCAAAGAGTGGACAAGTGAACAAAGGAAAGACTTTGAAGAGATGTATACAGTAGATAGGAATAGAAGCGGGTCTCAGGGAACACTGTTTAGATATTTATGTCTCAGGAGAAAGAAATTCCTCATTCTTATAAGAAATCATTGGACTAGATAATTCTGAAGGTCTTGTGCAGCTTGAATATCAAATACTTTAATGGTATGCCCCAGTTTGTATTTGGTGTTCACCTGAGCCCAGGAGCTGCATAGGATCCATCTTCTCTTTGCCTTGAGATTGCTCTGGGTCAGTTTGTATACCCCTCCATCACAACAACATAGCTCCCACAAAACTATATTAAGAATGATCTTCAAAGAAAGAAATTCTCTACCAATGTAGGAATAAGAATGTCCCCAGACCTGAGTGGATTTCCTTGCTGTTTGTTGCAACATGACTCTTAGGTCTTCTCACTTGCAATTCCAAGAACCCTGGGAAAATAAAAATGGGGACTTGAATCCACTGACTGGCCACCTGAGTGGAATTGGAACCCACCTGGATGACCAAAATGAAGAACTTAATGGTGAATTTCACCTTTTTTTGCATACCTGCCTGGCTCAAAAACATACTGCCTCTTAGATATCTATAAGTTGTAGGAAGCTTAACTACATCCCCCATCCATGCCTGGGGGAGAGTTTCAACCTCAAATAACTTTATTTAAACAGTTTCTTACTTAACATGTTTTTCTCAGTGCTTCAAATCCAATCACTCCCTGCATTGCAGGAAAGGACTGCTACAGGACAAAAAGAACAACACAACCTGTTTTTATTTTAATATCTTCCGGGTCTCTTGGCACTATCATCATTTGGGCTGTCAGTCCTTCACTGCCTGAGGTGGCTTCCTGCTCTCTGCAGACAGTCTGCCTCTCCACTAATAGCACTGTTCGGGCAAGGGGGAAATGCAATTTTCCACTCCATTACAAGCACTGTGTAAAAGGACCTCTTTTCCGCACTGCACATAGATAAGGACCTAATGAAATTCCATTCACTAAGTATTACAATAGCCAACTCCACTCCAAATATAGGCTTCCTAAGTGCCTGCCAGACTCCCCAACTCCAGAAGCAATTGTCACAGAATGTCCCTGGATTGGATCCTGTCAGAATGAAAAACTACTCTGTGAGCAGGGAGAGACTCTGGGGGAAGGGAAGGTAACAAAGATGGCAGCAGATCCATGTCTCTGGCTCTTCCTTCTAATCATTACACCTGGATGGTGTTTCTTATGGACTCTGGTAGAAGCTTGAAATTCTTGTGTTTGGAAAGAGCAATCATGGGAGAGCCAAAATACCCCCCTAAAAGATCTGTACATCACATATCCTACAGAAGCAGGTAACAAAAGTAAGAGAAAAAAGGTAACACACAGTTGCATTCTAAAATAAAAGGTTTCTACTGACTGTGAATCTTATGCAATGCTTGAGGTGAAACTGTTAAAAAGTAAAAGTAAAATTACGTTTTCATATTTTCCTATCTTTCTGTCCTTATCCCTTTGCTATCTCTATCCCTTTTTTAATGTACTATTTCCCTTTCATTCATTTGTATAAAGCTATACAAAAAGTAATGAAAAATAAAATTTCCTTCTCCACCCTCATTTACATTGTCAATGTCCTCATGGTTCTCTGGGGGCCCCAAGGTTGTGTTATATCCTTCCTGCCACCAATGCTTTTCTTCTACAATTAACTCTGGACTTGCCTTGTACCAGAATTCATCACTCTTATTAGCATGTCCTCAAGGTTCATGCTGAATGTAGAGGTACAGCTTCCCATGTATATAGGATGTAATTTTGGGACATCAAATATTTCTGTGAAATATCTTCAACCATGTCACCAAGGTTCTCCCATATCCCAGTTGAGTCATGCAACCAAGCCATGAGACAGAAAAATATAGTCTTATGATGTATGTACATATATTCATTCATATGCCCACTTATTAACATATATTTACATAGAAATAAATTTATCTATAAATAAATTTACATAGATTTTTTTGCTTTCATCCTCATTTCCCGTTCTCATTCTCCCCTTCAAAGGTACTGATTTAACATGTTCCATGTGGATCTTTTTATCATATAAATTCTGGTAAAATGTATTTTTTCACTTTATACCATATTGCAAGATGCACACACCCATGTTATTGCAGGTCATTGCATGTTGCTTCATTTGTTTTGACTGATATATAACATTCCATTGAAAATACATATAATTTAAGGATTTTGCTATTAAATAGTAATACCAAGAACTTTCATTATATATCTCCTATTATACATGTGTCACAGTGAAATTGCTGGGTCATCAGGTATACTAATGTTCAGTTTTAGGTAAATAATTTTTCAAAGTGTAGCACTAGTGTATACTCCCCCATCGGCGATGTGAAAGGTTCCTATAGATAGAACTGCATCTTTTCTAACACTTAATATTTAAAATAGTTTTTCTAGTCATGTGTGTAAAAAATATTTCACTGTGTTTTCTTTGTAATTCCCTAATCATTAATAATGTTGAACATATCTCTTCCCATGTTAATTGGTCATAAATATTCCCATCTTTGCAAATGTCTCTGTCTCTATCTTTTGTTTATTTTGTTATTGAATACTTGCAATTTTCTTATTGGTTCATAGTAATACTTTATACACTCTTAATACCAATCCATTATCAATTGTGTATCTGAGAATACCTTCTACTTTGTAATTTGCCTTTTCTATTTTTTAAGGTGCCTTTCGATTAACAAATTTCTTCATTTTAATGGACCAAAAATTAACAATATTTTCTTTTATATTAACATTTTTATGTATTTTTAAAGAAATATGTGGGATATAAAACTGAAAGCAACAAACGCACAAGACAAACAAAAATCATAGACACAGACAACAGTTTAGTCATGACCAGGGGGACAGAGGGGCAGGAGAGGTAGCTCAGGCTAAAAGGGGTTAAATATATGGTGACGGAAGGAAATATAATTTGAGTGGTGAATACACAATATAATATACATTTGATGAACTATTGAATTGTACACTAGAAACATATAATTTTATTAACCAATGTCACTCAAATAAATTTAATTAAAAATTAAATTTAAAAAGAAATATTTTGTTCTTAGTCATGCATTTTTAATTTATATTAATCATATTATTATATGTGCCATCTTTCTCCTCTTTCTTTCTTTCTTTGCTCAATAAATTAAGATTTATTGTGTCATGATATGTACATCTACTCTGCTGCTTCTAATTTCTGTGGACACTCCATGATATGCATGCACCATATTTTATCAAGCAACTCTCACTTATGCCCATTTTATAAACTAGGCTATTTATAATGTGATCAATTTATGAAACTTCCTGCCAATTTCTCTTTACTCAAGAACAATGAAGTAGAATTGGGATATAGATAAATTCTGAGGTAGAAGAAAAATGATTACTACTGTGTACTTTTATAAAGTCCTTTCATGCACTTAAAAAAAGCCTTTGAATTATCCAAAAATATAATTAGATGCACATATTTTTTAAGAACCTACTACTTAGCCCACATCTTGACAAATAGATTTCATCTTCTATTCCAACACCTGTCATTTGATAATGGGCCATCTAGAGACCTCTGTTGAAAGGATTCTAAATCTATTTGAGCTCAGTTAGACCAGCAGACAGAGCATGATGATCAATTAAAAATCATTGCCAGAGGTTTGTGAATGGCAGCATGCATGACTTGCATTTACCATCTCAGGTACAGTAAGGTACACCTTCTTCCATTCCTCAGCACAAACCTTGCTACTTCCTAGGGCACAAGAAGAGCCAAGCTGTGTTCAGCCCACCACCTAAAACAAAGACATTTGCTTCTATACACTCTGGCCCATGCTCAAGCAAAGGTGTAAAATAACAGACTGAAGAGAAAAACAGCTCAGACCCACGCCTTTGAGTCCTGGCTGATGTACCCCAACCATCTCCTTATGCACACCATTCTCACCCAAGTGCTTCTAATTTACCATTTTAACTGGCTGTGAGATGATATTTTAGAATTAGGTTTCTAAGGAAGAAGAACAGGCAGGTTTTAAGAACAGCTGCAAAGAAACTGATTTTCCTTCTAAGCCCTGACTCCATTAGTTATGCAGCAGGTGGTTCCGTTTAATCCAGGTGGGATTTACTAAGAGCTCTTGTGTTCCCAGCACTGCACTCAATGCCAAAAGCAGATAATCAAGGCTACAAAATCACCCATTACAGCTCGACTCATTGTGTGTGACCAAGTGTTAGTTTTCTTTGCTGCCTCTTTTTTCTGCTTTACACAAAAAAGATTTCAGTTCAGATGAGACTTGTCCTATGCCACAACCACTACTCAACGATTCTTCAGAAATTTAGATATTACTCAGCAGGTGAAGCAAAAAGTGAGCTATTAGAGAAATGCTACCCCAACTAAACAGCAATGGTCCTTGGCTAGTAGAAGTCATATGGAGTACTTGGCTTGCATAAGACAAGTATTCCATAAATACTTCAAGGGACAACTTACAGTTACAGCACAAAATATTAAAGTTAGAAAGAATAGGGGAGATTATTTAAACCAACTCCTTCATTGTACAGATGAGGAAATAGTGTTTTTTCAAAATGTTATGTGATTCGTGGGACTGAACTCAATATTCCTAACCTCATCTATATCATGCTGCTATATCATGCTGTATCTTATGGCCAAGCTAAAAATCTCAGGAGAATTATGCCTGGAAGCATTTAGGTGATATTCAACCAGAGACATATCTGTCCCCCTTACCTCCAAGGGCCCATAATGTAACATATCACCCAGGAAGCTGGAATCCAGGCCCTGATTCAAATAATTGTATAGTACCCCTAACTTTGTATGACCTCCAAGATAATACCCCTAGCTATGGCTTTAATTTTTAAAAATTGCACTGCTTAGAGTATCTCTAAATTTTAAAAGCATTACCTTTAACAGGTTACTTCAAATTGTCCCTCTCAGCTGGAGCAGGGGGATGCTCCGCTGATGTTTCCCCAGTGAATAATAATTTGTTTCAAATTTTAAAGGACAAAACTTATTCTTGGCAACCTCCTGTAGGGAGAAGAACTATTTCCAATGCTCTTTAATACATCTTGAAATAATTTATGAAACTTTAAGAATATATTATTTCAGGAATGTGCATCTGCAGTCAAACAAAGAATAATTATTCACTGTTAGAGGAGCCTTTTGACGGGACATTATCTTTCCTTTCATAGGTGATGGCTGAAAGCAACAATGTTTCAAAGCCACTTTCAGGTTAAAAACCTCTACTTAGGAAATAAAAGCTAATTTGATTAAAAAAGATGTTTAATTAACCACTGAGTCTATAACTTTGCTATTGAGGTGAAATCCTTATATCATGTGTTTGAATTTGAGGAGATAACAACTAACTGAGATAATTACTTATCCTTCTCAAATGATATACGGTTTAATTTTTACCAAATAGATTCAACCCAGGTCTTGGACGAAATCACAAAGTCATTGTCCTCCATTCACAAATCAGTGTGGTCAAGGCACATTCCATGATTTCCTAATACAGCCTGGATCAACACTGACAGAGAATACACTTTTGGTAATGGTTGGTGGTAGAGATGTCAATGCAGAACAGGTCGAATTAGCCAATAACAGCCTCAAAATCACCTATTTTGTTTTCTAAAGCTGTAATTAAAGACATTAAAAGAATGAGAAATTCTTAGATATTGCTGAAGATAACATTTGCAAAGTAAAGGGTACATTTTTAGGATGTAATGTAAGACAGCACAACTCAGAAAATGATGGTTCACTTTGATATATTTATGAAAGTATGTAAGAGCTCATGAAACTAGGAAGGAAGGCAGTCTGATGGCTAGCCCTCGAATAGTCAACAATGGTGCACTTAAGAGACTGAATTTACGGATGTTGCAGTAACCACCCGCTTCCCCACTGCTTGACCAAGTCCTAGCTATTACAAAGCCTGTATCATTTCCACCTATTTTAATCTTGATCTTTTACAGTTTCAACTATTTCCACCATAGTCATGAGTACATACCTTGGAGCAGGATGTCAATATGGTTTGCAGATATCTAGTAATCCCCCAAATATAGTAAACAGGTTTTCTCAAAGTGAATTTTAGTCTCTAAAAATTTTCAACAAATCACATATTCATTTACAATAAAATACAAAGGCTACTGAAAACATGATGCTTCTTTTCTTTTTGGCTAGAATTATTAGTTCATTGTGAACATTCTGGTTACCTCTTTCTTGTTCACCAGAGGACTAATTGGCAACACTCATATTTTTAGTGGGGTGTAGATGAATTCTTGCTTAGTAAATGTACTTTGGCAGGCACTTTAACCCCAAAACATGGAAGCCCATGAGTAAGAGCTATAATAAAAAGAATCATTGAGTGTGAAGAATTTGGACCCACGACCATGTGTGTTATATGTCGTTGAATCAGACCTGACGCCTGGTGACCCCATGAATGAGTGATATTCACAGTGTCCTGTCCTCATAGCCTTCCTCAGCTCCTGCAGACTCATGCCTATGGTTTCTCTTAAAGAGTCAATCATCCTGCTTCTGGTCTTTCTCTTCTTGCTGTCTCTTATTTTTCCCAGCATCACTGTCTTTGCTAAAGAACCCTGCCTTCTCATGATGTGCCTAAAGTAGGATACTTTCAGTTTTGTTATTTTTGCCTCCATTGATGTTTCAGGCTTAAGTTGCTCTAGAACCCACTTGTTTGTCTTTTTCATGGTCTAGAGCATCCACAGAGCCTTCCTCTAACAGCTTACCCCTTTCTAAATTTTCCATAGTGATCTCTCCACTTTCTGAATTCCCACAGAACTTGGAAACCATAGTTAGCACTTGGTCATTTTTTAAATCTTCTACAGTTTTTTTTGTGTGTTTATAACTTCTGTGCCATATAAAATGAAAAAATTGTAGGGCAGAAACTATGCCATAGGTTCCTTCTGAATTCTCTAATCTAACAAACACAAAGTTTGGCTTGAAATAAACAGTCCATATTTGCTATTAATGGACTTGATTATGTTTCCTTTTGATAATCCAGAAGGTCTTATGACATTAAAAGTCTTTTTTATTTTCTGCATCTGGACCAAGAAGCTCAGTGACGGGGTGCCTTTTTTTAATATTAGCTCTCACACTGGTGAACTGTGGTATTCACAATTAAGGAGTGATAAGATAGCAACTTGAGTTGGCCACCACCAAAATCTCCAAAGAGAAGTCTAATGTCAATGTTGTGATCCAGGAAAAATTATTGTGGCAATCATCAAAAAATATGAGAATGATTTGTATGGCTCTGAAAATATTTAGCTTAGCTAAGGCTACCTGGCTAGTCTCAGAGCCAGTTGTCAAGAGCAAATTTAAGAGACTGCTCTCTGGAGTAAGCACTGCATTTCTATTTCAAATTTACAGATCTCCAAGGTTTTCTCTAGTGATATTAAAAAGAAACTCCCAACAACTGATGATTTTGTACATGTCAGCCACGAAAACCTAAAAACCTATCTCGCATGAGTCACTCAAATGACATTTTTGTTTCAACTGAGAAAACTATGAAGTCAGAAATTTAGAGTATAGTTATTGATTGTTGTACTTTGGACAACTGAATTCCTTCTTGCTCAAGTATCACCAGATTTTATGAAGTTAACCCCCCTTTTAAGTACTTTTTAGCTGTGTAAAGTAAGTAGAATTTGTTGAATAGTTGTCTCTGTGTCCAGTCTGACACAAAGACAAATAAAAAACACAAAAGAAGACTAAGTGGTTCCTAATTTAAGAAATTGATAATTTAGTCAGAAAGATAAGACTCACACATAAAAAAAAAGAGGCAGGTGAATGTGGGTCAGACACTGAGAGCCATAAGAATTCAGAAAGGGAAGAAAGCATCATTGACTAGTGCTGTCTAAGAAGACTTCCCAGAGGAGGCAACTTTTACCCAGGCTTAGGGACCCATAATGTTGCTAGGCTCAAAGATGGAGGAAGGGCTTTTGGGCCCTTTGTACATGATGAGCAAAGACATGGGAAATGAGGTATAAAATTGCATGAGGGCTAGAAAAGCAGATAAGCTAGGAGAACCCGCATTCTCAGGAAAAAAGGCAGAAAAGTGAAAAGTTGGATCAGTGGTGAAAGACCTCCAACATAGTCAGGGCACAGGAGATTGTTCCATGAGTGGCTGGGATGGAACTTGAAAATCCATCACATCTGAGAGTTTTCAAATTACTTTTATCAAACTTAGAAAGAAAACCTTAGACACTTGATATATAAATAAAAGCAGAGTTGTTCCCTCATTATGCTCCTACCCCTCAACACATGTCCATAATGTAGTCCCTAACACACCTTTAAGGAATGCAACAGAACAAAATTTGAAAATCATTAATATCCAATCTCTTTCTCTTTATTTGTCAGAGGCAGAGTGGGAAAAATGAGCCCAGAGAACTAAAGAGACTTGAAAAAAGCAATGGTGAGCCTGTGCATCCCTGGCCATTTTCTGTTCCTATCTCTCTCTCAAGCTGCCCCCCACTCCTTATTCCTTCCCCACCATCACTATCTCCCACCCACCACATCCCAAAAACAACTATCAGCAATAATTTTGGTCCCTACAACCTTCAAAACAGATCACAAATATCAGCTCACTCCCTTTTATCTTTACGGATACAGTGTCACCATCTTTGACTCCAGATTAATGCATATATGTTTACTGAGCACTTACTATGTACACAGCACTCACTCTCTGAGTCTGTCATCAAGGAACCCTGCCAGTTATAAAAAAGGACAAGAGTCTAAACAGGGTGGGTAAACTGCTGAATTATGTAATTGCGATTCTTTGCTATTTTGCATTCCATTCATACTTTTAATTCAAATACACTAATTATTTAGCTGCATTGCTCAGAGGATTGCCTCTTCCCCCACCTCCACCCCCTGTTTGTTGTAGTAGCAGAGCTTGAAACCATGGTATAATTAACATAATTAAAGTATTAATAAAGATTGAAGGGGTTGGACACTGTGTGAAATGTTTAATTTTGTGTATCTTTAACTGATTGAATGTTTAGGTTTGCATTTCAGCTGTCACTCAAATTATGTGTAATTAAGCCAAAGCTTGGATCTGCCTGTTTTGTACCCAGTACGGATGGCAGACAGATTTGATTCTGGGGAGAAGGTAGTAAATCTGCCCACTCATTTGTAGCTGTATGTGTTTTTATGCCTCTCTTGCCTTTTCCCAGTGCATTCATCAATCAAATTATCCCATTAGCATGGAATGAAGAATAGAAAGCTACAATGGAAAAAACTCAAATGCTTACAATGTATTCCCTGGCTACTACACCTCACCCCGATACCCTGCTAACTCTTCCTGGATCTTATCCTATTGTGCTGGTGCTGCAAGTCCCCTTTCATTCAGAGGTAATCCAAGTCAACTCTCATAAAGCATTGTATATGACATGTCAGCAATGGAAACAGCCACAAACCCAAGAGGCTAGGCTCTGTGTTCAGGGAGACACTTGCCTTTGGAACACAAACTGCTGGGTGCCAGGATAATCTAATAAATCCACTTCCGAGACTCTTGAAGAAGATATCAAATCATTGTCTTGACAGTGAAAGAGTCACCACTCAAAGATGAGGGCCCCAGAAATTAACCAGTATCCATAGAAGATCTCTGTGGGTGTTCATAAAGATCATGTGCCTCTCTCAGGTAAAATCCAATCACTCAAGAAAGCCTATAATCATGTAGAATGTGCTCATGCTTATGCTGGACACAAAGAGAAAACAAAATGCATCAGTGTGCATGTGCATGCTCCCTGCCATTAAAAAGTGTACCATTGATTTGGAGAGAGAAGAAAATGGAGGGAAGAGTCAGCACTACCAGACAGGACAGAGGCTGGATGGGCAACTCAAACAGTGAGTCCTCTGAAGGCTGCAGTGGTCATGGAAGGAAATATGCAGGAAAAAATAATGACCTGCCTCAAAAGACTAGATGGACTTAACACGGGCAGTTGTGAAGTGGAGAACATGACTAAGGAAGAGGGTTTTGTCTAGAGGTTAAGTTCTGAAAGGTAGGTTGGGGCAATATCAGCATAAAGGGCTCCAGATGATTGCTGAGAAGTATGTAATGAAGAAGGTCTTAAAAAAATAGGAATGGTAATTCTGATATATATGTAAATGGGGGTGGAGTGGACAGTTGTATTAGTGTTCTAGTCCTGCCTTAATGAATTGCTACAGATTTCATGGCTTAAAACAATACAAATTTAATATCTCAGATATCTATAGGTAAAAGTTCAGCAGGCTCAGCTGGTTTTCTCCTTCTAGTCTTCCAAGGCCAAATACAAGGTGTTGGCTCAGATGGGTTGGAGGCTCCCGTGGAGAATCTGTTCCCAGGCTCTTGCAAACTGTTGGCAAAATTAAGTTCCATTCAGTTCTAGGAGACAATCCCTTGTTTCTTTGCTGGTTGCCCTCTGGTTAGACTCCCACTTTATTTTTTTACTCAAAATATTTATGAAATGTCATCCACAATTTCCAGTTTGGGTTCTTTAAAATGGAGTAAAGCTTAAAGGTCTCTGAAAGGCAAACTGAGTACAGATTCTAATAGAATTTTCTTTTTTTTTAGCTTTCTTGCCCATTTGCATATAATTTGTTAGCTCTTTTACTAAGTAAAAATTTGTTAGCTCCCCTTTTTTTACATCTCTTTTATGAATTATTTCCCAAGCACTTAAGTTGGTATTAACAAAAACAATAGCTCCTTTTGTATTATGCCCACCATTCACTGACTTATATAAATTTAATTATATTTTATTTATAATACTACACAAGAAAACTGGCATCAAATTTGGGTGTAAACACAACTGTATCTTAGTGAGATCAGAAGTGTATAGAATAGTAGAGGGAAGCGGCCTCCTTGCTGGAGCATGGACACTAATCAGTGTATCTTATGGATGGAATGGAGATGGAGAAGGTGTGATAATGCAAGAAGTTGGATAGGTGGGGTAGATAAGGAGAGTTTTTACTAAACATGAAATAACTTGTATGCCCATGTGAAGGAGTAATGCATTCTTGGCATTGTTTTTTTAAATGACTACCCTATCCCCCAAACCAAAAATAAAATATATAAATCACTAAAAGTGTGGCATCATTCTCAAGTAATGGGACAAAATTTAAGGAAAAATGGCTGCCCCAACCCCTTTGCATGGCTTCAAAATGTAGGATCCCTGAGCTAGCTGAGTCTGGTGATAGTGACCCTTAATCTTAGGAACAAAATATCCTAAAGACTGGTCTGAGCTTGAGAAAGTTAACACCAAACAGATAGAGAAATCTATTGTAGTCACTTGTAATTATTCTCGCCCCCCCAATCCCCGGTAAAGGGTATCTAAAACAGTGTACCATTCAGAGCAAGTGTTTTTGATCAATTAGGTACACTGGTCGGTTAGTACCTTCATGGTTTCTCTGGCTGATTCATTACTCTTGAGGCATAGACCAGCATTTCAAAGCACTGATCAGTGAATCAGACAGGCTTGAATTTGAATCCCAGCTCTGCCTGACCACCTTCCCATAAACGAATTATTTTAACACTGTGAACTCTAGTTTCCTAAATATGAACTGGAAATGATGGCACCTATGTTTACAGAGTTTTGATGGGGACTAAATAAAATCATATATTTAAAGCACTTTGTGTAGAACATTTGGCACATAGTCCTCAAGAAATGGTAGCTGGCCCTTTAAGGAAATAAGTAGGTACTGATTGGGGAAGGGTGAAAATTGGTGACCTGGATGTTGTCTAGGCCTCAGTGCAGGTACTTAGCTTGAGTCTGGGACAATCAAGGGTATATAAAGGTGCCAAGCATGAGAGAAGAAAGCAAGTACTGGGAGATGGTAGGATGGTCTTGGCCTACTTGATAACATTGCTCAGCGCTGACCCAATCTGTGACTCAGAAGCCTTGGGGATCTAGACATTTGTTACAAAAACATCCAAACAGCTACCTAAAGAATGAGAAATTCCCAGAATATACCAAGAAGGTATTCCCAGCTAGATCAACTGTATTTTTACTTAGTCACGCAATCAATATGGATCAAATGCCTACTCTATATCCAGTACTAGGGATACAGAGACAATAACAAGGAATTCAAACCCTCAGGAGTTCATGACCAAGAAAAAGAGATGAACATTGCTACTGTACTCGTCTATTGCAATTTAACCAAAGAATAAATACACAGAGATAAGATCTCTAATCATACCTGGGGAAAATCCAGAACAACTCCTCAAAAAGATGGCATATGAATAAAGTCATAAAAGACTACAGGAGTTTGATGAGTACGGAAAGAAGAAAAAAGCATTCCAGGCAATGGGAAGAGCATATGCAAATACACAGAGTCCTGAAAGGCTCTAACATGTTCAGTAATCAATAAGAAAGTCAGGGTGGCTGGAATAGTTGGTATCTGGGTGTTGAGGTTGAAGGGGCAAGCTGAGATGTTCCATTGTTGGGTTCGGTTACTGGAGGTTGAAATCACTTTCTCCTAGGCTACCATCAACAGATTCAAGAAATCAATCCAGTTAGTGTCTTGCAATTAACTAGAATATGAGGAGGATATATGCCTTACATCATCCCAATGAATTTATTATCTCGGCCAGTGCTTCTCAAACTTTAATATGCATATGAGACACCTGGAAATCTTATTAAAATGTAGATTCTGACTCAGTAGATCTGGGATGGGGCCATATTTCTAACAAATTCCCAGGTGATTTCATTGCTCCTGGTCTACGGACCCCAGTTTTAAATAGCAAAGATTTGTATATCCTACTATTAATCAATTTCCAGCCATAATTACTTTGTGACAATGAGGCCCAGCATCTCTATATTTGTGTAATCTACCTATTAGAATTGTTAAAATAAACCAACCGCACTAAGCCATCTAGAGCATACTGACAATTTCTCTTCCATCATCCACTCCCTGCTTCTCCAAAGTTATTTAGGAAAAAATAACCCTGTATTTTCTAACCTTCTTAGTAGCATTATAATTCAGACAATTCTTCAAAATTTCCCACCCGTTATCGACTAGAAATATGAATAAAACATCTGACCTAAATTTCCCAATTTCTTGTAGCTGAGCCACAAGGTAAAAGTCTAAACATTCTTACTGAGCAACTCTTTGGATTTCTAGTTTCAGACAGAAAAACATGATTCTCTTTTATTTTAAGCCACTAAAGCCACTTTACTTCACATTACTAAACTTGGAATCAGACAAAACTATGTGGAATGAATGATGGGGTTTGTTTAAAGAATCGAGTCGACCTCAAAATGCAGGATATATATCTTTTTCTGAAAAGAGAGAAGAGAGGCACCCCCTCTGGTTTGCCTTCTCACACCAAGATTTACATAAAATATGCCCTTCTAGGTTCAATAACTTTTTTTCTAAGCCCAATGGAGGTACATCACAGCTTTCCAGAGAAAGTTCCTCAGGAAAAGATGGTTTTTCTTCTCCTCTGTAAGTGTTCTCTTGGGTGTTAAGGTCAATCAGCAGTTAGAGGATGTCAGGAATGCTATGGACTTTACTGCCTTAAGTCCTATAGAAACTACTGCTTATTATATGGAAACCTCATTTGTCAACACATCTCTTTCATGGGCTTCTAAAGCATGTTAGATTCTCTCAGTAAATTTCAGAAAATGGGGGTTTTCCAATATTTCTCAATTCCCCATAATGTTCATCACTCTTCTAGTCACAAAGTACTCAAAAATACCTATTATATTGATTTACCTTGGAAGATGGCAGCTCCAGTAAAATTTTCTGGAAAGAAAAGGACATTTTTTTCATGAGCAATTAAGTCCTAAAAATGGCCTTAGGCTGAGACAAATAAAAACAACAACGACAACAACAAACAACAGCAGCAACAAGGAAGCGGTAGGTAGATGGGTGGATAGGTCCATGGATAGATGGGTAGGGAGTACATGGATGGGTAGACACATGGACAGATCTCTACTAGAGCCTGGATTTGTTTTGTTTTGACTCCTGCCATAAATCCAGTAAGTATTTCACACTGCCTCCTCAAATCACCTAATTCTAAACCAAAGACTAATTGTCTTTCTTTCAAAATTATAAGCTTTTCTGACATAGATAAAAACTCTGAGATCATTTGCTCCATTCTTCTATTTTTTTAAATGAAGAAACTGAGGCCAGAGGGGAAGAAATTTGTTCAAGTCAATAAGCTCATAAAAGCAGAGCTAGTGAGATTCTACCAACCTGGGACTCCAAACCTACCAGTCACTTTCCAATGTCCGAATGTCTCCACAAAAAATACCCATTCTCTCTGGCACTAGAAAGCATTTTCATTCCCTTCTGACTAAAAGCCAAACATGTGGCTGAATTTCTAGAAGAGTACACTTCTGACCATTTACCAAAGAGAGTAATTCTTTCTGAACAACAGGGAAATAGAGAGATGTGTTTCTAATTAGTTAGGGGAAGAACTCAGCCACAAATGTCTTGCCATTTAGTGTTGCTAAGCTGGTGATTTCTCCCCAAAGCAGGGAATTGGTATAACTATCATCATTCTCTCTGTTATTTGCATCCAAAGAAATTGCATGTGCTTCTGCAACGTGAAATATTCTCTTTCATCTTCTTGGGAATTATCACTGAGTGTCCGTTCCTTCTCCAGATTGCACATCATTAAGTTCCCTTTCCAGGAGCTAAATTCCTTGACACAAACTTTCATGCGAAATAATATGTTTTAAAAAGAGAAAAATCACTAAAGAAGGATTTATCTTTCCTTCATTCTGCAGTCCTTTTCCTAAAGGAGCTCCTGACTGTCAGATAGCTTTTTCTGGGCACAAAAGAGTCTTCTTCATTTTGGTTAACACACTTGATAAAGGTTCATTAAAATTCTTCCCCAAACAATAAATTCCAGTGTCTGGATTCGAAATAAACATATACATTTCTAAAAGGAAAGCAGACAAGGAGAAGTTACATGCACACCATTAAAAAGTCAGAAAAGCCCTTACTAAGAACAATCTATCAGTTCATTAATGCCAAGAAGTCCCATGAGAGGGAAACATGGCAATGTCACTGAAAGAAGCTATGGCTTTGTAAAGGGCCAAGTTTACTGAGTTGACTGAGTTTTGAGGAAGTATCAATAAGGAAATAAACCTCAGTGAGGAGGAAGAACCTCTTGTTGTTGAGGGCATTATAACTTCATCAAAAAAGTTTGGAAGTAAAGAAAAACTTGATATGGCAGGGTAGTAGACTGTTGCGGTAATGGTCCCCAAGCTGTTCAAGCATCCCTGTATCCATGTCACAGGGTACTTCCTTCTGATGCTGACTCCGGGCTTGGCCATGGGACTTGCTTTGATTAATAAGATGGTACCAAATAAGATGCAAACAGAGACTGGCAAAGTGCTCATGCATTGGGCTTGCACTTTTGCTACTCTGAGAATTCTGGAATTTACTATACGAATGGGAATGCCTGCTGAAAGATGAAAGATAACATGGAAAAAGTCCCCAGTCATGCAAGCCATACCAGGGGCTCCAGCTGAGACATGTGACAGATAAGGAGATCAGACAAGAAGACTGAGACCACCTTGAATCCAGAGAACTATCTAAATGAGTTCAGCCCAAATTGCCCATTTGCACAACTGAGAAATAAATCACATTTGTTGTTTTAAGCCACTAATGGGGGGGTACCCAGAAAAAAACTGATATAGTAGTTCTGAGGGGCTCAATGAGAATAAATTCACCAGTTTTGTGTAGATTATCCACTGATTTCTAAGGGCTAAGAGGCTTCTGACCTAAAATATTTGATACAAGGTTCACTAATATCTTTATGCATCATGAAAAAATACTTCCAATAAACAGGAGATAAAGATTAGATATGGAAATAGAATAGCAGGTGCTGAGTCCCAGACAAAAAACACTTATGACAACTATGGCATGTGGCTATCATGGGTTCAGATATACACAAGTTGGCCAATGGATTTAGAAGAAGAAGAACTTGGTTTGAAGCCTGCCTCTGGCACTACAAGTTATGTGAGCTTTGAGAAGTAATTTCACTCCTATGTCTCTGTTTTTTCAATAATAAATTTAGGCCACAAAGAATTATCACACAAGCCTGTGAGGAATAAATGAAAAGCATACATGAGAAAGTGATTTATATGTAGAATGCTATACAATATCACGTATAATTTTTATGGCAAAGTTGATTAGTAATAGGGCTGTTGGTATTGGACCAAACTCGGGAAATAAGATTTTAATGCATCATGCTGTTTCCATATGCCTATATACTCATCTGATCAGACAAGTGCAGTGTTTCCTTGAGCAAGTAACAAAAATCTCATCCACCTAGGTCAATGAATGCCATCAGAATTTTAATAGATGGAGCCTTTTGTGTTTATGAACCATATTATAAACTGGCAAAATAAGAAGAAATGGAAGCCATTTGCTATTGTGAGACATTCTAGTGTAAACTGTTTAGTAGTTAGAATAAGTGCTCCCCAATGTACCTATCATTATTTTCATTAAATACATACACCTTCAAATGCATGCACATCATGTTTTAAAAGCAGGGTCTTACTCCATATTTATTCACATAGTATTTTCAGTTTACCAGTGTACTATACTGATCTTGTAAAGTCAGAAAGAAAAATGATTCAATGTGTGTCAACCCATTATGAACTCAAGATATTTCAAAGCATATGAAAAAATAAGTAGGGTAGAACTGATGCACAAACTCTGTTTCAACAGAACCCTGGATTCCTGAAATCGAACTCAATAGCTTTGTTCCCAATTTGTGGAAGGAAAACAACTATATTAAAGGATAAAAATTTCTTAAAATTTATGACTCTCTACTTTTAGTCATTTTTCTTAGATCCTTACTGCCTCTTACTGTTGTCTCTGAGAGAATGTATTATAAGACAGCATTTCTGATTTGAAAGAAAATGGCATGGTTTTAAGTTTGGGGTGACATTAATAATAATAATAGTATCCATATAGAAAATACTTGCCATATGCTTGTCATGGGTCCAAATGCCTGTGGTTATAATCCTCACAACTATTCTCTGAGGTGTTACTATATCACTATTATAAAGTAAAGAAAGTACAGAGAGGTTAAGTAACATGTACAAAGTCACACACCTAGTCCATGGAGAAAGTAGAATTTTCTCAGGGCAATCTGGCTCCTGATCCTGTGCTCTTAACTAGAATAAATATATGTCTAGGGCATTCCTCAAGAAAAATCATAATTTCCAAGTTCTCTGCTTCCTAAGCATGTCTGAGAACCTCAGGGTTAATGACTTAATAAAACAGGACTATTATTACAGAATTTGATACAACGCTGGCTTCCTGAAACTGTCATCCAATACAAAATTTTATATGAGAACTATGCTGATGACTTCTGTATTTTATGTACACACATATGCACACACACATGCAAATACCCTATGCTCTAGTCAGTTTATTAGATAACTTGCCTGGATTTATTTTATTTTTGCTATGAATGAAGATATTCCTCTTCCAATTCAATAAAAGAGTACAACAGAGCAGTAAATATAGAGATGAATGTAAGAATTCAACCGTTTGATTGCATTAATTCAAAGAACTGATTAAAGAGTCTTGATACAATGGTGGAAATCGGTTTGATTTATTAAGCTACATCATCCATGAAATCTACACAGAGTGGGGAAAAAAATTAAACCTGTCACTTTAAAGAAATACACTCTATAATAAAGAGAATGAGGAAAAGGAACTCCTGGGATAATTTATAAACATATGCATAATCTGGAGAAACCAACTCATAACTGGATATTACATTGCTCCCAGTCTGTGATTGGGGGCAGCTTTCCACTCATTCCTACCTCTAGCTTGCAATTGGGAGAAGAATATTGCTTTGTTATTGTTCTTCGTCAGCTTGGAAAAGGGTGCAGCAAGGATTTATGAGATATAAACACTGCTCGGCAATTAGCAGATCATTAGTCTTTCTTTGCATTATAACATCACAAAACCTGGTTGGCTCTGTCTTGCCACATGACCAGAGCCAAGTGTGATAGCCAAAGGTGCCCAGCTTCAAACACTTGTACTTTGCTCCAAGGGACTTGGAAGAAGCCCCTGTCTAAACAATGCCAACAGGAAACTTGCTAAGAGTCTTGCTCCTCAAAGTGCAGTCCATCGGCAAAACTTCTGCTTCACCATCACTGGGAAGCTTGTTAGAGGGGCAGAGTCTTGGCCTCAGCCCAGAACTCATAAATCAGAACCTAACATTGACAAAATCCCCAGATGATTTCTGTGCTTAGTAAAGTTTTGAAAAGCACTGTCCTAGGTTTCTGATGCCAACTAAAATATTGCTCAGTTTTGGGAGCAGTGCTCTAACTGCAAGATAGTAGATGAGCAGCAGGTTAATACACTGAAAGTCTTAGAAATGGTTGACAATAAGCCTGGGCAGTCTTCACCTAGAGAAAAGAGGTCACATTGAGTTACTTTAAAAAATTTGAGAGATCTCACCAGCAGAGAATTAAGGTCTGTTTCATGAGGCGCCAAGGAGAAGGATGAGATAATTTAGACCTGAGTTTCTCAATAGAAGCACTACTGACATTTCCATCCAGATAACTCCTTACTGTGGGAGGTTACCTCATGCATTGTAGGATTTTAGGAGCAACCCTGGCTTCTACCCTCTAGATGTTAGTATCACAACCTGCTCCAAGTAGTGAAAATCTATAAGGTCACTGCCAATTACCCCAGAAAGACTAAAATACCTGTAGTTGAAAGCCACTGATTTAGATGACTGGTAGCTCATATGAATCAACTCAGTGGCATGACTGCTAAAAATAAAATATAATAACAAATAGTGCAATCTTTAATTATGAAAACAGCATAAGGAGAAGTTCAGGTGAAGAAAGGCAATGTTCTGGTCCTATTCCACTCTGGTCATTCCATCCTGTAATATTATGTTCATTCTGGCCCCATACTTACAAAAAACAAACTGGCTAAACTAAATAAGTTGATATGAAAACATACAAGATAGAGATACATCACGGAATTGTGTCAGATGAAAAATAACTAAAGGAATTGTTATGTTAAATCTGCAGATGAGAAGCATATACCATGTGAAAAAGGAATCAGATCTATTCTATGTGGCTTCAGAAGACAGACAGGGATTAAGAACAGGAAGTACCACTCTGTGGTCAGAGTTGCCCATAGAGAAATGGGCCCCATCACCAGGAGACAATATGAGATGTAGCTGGATAACCACACATCATAGAGGGTGTAGAACAGACCCTGCCCTGAGTTGGAATATGACAAGATCATTCATTCTATCATTCACTCACTCAACACATGGTTATCACATGTCTGGTATAATACAATTACATACACGTAATACAAATCAGAATTGTATGTTCTAAGATAAAACAGAACTGGTTTGGGCTTTAAGGAGCTCACAGAGAGGAAGAGGCTTATTGGGGAATCCACAATGACCAGGGCACGGTAAATGGAACAGGAGGGGTATATGGCCCAGCATTCTACTCTGCTCTAACTACTCACTTGATAAAACTTGCTAAGTGACTGGTACCATCAAAGAAGCAGCACATGGAGAAAGATGGAGAAGACTGGGACTCCTAGCCTGTCACTTAGCAGCTTTGAGACCCTGGACAAGCCTCAAGTGAACCAAAAGAGTTCTGATTCAGACTTTAAATAGAGATTTCAGTTAAGCTACTGTGGAGTCCCTGCCCTCTTAATGCTTCTAATTATGAAATGAACATCCAGACACTAACATACAGTAGTGATTCAGTGTTTGCTGAAGAAATGAGATAATGAGCATCCAACACACAAAGAGGGCCTTATGTGGAGCTTTCTCCTTGCAGTGGATAGCTATATCTTACCTCATGCAGACACTAAATCTTTCACTTCCTATTAATTCATTTTCCTAGTTGGTAAAACAAACAGAGCTGTGCACTTACTTAAAAGAAAACAGCTACTACCAGTACAATCTTTTTTAACTCACCCCTCATTTCAGACTAAAAATGGCAAGGTCCTCTTAGCTAAACACTAATTATCATCACATGGACACAATTAACTATCATTTTCATGCAAATAATGGATCTAAACCAAATTCAAATAGTGTCTTTTTTAAAAACAATGTGGCACAATGCTGACAAGATGACCAAAGTAAATGTCTCCATGTGTCTTTAATAATAACCTTAAAGGAAGACATATTTTATCCTAAAAGAAGTGGGTCAGTCATATGACCCTACCAAGCAAGTATTAAAACAGCTGTTCTATACATAGAATAACATTCTTTTAATTTACTGTGTTTGCTTTTTAGACTCTATTTTGTTTTTCCATTTTGAAGAACTAAATGCCCCAGATGAATCAGTCAACAATATGTTGGCTGCTCTTACATTCAGCCTTCTGCTGTTTTATCTAGTGCTCTGATCTTATTTCAAGAAAAGAATGACAAACTTATAGCTGCAAATGCTAAATTTATGGGGTTCTTTGTGACAGACATTACTAAGAACAGGGCTAAAGAAATAGGTAAGACGTAGTGGAAAGAAGAAACCTTCATAAATACAAGGCCAGGCCTTGATTTTCATTTGAGCCTTGCAATCTGAGCACCGAAGCTCCACATACTTTTTTTCTTTTCTTTCTTTTTTTTTTTTTTTAAGATATATGGGGTAGACAAAGGTGTTGAGTGCTAATTAGATGGGCAAATGAATGGTCACCCTCAAAAGGCACATTATGCCTAGTCACAGCTCTTCTGAATGCCCTGGTCGCTGCTTTAATAGCTCTGTGACTTCAAATGGTACAAGGTCAAGAAGGATGGCATTTTGCTGGAACCTTCCCTGCGGACCCTGTGCTGCCCACCAGAGGTTGGGGCTATGTCTTTGTGAAAGTGACCAGTTAGAATGGGAATAATGCAACCCTTTTTCCCACCAACATGATGTCAGATAATTAGTAGGGGACACATTTTTTTACTTGCTGAATGCACCGGTTTTTGTCCTTCTTCACTGGCAGTTTAGGAGCTGAGTAGGCACAGCTTTTGATGACGGAAATCACACTTGATGTATATTCAGGCCAGTTTAAATAAATCTTAAGGATGGCTTTACCAAAGAGCATTCTAGGGAAGACTGGTTTCATAAAGGTTTTGCGGGGGAAAATAAAGTTTCATAAACAAATAATTTTAGAAAATAATTTTAGGGAATTTCTCATTCTCTTGAAGATTCATACTGTATTTTGGCACATTAAAAGCTCAGGAAGACCAGCAGAAAAGACGCCTGCTTAACTTCATTTAACCAAGCATTTTGTAAAATCTTTTTCTAAGGAGATCCTTCTTCACATAACATACATCAGGGACCTAGAATCAAATTATCTGGATGAGAAGCAGCTGTTAGATATTCATCCAGGTGTTTGACCCATTGTTGACCTGCAGGGGCAGACTGACCTAAAAGCTAGATCACCTCCAATGAATAACTTAAGCATTTGAGAGACTAATGCTTAATGTTTTCCAACTGCCTCATAAGCTAAGAAACTAAGTCCCGTAAAATCAGCATGAGACCTGCATTTTTCAGAATCTCTATGTATCCTTTAAGTATTATCAAATTCTTGAAGAAGCATGACAATGCCTGAACATATAAGCCTGTGTGAAAGTCAAGCTCATAATCCTATTCAGCAGTAACGCCATCCTCCTTGTAAATGATGCTGCAGCAATATTGCATATGTCTAATTTCTGATATGCCACATCCTCTCAGGTCTCTAAACCTTTGAGCAGACTCTACTCTCTGGCTGAATGACCCTGTCCACCACCAAAATATCAAGTATGGATTGATGTAAGTGAGCTCTCAAGCTAAACAATGAATTCATAGATCTTCTCCTTGTTTTTGAGTCACTGTTTTTCCTCAGAGCCCCAATTAGAATGCAGCTCCTTATTCTTCTTTGGACCTCCTCTCCTACATGTATTGTACCACATTTCACTGTAACTGTTTAGACTTCTGACTCCCTAACATCACATTTTATCTATGTTTGAAGTCCAGTGCTTACCACAGTGCTCAGGATTCTGTAGATAGCAATACATTTTTGTTCAAAGATTACATATCCCCTCCTTTCTCTATGTAAGTTTCATAGTTATATGCTCTATTCACAGCCACTGAAGATTGCACAACTACTAAAAATACATTAAAAATATGATACATTCATCTTAAGTCTGCCTCTTCCCAGGGAAGACATGCCATCAACATTTGGGATTAAAAACAATAAAACTCAGTATTCTGAAAGGGCCAAAAAATCCCCAGTTGAAATTCTGGAAAAAACATTTGACCACAAGAAACCAACCAGTTGTCAGCTTAGTAACTGCCTTGCCCTGAAATACAGAATCTTTCTAGTCATGAACATTTAAAACCACCTTATAAGAGACTGATTGGAGCAGGGGAGCTAATCATTATTTAGAATGACAACTGTAAAGAGTCTCCAATCAAAGACTTGTTTAACTTTGTTAAGAGCAGAATCAAAACAATGATAATTTAACGCAGCACAATACCCAGCAATGGCAAGTATGTATTTCTATCTTGGCTCACTGTTTCCTTTATCTTCTACCACACTATTAATAGGCCTGGCTTTGTAGGATCAGCTAAGAAAACTCTAACATATGTACAACTTCAAGAAACACACTCATATCTGTAACTAAATATTTATGTAATCCCAGCCCTAGTTAGGTGATGACCACTGTCCAAAACATTTTATAGGGCATATATAGAAGCCATACATATTTAAAAAGAGGAGGAGGATACTTTCAAAAAATAATTTTACAAAGTCTTTAATTTGCTTTCAGATACACTATAAGGCACTCAGGGTCATAATGTTCATGAAGTGATGGGACATATACATACATTTTCAAGTCTTAAATTTAACCCCACAAAATACTCTATTTAGAGCACTGTAAGTCTGAGCTCTACTTAAATAATTCACAGGTTCATAAATTAGAGAGGGAATGTCATTTCTTATCTCCTAACAGGAAAGAATATAAGGAGTTCTAAGCTAGTCCTATTCTTTTTAGAATGCTGGGAAAGAAATATTTAAAATTTTCTTCCATAATAAAATGTTTAAACTCAATTTATGGCATTTTACATGCATAATCCTTTGTTGTTTCAATTATAACCAGCCAATGATATTTTAACCATCATTAAGAAACATTAATTTTCCAGACCCCACTTATTTTGATCATTTCATTTTCTAAGATACCCAAGAGACCATGCATTCAATAGTTGGGATACCTTAAAATGACTGGTATTGAAATAGCCATAGCTTGCCTTAAGATGAGCAAAATTACTCAAACCAAAGAAGTTCGATCTGCAATCTGTGCATAGTTTAGCCAGGCCTTTCAGAGGGCTGTTTTTTTGTTTTGTTTTGTTTTGTTTTCAAATGGAGTAGTTACATTAGTTTCTTTCTTGGCCCTTGCTCTTATCATTTGTTAAACAAGAGAATTGAAAGTTGAGGATAACCTTGCAGTATCACCTTGAAACTTGTTTAAAAAGAAAAAAAGATCTTCAAGCTCTTGACATATCTAGAGAGATGGTTCCCAGGGCTCTGAATATTTCACAAGCATCCTAGATGATTTTAAAAGGGCATACTCGATTCTGAGAATTAAGAAACCAAGTGACTGCTGGGTATTTCCCATTTCTAATATTATGGGTATCAGTGATGGCTTTGGCAAAAACATAAGCTATCTCATTCATGTGGGGTTCTTCTATTTATGAAAAGGGCTCGACAGCCCTAATCCATCCATACTTTTACTAAAGGGCATACAACATGAGAGACACATGTTTAAGGCATGGGTTTACAATTCTGACAACTTGGCCACTTCATTTATGAGTCCTTTTCCTCACTTCCAACGTGTTCCTGCTCATTTTTAACCTGGTGCCACTTCGAGAAAAAGTGCTACAACCTATGTGCTGCTTAGACTTCATGTGGGAAATGGCTCTTTCCTTTATTTCCAGTGAGTTGGAAGTAAGTTGGCTAAATCGTTTATGAACAATTGCTTTTCCTTTGAAAGGTAATCAAAAGAGTCATTTTTGCATTTTCTTAACTGACCACTGAATTCTCTTCCTGGGATTTAAGAACCCAAACCTCAGACAGCCTGTCACCAAACAGCTGCTTTCACTGCCTTCCTGAAAGGGCCTTATGGGGTGGTTTCCTCGCCTCAGACATCTGACATCTAGAAGCAAACACCTGCCTTCCACCCACTCCCCAACTCACCAGCCACATTCCCTGAGTTGCTTAGCCATTAGCTCAAACACAAGTCTCTGAATTCAGTTGATTAAATCTAAGGCAGTCACTGGAATCAGTGTCTTATCAGGGGCTGAGGTGTTTGGGAAAAGGTTAGAAGGAATGAAGTGACAAAAAGTTCAAATACCCTACAGTTGGAGTTGAACAAATGACCACTCATTTCAAAGCTTCAGATTTCAGGGGAAAAAAAAGAAAAATAGCTTAGGGCTATAGAGGAAAATGGAGAGAGGACACCCAACACTATCTAGGATATGTGTATTCTTTCTTATTTATTTAAATCAAAAGAGACATAAGTGCATTTATAAGAATCGTTTTAGCTTTTGTATTTATCGGTGTCCTCCATCTTACCTCCATTACTGCTCTGACAGAATAATTAATTTCAGTCAATCAATCATTTAACAAAAACTTGCAGGTGACCTCAACATGCCATATAAGCCACAGAGAACTAGTCACAACAGCAGTCTTCAAATTCCCTTGGAAAGGAAAATTAAGCCTGCTATGTGTGGCTTGGGGCAACCTAAGCCGTAAATCTCTCTTTTCTGATCTCTTCATATAGATGAAAGAGCAAAGCCGCTCTGGGTTACATACAACAATTATGTGTTCGCCAAACTCAGGGAATCGGCTTTCAGACAGCCCTAATCATTACCAATTAACCACGTCTGCTGACATCCTGTAAGAACTGCCCCAGTGCTGCTGAATACCAGGCCCTCCCTTCAGGCAGCCAGTCCCTTACATTATAGTGTATGTGTTTTAGAAGGCCGATTAATGTTTGTTGACAATTCCAAATAGAGGTCACCTGTTGTCATGGTGCAAAATACCCTCTTTCCCCTTCTGAATGCCAGGCAGGGAGGGCAGCTTTGTTAGAAACACTTCAATGCATTTCTGTATTGCCACCAACATTCAGATCCGATGAAAAGAGATTTAGGGTTTCCCAACTCTTCAATGGCAATTCCCACCTGCTACCACACATCCATTTGGGGCTGAAAAGAGTCTCTTTCTTGAATAATAAACTTGACAGAATGTGTGCAGACCCTAGGCCTCCACAGGAAGATGTCCAGGCACCAGCAGCCAAATAGTAACATGGAGATTTACCAAAATCGTCAGAAATGTAAATCTAGAAAGATAATTTTATTTCACTGAATGATGCAAGGTGATCTTTTTTCCATTTATCCTCATTTAGTTCCTAAGCCTTCAAACAGAAGACTTGCAATTTGGGATTCTGTTGGCAGTGTGCACAAAAGTCCTTTTCCGCACTTGCAATATGTTCTTGCTGGGTTTCAAAATGATGCCCCTTTGGTAAGATCCAAGTGGAGGGTTAAAAAATATTTTTAATTTAATTAAAATTAGTAATTATTTAATTAAATTTTATTCCTCTAATTTATGCCAAGAAAAGTAAATCATTATGCTGCAAAATGTTAAATTTAAATTGTGAGCATTTGGACCTAGAATCTACATCTATCTTGAGCTTGTCAAAGAGTCACAACAAGATTGCATTCTCCTTGAGGGTAAAGTTATGCTATTAAAAGAAAAAAGTCCCACAGTCTCTGTTAGAGCTGGCTGCCAAGTAACTCCATGCAGGTTATTAGCTATGATGAGTAGCCTGAGTTCAATTCTTCCTCTGGAATCACAAGATCCAATGCACTACATGCAAGGTAGAGTTCCAGCACCTTTCCTTAGCAGAGGTGACTTTGGAAGTGCTTATGAGGAGAGCCACTTGGACAAGCACTATTTCTTTCCTTTCCAGTTGTGAGTTATCTAAGAGTATCTTGTACCCAGGGCCCAGGTTTCCACACTTTGTACTGAGGAACCCTGTGTCAGTGCAGCAAACTCAAAAAGGTACTGTCGGTTACTTAAAATAGATTTAAATTAATTCAGATTTAAATTTAATTTTTAAATATTTTAAAATTTTGAAGAAAACAAAATAATACTCAACAGCTATCAACACCTTGCAAACTACCAGCTCAAGGTAGTCTTCGATTTCAACATTAAATCATGCTACAAATATGCTCTTAATTATGCTCCATCTTTGTGAAACTTTCAGTGGTTGCTGTGATAAAAAAACATATACTGCACAGAAATCAGTGTGTCTAAAACAGGAGATAAAGGTGGCAGATTTCAATCTGATTCCAAAATTTTAGAAGTTGTACAGCATTCAAAAGGTGAGGACATCCCATTGGTAGTAATCATGGTTATTTAAGAATAAATAAAAATATTTTTTCTTTCAATTTATGTGTATTTTTTTTCAAATAGCCACTAAGTTGTTAGGACACAAATACTTGTTAACTTATTTGGATCTATCCAACTACCTAATGAACAGAACCGTGTATGTGTGAGTATCTGTGTGTGCACACTCATGTGCTCACGCATATCCAAAGGCATTGTGAAAATGTTACTGAGACACAAAAGATGCTGTGAACTGAGAAATTTTAAGAACCTTCCTTCTCTTCAGTTTGAACACCTCCATTTATTTATTCTTTATAGCAAGCTTCAGTCTCAGGATTCTGGCCTGGGAGCCTCAGGAACTCCCTACAAATACAGATAAAGCATAATCTTCTGTCCACTCATCCTCTCTGGAGGAATCTGAAGACAACTTGAAAATGAACACACAAATCTACACATAGCCCACAACTGAGTGCTAAGCCCCCTCCAGCTTCTCAGCTGCAAGCACACTTCGGAAGTGTTATTCCATCAAGTGAATGTAGGTTGCTAAACTTTGACACATTTCACCAGCTGGGATGCAGAGGCCCCACAAGAGGGAATCAGCCAAGCCCAGTCAAGCCATGAGGAAATAGAGACCCATCACCTTGAGCACTGCAATATTGCCACCATCACCACAGGAAGGGTCTAATAAAGATCCATTTCTCTGAGTGGTGTTTTCCTCACCAACACTTCATTACCCCTGGATCCTGGCCAGTCCTCGACCTACTTTCTTTGAGTAGAGGACAGAAACAAATTACCAGGCTTTTCGAGAAGGAAAATGCACAGTAAATAAATTTTCTTAAACTACAGAGTGCTATCATAATACAAGCCAGAAAAGGAAGCAATCTAATTTCAATCTGTGATCAGATCCAAATACAAGAATCAATGCATCAGCCCCTCTGCAGCAACGTGAAGAAATTTCCAGCTGACCTCTGAATCTCTGCCCAGGAAATAAAAGCAGGAGACGGGCAGGTAACTTAATGAAAAAACCAGTGAGCACACTAGAAAGCCAGACAGGTTGTAACAACACCTGAGAGTTATCCAGGGTCTCTGGCAGGGTCTTGTTTGCTGCCAAAAAATTCTGCTACCTCCATTGCCATTAACCACTTTTAATGCTGCAATGAATCAGCCTAGGTGCCTGGAAACTAGGAAAATGGCGCCCTCATTTTCTTGCAAATGTAGATTGCAATCCCCAAGACAGAAATATAAAAAATTGAATGCCTTTCTCTGGGCTGCTAAAAATGAAGGGAGTTTCAAGTCTTCAGTGATGAGCCTTCCCAGGATAAAATGGCCCCTTGACTTCAACCTGCAGTCACCCAGAGGACACAGACATAAAAGCTGCCTCTTATAAAGCCTCTTGGCAGGTTCATGCCTCACTTCCCTTCCTTACCCCTGTCCTCATCCAGCCACAAGACTGAAATAACATTGATTAAGTCCAAGCACATGTAACAAGACATATTCCCAGAATTACTTTATTTGATCTTAATGAATCCATGAGGTATGAGGATAATCCCCATTTTACTGATGAGAAAATTGAAGCTCAAAATGGCTATGGGAGGTGCTCGAAGTTACACAGCTGGTTGACCTGCATAGTTTCTAACTATTTCACATCTAGTGAAATTTACCCTGACTCCAGTCCCTTTTCCTCTATCACTATCCTTAACTAGAGGCATTGTCCTAGTCCCTGACATGATTAGAAGAGGAGTAATCTGCCCACTGGTTTATAAAGCATCTTTATGTGAATTAAAAAAGGTGTCTCTGAGAAGACTCATTTGATATGTGGGGAACTATTCTTAATATATTACTATACAATGATTCTGTTAGAAAAAGACACTGTCATCTGTCTAAAGATCATCATTATAATTGCACAGATTTACCATCACTATGATGCATCCTCTTAGATGTGGCACCATCATGTAGTGTACAGCCTGCCCTATACCTCTCCTTGTGACATTGACTAGGCTAGGCATAAGGGAAAAAATATTTTATCCTAGTTATCCTGGGAGAGGCTGAAAGAAGAATGAAAATGCAGGGTCTTACACATGATAGGTGATTAGTAAATAAGTGTTGAATTAGATGAAACCCAAATTTTTATTTTCAAGAAATTAAAATAATATATAAGCAATAAAAATATCATTACAAGAATAATTGGAAAGGGCAAATGGTGCTTAACAGGGCATAAACTCAATTCAGAGAACTGAAGCTCAATTAATAGAGTGGACATCAAATCATAAAACCAACAAACAGAGAGAGAGACAGCATGTTGAACAAGCTAGAATGCAAGGTACATGAGAGCAGGGACCACGTTTGTCTTGTGAACCACTCTACCCCTAGGGCTTCGGCTGGTGCTTTGTATGCAGGAGGTTTTCAAGAAATGTGCATTAAAGAAATGAGTGTGTCCTCTGTATTCCCTGGCTACTGGTCAGAGTAAAGGCTCAAGGAAAAGTGACTGAGTGCCTAGTCTGTGCCAGGTACCAGGTGACCCTGAACCACAAGAGCTGCAGGGCCTCTCAGCAGAAGAAACCCATTGCCACCAGGACAGTCAGAGTTCAAAATGCTTAGGAGGACCAGAGTATTTCCTAGGAGTGTTTCCCCATCGCCCAATAGAAAAGATTATAGATAAAGGTTCATCCAATATGCTATTCACACAGCCCTGAAGGGAAAGCCACTCTTGACAGAAAACCAAAAATATACTTTGGCTCTGGCTTAATGTTACCACACTGCTTTTTCCCATTAGGCTGATACTGCCCTTGGGGTAGGGGGTAATCTGACAGTTTCTAGGGGCTCTAAGGCTAAACAGAAAACTTTTGCCTTCCAGGACCTCCATCTGGCATATGGCTGTGAGTGGCACATTCAGGAAATAAATAAAAAAATATATGCAAACTGTCCAAGATCCCACTATTAACATTCCACACCTCAGGCTAAATGTTCGTGCCATCTTATCAGGCTCAGTTTGGAATGCGTAAATGGAAACAAAAATCCCACCAGCTAAAGGCTGTATTAAGAAGTTCCATTTAATCAAATGTTGCATTATCTGGAGTTATTTTTAATAGATGCACATTGGATTAATAAAAATTACACAGAATGAAATTAAACAAGAGGTTTTGCTAAATTGACAGTAAGGCCCACTTTAATACAAAGTTATATTAAATAGAATCCTTTGATATTCATGAAACCCATAGAAATCCCAAATTTCTGGCAGTCGCACAGAAGCAGGTCTTATTTTATTGTTGAAATTCTTTTTTAAAATGTACTTTGAGCAAATTGTATACTTAGAAAATTAATTGGAAACACAGCTTTAGTTTATACTAGACACATTTCAAAACATCTGAAGAATGCCTAGATAACAGGATGCCTTGTATCCAGTCTGGGTCCCCAAGGGAGGGACAAAAGGACACAGAGACATTCACATATCCCTGGCATAAATATGGTAAGAATCGATAGGCATTCACTATGGCTAATAGAAGGCAGGGGAGGATGAGGGAAGATGTTTTCTTACAGACCAGGAAGAGCTCTTATAGTCATAACAACAATATTTGTGCAGGGCTTTGCATATATGAAAGATTTTCAAACCACCCCTATGTCTGGTCCTCAGAATCTCTTTGAGAGAAACACAGAGTAAATATTATGATCGTATTTTTGGAGACAAATTTCATTGGCTTTCCCGATATCTCCCAAATGCTAAATGGAAAACATGATATAAGAGCCCAGCTCTTCTGGTTGCAAATCACTCTGTGGCCTCCTGGGAAAATTTCAGTCCTAACGATAATGGAAAGTTTAGCCATGAAGCCTTGTGAATTCCAGTAGAAAACCTGAGAGCAGTCAGCAATTTGGATGCATAGAATAGGTTGCAAATATCCCCTCATACTAACACAGTGACTGATCACTGGCCTTTGTCCATTTTGTATGTGCCTAAAGAGTCACGTTAAACTCAGGCCACTTTTTGAATACACAAGATATACAAAACCAGTATGTTAAAGAAGGCCAATTAATCCATTATCTTACCCTGACTACACTGCACTTGTACAAAAGATCTTCTCTAGTCTCCTAAGACAGCATTTAACACATTGCCATTTTATTACTGCCAAGCCCTGGAAAGTTTTGATTCAGCATTTGCAACCCATCTCTTATGACAAGTTGCCTAATATGTAGATTAGTCCCAAGAATTAAAGGGATTCAGAAAGTGCACATCATTCAATTTCAGCCCATTAAACTAGCACCATCTATCATTAACTCCTTCTTGTTTGGGTCATTAGTACACATACTGGGAAGCTGAAAAGGAGATATCTAGTGGAAATATTAAGGAATGGAATAGGTTCATATTCTGAGAATTGTAATGACTTTACTTGAGAACTGGTCACTGGGGAAGATTTAGAAGAACAGCATAAGCTCAATACCTAGATCCACCTTTCCAGCATCTTCACTCTCTTCTTCCACAAATCTTCACAGAAGCTTATTTTTTCTGCTTTATTTGCCTACACTCACAAAACACTTCCATGAATGCTATAGGACAAGCCATGAGGTATCACTTTCTCTTAACAGAATGGTTGCTGTATCTGGTATATTTTCTCTTTTCTTTTGTTGAGTGGAATTGATCATCTCTTGCCTCAAGTATTGTTGATCAGACTGAGGAAGCAAGACCTAGCTCTTCAGTTCTAAGGGTAGTTGACTCAATATTAAAAAGATACAACTTAATTCCTTATTTAAATGAAAATTTCATAAATATTTAGATCTCTTTCTTCATCCATGTGGATCTTTGTCCATTTACTGCCATAGCAAGCATTTATAAATATCTAACTTATCTTGCTCTCTTCCCAGCAGTGGCCTGGGTCCTGTGTGTGAGGCTGATTTCAGTTTTCTGAGTTTAAAAATGCAATCTGGATAAAAATAAAGATGCCTTTTTCTTTGAAATTTAAAGAGGTCTTTTTCTCTCAAAAAGTGAGTCAAAGTGCATTGAGTTAATCTTGCAGTCAACTAGTGTAAATGTCTAGGTCACTACACTTCTGGTAATCTGCATTGTAAATATTTCATTAATCATATTGCAATCCATTTGAAATGTTATTATTTTTAATGAGAAGGCCATGTAAAAAAATCAAGATAATGCCAGCCTGCAGCAGCCTTTGTTCCTTGAGAACAAACTGCTGTAATGATAACAATTTCTGTATTTTCAAAGAATTAGTTCTATTTGAGCAGAGGCAAATGTAAAGCACACAACTAAAGTGATGGCAAGTTTGACTGAAGAAAGTTGATGGGTTGTCTATGTCCATGGAGATTTCTGCAAGAAAAAGGAGAGGTGATTCATGTCCAGAGATGGGCAGACTGTCCATGCTATTCTCTGGTCCCTTTAAATCCACATGCAGAATTTAGGCAGTGAGTTTAAAGTTTGAGTAGGAGGAAGGTGGCATCTTACTGCTTCAATCAATCTATTATGTAATTTCTTTGTTCTTCTCAAGTTCAGCTTTGACTAAGTTTGATGCTGGTCATCATTCTCTTCTAGGATCACCACACCCACCTTCTCTCCTCCCTCAGTCTCTCCTACTCAGTCTTCACCCTTGGGAATGTGTGTCATACATTCTATGTTTAGACACTTAGCTTTGCCTTCTTTCCATAGTTCTTTGCTGCTTTAATTAATACAAGTGCCCAAATGGCTCCTTTAGAGAGAGTTGTGCCTTTTCCCTCATGGCACATTATACATATTCCAAGTACCCTGTCTGCAGTGTGCCAGCTGAATACTATAAAATCTGGCAGAGATAAACGAACCTGAAATAAGATTTGCCATAGGATGAGATAGTCCACAACATGAACAATATGTTTTCCACCTTCTTTATACTGGACACCGGCAATGATGGTTCACCTACAACAGCAGCTCCCACGAACTGGTGCCTCTTGGGAGCCCAACACATACAGTGTTAAATCTACCTCTTAGTATCACAGTCTGAGGTGGGTATTGCTAGGTTCACTTTACAGATGAGAAAATGAGCTTAGGGAGGTTACTTGTCTTCTACATGCTACCAAGAGGCAAAAAGGTGCTGCATACAAAGCTAAGATTTTGTTTCTGCCATCCTAAGATGGAGCCCCATTGTGAACAAGGAAAATGGCTACTGAACTAACACCCTTGAACACATATGTGTTCTTCCACAATGTCAGGTTTATTGAGTGGAACCTTCTCAGATAAACCAATCAAGTACACTTGCAGGTTAGCATACAACATACAGAGAGGGGAACTACAGAATGTTATGTAACAGGGAGAAGAGATGAAAATCCTTAGTGTCCCAAAGCATACTCTGTTGACTGGTGTAGATAGTTTCAGCTTGCTCTCAAACCAGTGGCTTCTATGGGTAGAAGGCAGAGTCTTCGGCTCTTAGTGCACCCATCTGTGATGCTCTTGGGTTAGGTATGTGCATCGTCTGTCTAAGTTGTTCAGCTTATATGGACCTTATGAGGTGGGATCCTTACGTTTATCAGCCCCTGCAGATGGGGACTTATCCAGGGCAGTGTGGCTGACATTTCTCTAGTTTGGGACATTCTAGTAACACCTTAAGGGCATTCCCATTATGTGCCAGTTGACATTACTGTCATGACTCCCATGGAACCCATTTTGTAAAGTCCAAAAAGTCCTCAATTCTTTACGCTCTATACAAGCCCTATCTAATAAAAGTGATAAAGGGCTCTCCAGTCCCAAGCAGGGGCCAATTACATGATTCTCAATTTCTGGACAACTTGTACAACTACTTGATTTAGTTACAAAGGTCTCCAGAAAATGAGAAGAAACTGGCTTTCATTTAAGATTGATTTGTGCGTTCCTGCAAATTCCTACTCCCCATGTTACCCAAACATGGTAGGAACTCAATAAATAGTTCAAATTTATTTACTATTTTCATTTGCAGCAAAAATTAGGAGTTCATTATGTCTGATCTCTAGCCTGATCTCAGGTCCTGGATCCTGTTACCTGAAGGCACACAGACTCTCCCCTCATACTCAACATAAACACTCTTCAAGGATAGGCATTTTTAGCTTCTTCAAATAAGTTTACTCTTCTCATTAATATTTACAAGCCAACAAGTAATACTGGAGGGGAGAAATATGTCAGTGTTTTCCCATTCTCACTCAGATTGGGTGTTTGATGTTACATTAGCAAATATTGTTGATTTCTTCATGAGGAAATTGGGAAGTGTTGAAGATGAAGGAAACACCTTAAAGCCAAAGGAGATGCTGGGGCAAGGCACAAACAAAGCAAATGACAAAGTCAGTCCCCTTGGAGCATGTACTGAATGACTCAGTGATAATGATGAGCCCAAGACTTTGGGTTGCACATCACCAACCTGGAAGAGATCCTGTATACAAAACAAATGTAAACAAAAAAGAAGAGACCGGATTCTCTTAAACTTGGGAACAGCCTACTCAAATAGGCCAGGGATCAGGTTCCACACTAGAAGGGAGTATGATAGGAACAGCTTGGAGTGAGTCAAAGGGGAAGACACTTCAGGGGACTAGCAATGACATTCTTAGATTCATTGGTAACTAGAGAGGGTTGCTGACAGGACCCAGTCTACACACTGACCCAACTTGACAATGTTATCCATCAGACCTCCTGGTATTCTAACATACTGCCTATCATCTGTCCCCTACCCTTAAACTCAGAGGCAGGAGACTCAGTGTGGGTTCATGAGGCTAGAAAAAGCTTTCTAGAAAAAACAGACTCAAACATTAGATATTTCAAATAAGATATGTAGCCCTGACAAGTTAAGAGTCAAGAATCTGGGCCTGAAAGGACAGCCAGGTCAGTGAGGTAGGTGAACAAAGGGCATCCAAACCAGTCTGGGCCTCAAACCGTCATCATAGTGGCCCTTAAATATGAGAGGTAAGTATAAAGGTTTCTTTTAAAGGTCTCTTCCAGTGATCATGGTCCCCTCTGAGGCCTGGTCTCTGGTGGGCTAACAGGAGTCTTTCAATACCAGTTTTACTACCTTTAGACTTGTAGTGAGTGTCCCAGCCATGGGTGCTACAGCCTTTTGTTTGCTTGTTTGTTTGTTTATATCATGTTCACCCTAGCACGAACTACTACATCTCTACTCTTACTCTAAAAAGTATCCATGTAGCAGGCCCTCCTTTCAAAGCTATCCCATTTCAAGATCTTACAACAGCTAAGGCTAGTGACCCTAAGGGCCACAGTCACCTAGAATAATAAATTGTTCAGCAGATAATTTGCTTTGACTAGAAAATGACATGTTAAAGATCTACTGTAATTCCAATTTCTTCTACATTTGATTGGTACTCTTGGGGATGCTGATGGGAACCTTGTCAAGCAACCTTGGTTTGAAAAGCATGGAAACCCCTTTGAACATATATTTTGATGGACAGTCCCTTCCTCTGAGGCAGTAGACTTACTCTTTCAAGTGTTTCAGGCCCTTATTGAAGAAAGATCAACACCTTCTCCATATAGAGTAAAACTAGATGTCCTAACAAGGAGATCTATGGATTCTAGGCATACCCTTTATCATTACAAGGAATAAATTTCCTCACACTTTGGTGTGCCAGCCTTTCAGATATTTGAAGATAATTTTGATGACCACTTGATGTGTTTTCTTCCTTTCTGCCAAAATATCCCCAGATTTCTCAAAATGCCCACCTATGATTCCTGATCATCCCAATCACCTTCTTCTTGCGCGTTCCTGCCTTTTAAAACTATCTCTTCTAGATCTGAACAGAGTATTTCAGTTATGGAATTATCCATCAACCAAACGTAGAACTTGAGGCAAACACCTCCACTCTAAGCCTCAGTCTCCTCATCTGCTCATTCTGAAAATTGGGCCAGCTACTTGCCTCAATAAAGCTCCTTCCGGGTCTAAAATTCTATAAACCCAAGGTCTGAAGAGAGAGAGAAAACAGGGGATGTCCTTTCCATTTCCTCACCCCTTCCTTTTTAATTGCACCCTATTCTCTTCATGCAATCTAAGGTTGCAGAAACTTTAAAAAAAATCCGTCACCAACTTCATCTACAAAAATAAACATCGGTCTTGGTTAAATGGAAAAGGAAATGGAGAGGGCAGAGATGCAAAGACCAGTTTCAATGAAGTCCTCATTCAACAGCTCTTAAAGGCTAATTAAACAACCAGAAATTCTTCAGTGCCTCTTGGAACCATGCTCTGGAAGTTTGGGCTGTTCCTCAACAAAACCCTGCCTGGGTTCTCTTGTGGATAGACACTGGTGAACACCATCTGAAGACTTACTATTCCCAGAAATGTATTCCTAAAGTTCTTGCCTCCTGAAGAATATATTCTGCAGTGCTAAATGAGGGATTTCCCCTGTGAGGTGTCACTGGGCATTTCTTGAAGATGAGACAAGCCTCAAGGAACAAGGTGCCACTTGAATAAAATGCTTTTCTGGATACAATTGTGATGACAGCTGCAATGCCAAGTTGCCACAGAGGAAAATATTGTTTTGTTCTTTTGGTAGGCCAGATCCTTTGAAGTAAGCAAGATAATCCCATGAGATTTTACTAAGCAAAGCTCGCCTTAAGCAAAATTGTCAAGAAAGGAACGTTTCTTTACTCCTACCCCACCCCAAGTTCACAGGAGCCTTCTCTTCCCACTACTTATTCAGAACCCTCTGGAATCTCCCTTGGCTGCTGATGTTTCTTTTTCTCTTCTCCTCTTGAAATTCATCTTTCCTGAGTTCATTTTCCCTCAAAATACCTCTCTATTCTAACGATTTAGTTCATGCTCCAGGATTCACTTATCCAATTATATAGTTCAGCACTATATTTATGAAAATGCAATAAGGACATTGGGGGAAAATTAAAGTCCACAGCAACTAATGAAAGTAAGACTCTGCACTCAGAAGCCTTTCTGATCCCCTTAAACTCACACTCATTGAAAGGTAGCCAGGCAGTCCTCACCACAGCCAGCTTCTGTAAGACACATTGCTTGCACAGACCCATTGAGAACTCTAATACATGCCTGCTTCTATGTCCAATACAGAGGCCTTGAGGGCTATTAAAACATAGGTGTACAAGGGCCACTTGCTTTGTGATACTATTCTTCTGGGGAGCAGATTGACATTTCATTTAGAAATCTTAATTATAGCTGCTAACAGAAGACATTTGCATAAGAATCTGAGTACAAGACCAGCAGCCTTTGGGTAGAGATAGACAGCCTATGATAAACAATCAAAGTAGGTTAAGCATTGTGAGAAAGTGGAGGTAGTAGAATGCAAATTTGGAGGCTAGACAAAACAAGCATTCAATGCCAGTTCCATCACCATCTGACAAACCCTAGCCAACTTATTTCATTTTGGTTTCTTCATCTGGATTATGTCTATACCATCTACACCAAATGGTTTTGTGAAGATGAAGTTAAATCAGATAGCAGACATTCAAAAATGCTTGTCCTCCTTCCTTATCCTCTCACCATCATTGACACAGACCTTCTGAAATTGAGCATTCTTAATTATCTTCACATTTGCAAAACAGCAAAAAGGTAACTAATCTATTCGATATTAAACATAATAAAAAAGGCAGAATTTTTAACCTACTTAGAAAAATTAGCCATTTTCAAATAGATGAGCATTTATTCACTACATTGACAAAATATTTAACTTTTCATTAAAGCAAGAACTTAAAAAAGATATTTGACAAAACTTTGAAGCTTCCTTTGAATTACTGCATTTACCATTATTAAAACTAAAACAGTTATATTTCCTTTCAAGTAATCTATAATTAATATTTTTTCTTTAACCAATTCAGTTTGGTTTACCCACAATTAGTTGAAAATAGTTGGCTTTTCCTACAGCATCCCAAGCAAGAGACTAGATATAAAATCTAAAACCTCTGCTAAATTGACCTGGGCAAGCCATTTTCTGGGATTTAAAATGCCAGAATGTGATGTACACTTTTAAGATGATAGCTGTTGCTAGAAAATGTGCTTGGCAAGTAGAGAAATTCTTCTCCAATTAAAAAGCATGATGCCATGGTGGGCACACTGCATGACTGTGAAGGATCCAATGATAAGCAGCTTCATTCATACACTTCAACAGGCTGTGTTTTTTCCCTTGACTGCCCAGAGTTCAATAAAAAATAATAATGAGTGTCCAGGCCATGTGCTCTGGAAGATCCTATTGGAAAATCAGCCATGATGTGTGTAAACTAGATTCTTGGAGGCCTGAAATGGTGCTACCAATTGAATGGTGCTGGAGTAAACGTACTGTGTGAATTAAAGGGAAAGCAGTCCCTTAGCATTGCTTTGATACAATTATACACTATCTATAACCCCTCTTGGGTTATAGTCAGCCCTAGCAATTCATTATTTTAAGAGAAGCTGTGCACGTGATTTTATCTGTACCATTCCTTCTGTGTGTACACTGGTGTGTACCAGTGTGTGTGCTCCTAAGCACCGTCAGGCCCTAAGCAGCCCCATACAACTTCCAGAGTTAAAACTGCCCTTCTATTGTAATCAGTTTTTATTACTGCCCTTTGATCTCATCCCTTCTTGGTACACAACACTTCATCACCTTTATTTTCTGTCATAATTGCATTTAAAAGATTTCTCTTTTGATAGATGCTGGATGACAAGCTGGTACAGAAGGGAGTGTTGAAAGTGTCATGTGACCTGCTGGCTTTAGAAGGAAGCCCATACACCTGTGGAAGATAAACAATTTTTCAGAGATATGACATATCTATCATCTGTCCACAGGATATGAGCTGTTCTGTCTGCTTAATAGCAAGAGGCTATGAATGGCAAAATACAAAGTGCTGAAAGAAATCAGTAGCACAGAGCACATTGTCTGGCAGGCCTCCCCAGGCCCGGCTCATTCCCGCCTGGGTGGAAATCTGCACAGTGCTTGTCACCATGTCAGTCAGAGCAGCTAGCTATGGCCCTGTTTCTACTCCTTGTCACACTGTCATTCCAGTGCCATCACCTGCTGACAGGGACACACGGTTCTCAATTATAGCTTAGGTCTCCATTCACACTGCATCCCATTACTGTTCAAGATGATCCAACACCAACTTGGAGCATCTCTAACAAAATATATCTGTACCAAGATTGATTGTTATCAGGGTTTGCCCTGTTTCTGGTCCCCCAAGCTTTCATTCCCCCAGGTGTGGGTATTCATCTCTCCCTGTTCTGTCAGAACCAAGTAGGCCTGTTTTCAACTGAAGCAAACTTGAGGGTTACGAGATTCTATGTTATCAGTTGTCTCACCTAGTTTGTAAATTTTTCTTGCCAAGAACCTTTCTTGCTAGGATCTCAGAGCCCTAGCTGGCTGGTCAACAACAATAGTGACATCAATGGCCAAAACGAAAAAGTAATAGCTTTGATAATTATAGCTAGTGCTAATTGAACACTTACTATGTGCTGGACACTGTTCCAAGAGTTATACATGTATCAACTCAAAGAAACGCCCCCAAATCCCATGAGATAGGTAGTACTTTTAGTCTTATTTCATAGACTAGGAAAGGAGGCAAGGTCTCACAAAAAGAAATGAAACAGAGCTGGTGTTAGTATCCACACTATCTTTGTCCAGAGCCATAACTCCTAATCATTATGATATAGTATCTCAACAAAATGACCACCACAACCACATGTAATGTGTGCTTGCTATATGCTAAGTGATTTATGTATTTTACTTCTAGGTCTCATAATAATCTTAACCCTCATAATATCTCTAAGACTCAGAGAGATTAAGTAATGTGTACAATAAACGGTGCAGCTTGAATTTGAACAAAGGGCTCTGATTCTGAAACTCATGCTCTTTGTACTTGTCCCACATCTCACACATGCTGGGGGCTGATGAGTCCTAGATTGTTGCTCTCCTGCCACCCTACGACTTGCAAGTTTAGGGCACAACAACAAGTACATTCTGCTTAGACTGTTAGTACATTCCATTGACTTCCGCTTATACCTTTATTATTTTCTTTCCCTTTTTCAAGATTCAAAGCTGAGTCTTTTGAAAGACTCAAAGCTGATCTAAAGGCAAGTATAACATTAAAGTCAATTTTCTTTATATATTAATCCCCTTACCTGCATGTAGTTATCCCTTTTGACCAGCACCATTTTTTTAAGAGACTATCCTTTTCCCATTAAGTATTCTTGGCTCCCTTGTCAAATACTAGTTGACTATATGTTGGGGTTTATTTCTGGCCTCTTGATTTTGTTCCATTGGTCTATGCAGCTAACTGTACCATATTGTTTTGATTATTATAATTTTAAAGTATAGTTTGAAATCAGAAAGTGTGATGCCTCCAGTTTTACTCTTCTTTATCAAGATTGCTTAGGCTATTCAGGACCTTTTGTGGTTCCATACAAATTTTAGCATTGTTTTTTTCTATTTCTGTAAAATATGCCATTGAGATTTTGATCTATAGAAGGCCTTGGGTAGTAGGGATAGTTTAACAATATCAATTCTTCTGATCCATAAATAAGGAATATCTTTCCATTTGTTTGGCTTCTTTAATTTCTCTCTTTAGTCTTGCAGTTTGCAGTGTATAAATCTTTCACATTTTTGGTTAATTTTATTCCTAAGTATTTCTGATGCTATTGTGAATGGAATTGTTATTTCTTTTTCAGACACTTCATTGTTAGTGTATTAGAAACACAACTGATTTTTGTATACTGATTTTGTATCTTTCAGCTTTACTGAATTCACTGATTAGTAAGAATAGTTTTTTGGTAGAGTCTTTTTATATAAAATCATATCCTCTGCAAACAAAGACAACTTTACTTTTTTCTTTCCTATTCACATGCCTTTTATTCTTTTGTCGTGCTTGATTTCTCTAGCTAGAATTTCCAGTACTATGTTGAATATGAATATAAGTGATGAGAGTGGGCACATTTGTCTTCTTTCTGATTTAAGAGGAAAATCTTTCACATTAAATATAATATTAGCTTTGGGTTTATAATATATGATTTTTATTATGCTGAGGTATATTTCTTCTATAACCAATTTATTGAGTGTTTTTATCATGAAAGGATGTTGCATTTTTAAAATGCTTTTTCTACTCTTTTGTGATCATATGATTTTTAACTTTTAATTTTATTAATGTAATATACCACAACAAAAAAAGAAAACAATGATTAAAAAATGAACAGTGGAATTGGCTAGAAATCTTCCCAATCAAGATATGCAAATGGCCAACGGGTACATGAAAAAATTCTTGACATCACTAAGCATCAGATAAATGCAAATCAAAAACACAATAAAGTATCACTTCACACCTGTTAGAATGTCTGCCATCAAAAAGGGGTAACAAGTGTTGATGGGGATATGGAGAAAAGAGAACTCTGTGCACTGTTGGTGGTAATACAAACTGATTCAGTCACTATAAAAAATAATATGGAATTTCTTCAAAAATTTGAAAACAGAACTACCATATGATCTAGCAATCCAAATTCTAGGCATATAACCAAATAAAATGAAAATAAGATACCAAGGAGATATCTGTACTCTCATGTTTATTGCAGCATGGTTTACCACAGCAAAGATATGGAAACAAATTAAGTGTCTGTCAATCGATTAATGGAGTAAGATGTTGTATACATATAGCAGGTCCTCAAATAATGTCACTTCATTCAATATCATTTTGTTATAACACTGATAAGATGCTGTAGGAATGCAACTCTTATTTATAAAAATTAGTCAACATAAAATTATTTTTCTATACATCACTTCACTTGAAGTTGCAGAACCTATCAATGTTAAGTGAAGAGTTAATGTATAGACACATACACATGCATGCACGCAAACACACACACACACACAAATGCATGGTGGAATATTATTCAGCCATGAGAAAAAAGAAAATCCTGCCATTTCAACAGCATGGATCTTGAGGACTAAGTGAAACAATCAGATAGAGAAAGACAAATACTATATGATACCACTTATATGTGGAATCTAAACAAACTGAATTCATAGACAAAAAGAGTAGTTAACTGATGGTTACCAGGAGCTGGAAGGAAGGGGCTGGGTTGGAGATGGGGAGATGTTGGTCAGAGTACAAACTTCCAGTAGAAGATGAATAAATTCTGGGTATCTAATGCACAGAACTGTGATTATAGCTAACAATAATGTATTATATGCTTCCAAGTTAAGGGAATAAATCATAAATATTCTTACCAAAAAAGAGAGAAATAGTAATTATGTTATGTGATGAGGATTTTAGCTAAAGTTATGGTGGTAAGAATTTTGTAATATTTAAGTGTATCAAATCAACACATTCTATACCTAAACATACATAATGTTATATGTCAATTATTCCACTTATATCTGAATAAGCTGAAAAATACTTTATTAGAAAAAGAAGAGAAAAATGAGAAAGTCAGGATAATGTTTCCATTTAACTACAAACTTAGAGACAAAAGGTCTTAAAACCAGCTTCTCTTTCTAGACACAAGTACAGCTACACAAACTGGAACAAACTTTTTACCTCCTCATAGGGAGCAAATGCACTCTGTCTATGAGACAAAACTAAATATTAATCTTTTCCTGAATTAGTACGTGTATCAATAATAGCTACTAACTATTGCATGTTTACCAAGTGCCAAGTACTCTTTTAAGCACTCCATATGTTTTAATTTATTAAATGCTAAAAACACCTTGTGAATTGAAGTAATATTTTCTCCACTTTACAGATGGGAAGTTGAGGCAGGCCCAAAGACATGAAGAAACTTGCTCAAGGTTTTAGAACTAATTAGTTGCAGAAGCTGGAACTAAACCCTAACAGTCGGACTCTTAATTAATGAACCAATGTCTACAGCAACCAAATTCACCATAGCTTCTAGACACTGTCCCCAGAGGCCCAACATAAGCATCTGTGGGAACTAAACATAAACCCCTGACTTGTTGAAGATTGACCTAGAGCCACATCTTGAGGATGTCCCAATTTGTAAAGGTGTCCCTCTACTGTGTAGTAGGTTGAACATTTATTTTTAGTTTTATTCAAATTTGGAGTTTCTCTATGCCTAGTCCAGTCTAGTCTATACCTTCCAGGATTCCTTGGTGAGGGGACTATTCTTATTCTTCTACCCTCAATCCCCTGCTGAGCTCTGCAAAGAAATAAAATAACCTGCAATTTGTGTGAGGATCGAAATCAATCAGTTAATGGCTGAAAATCTGCAGCCAAACTTTGTGATTATTTTACCTTTCAGCTTCCTCTCTGGATATCCTCAAGAATAGGCTACAGGAAACTTCATTGGAAAATGGTCATCATCCAGAGGAGAGGTCATACAGTGGTTTTCAATCAAAGACATTATTTTTTCACTCAGAGGTAAATAAAAATTTATGGAAATGTTTTGGTTGTTCCAATGGTCAGGTAGTACTACCTATAATAAGTGGATAGAAATGACAGACCAAATCTCATAGAATATTTGGGGTAACCTCACACACTGAAGAATTGTCCTTCCAGAAATGACAATTAAAAGATCTTCTCTTATCATATACCATTCCTGTAGGCCACCAGTTCTACTAGTCAAACTAGGATGTAAACTTTTTCACTAATTTCTAAAACCTTGAGAACCCTGAAATTGACAGGATCTTGAGCTTACTTTCTTCAAAGTGCATGATCGAAGAAAACCATCTGGCTATAACTAGCCCTTCATAGATCTAACACAGAGATTAAACCAACCTTGCTTCTGAGTCTTCCCTAGATGACCATTGAGGAAAATTCCCAGGAAGATATTTACTCACATAACTTCCTCCTCAGAAATGCTAATGTAGAGTCTCAGTTATTTAACCCACAGCCCTAGTAGCAGCTTCCTATCTGCTCTCCTGGAAGGACTGCTTCAATAGTGAACTAGAGAAGAGAAGATCCAACAGGAGAGGCAGCAGGAAAAAGAACTGTCATCTGTGAGGGAAAGAAAATTTCAGAGTCTCTGAAGACTGTGACTCTAGAAGTATTTTAAAAATTTTCCTCATAGGATGGAGACTAGAATTAATTCAGAGATAAATGTCTGAGCTGAGCTATTCCGGAAACTGCAGACAGTGAGGAATGGTTAGCTGTAACAGCGAGATCCAGTTTTATGCCAAAGAATCATATTAGCAACAGATTTGAAGGTACTTGTACTAAATTTTCTTGCCAATAATTTTAGGATTGCTATGGGGCGTCTTGGAAGGAGCAACTCTAAGGAAAGGGAGACTAATAATCAATAGCTCTTAATTACTCATTATATGGTTTCTAAGATAAAGGTTATCTTTTTTCCTTTTTTGGATTTCTTTATTTCCATTCTACTTTGTCATCCATAATTCATAAAATATCTATATAGTGAATACTTTTTTCAAATTTGTTTGTTTTTGTTCTATATTATGTATTGATTCCAAGAAGAAACAGTGAATCTTATGGAATGCATACATGTTTTAGAATTCCAAAGTCAATGATAAAATAAGATCTAAGTTTAAGAAAAATGTGAAGCAGAAGAATGTAAGAGGGCTAGGGAACTAGATCTGATGACATTTTATTGATTTTTTAAAAAATAAAAAATGATCATAGTAACATGTACATAGGTGAATATTTTTCTGTTCCTTAACAGAAACTATCTATTGTTCTTTCTTAAAGGGATTTGATGTCACACTTTCTTTTCAGTCCAAACAAGTGTGTTAAAAAAATTTTTTTAAGACAGTGTTTGTATTAGAACATATTTGCATCTATCCCTGGCCCTCTTTCCTTTCCTTTTCTTAATATTTTTATCCTCAAACTTTCTAAACTTTAAACTCCTTATCAGATTCAAACAAACTGCCAAATAACATCACCAAGTTCTAGAACAATGCTTATGTTCAAATAAAATTGTTCAAAATAGTAGTGACAAAGAAGCTAAAGATAGCCACTGCCCAGATCCAGAAATTAAAGTCACAAGAACCCCAGTGCATAATTCTACCCACAAAACACATTTTCTGAACAAACACTAGAGCATCGCCTTCCAATCAATATGGGAAACCCAGCATGACCCTGATGGGTTCCCAGTAATGTGGTACATGATCTCCTTAACCAGATTTTCCTGGAGCTCAAAGATATTTTGAGGTGGTTCAGAAAACGGATGTGGTTTTGGGGAGAAATTGTATAATTCAAAATTCTGTGGCTAGAAAGTCAGCAAGAGCTCTGTGGAAGAAGAGAGATTTGCCCAGGTTTTAATTCAGTGCTCAATTTATAATTCATAATGCAGGTGGATTATTCCTGAGGACAAAAAAAAAAAACAAACTATTCCTGACGTTGGCCCCACATAGGCACGCTTTCAAAGTGGGTCCTCTATCTTTCTGCAATTTATGATAGAAAAACAAAAAAGTATTGCAGGTTCCACAAGAAAGATCACAGTCTCATTTTCTGAATTGTCCAGCCAGAGATCAGTAAACTTTTTCTGTAGAGGGCCAGATAATAAATACCTTAGGTTTTGCAGGCTACATATAGTCTTCATCACATTTTTCACCTACTCTACTTTTTTTTTTTAACATCCTTTTAAAACTAAAAATCTTTCTTAGCTCAGATGTACAAAAACAGGCCAACTGTCATGTCTGGCCCATGAGCTTTGTTACCCCTGTAGTAGAAAAACAGGTGGACAGACTGTCATTGTGGACACTACTAACTGGAGAGTAAAATCAGTACCTACCTCACTCTCCTTGCCAGCTCTATAATTTGGTAGAGATAAACCTGTAAAATTTTCAAACTGATCATCAAATCATTAGTGAACATTTCAATATCTGACAAAGAAAACTTTGTCTTAGTAAGGAAGCAAAGTCTTTGTATTTACTCTTCTATACTACAAACTAACCTTATGACCTAGGGCAAATTCCTTATTTCTGATTTCTCATTTTGAAAAAAAAAAATAGACATTTACATTAAAATGATCTTTAAAGAGCTCTAAGGTTGGTTCTCTGAGATTCTATGAATGGCCCTAGAAGACTCTAGAGAGTTGCTTAAGGAAATGACCTAAAGTGACCTTTAGTGTATTAAGAAAAACCCTGTGGCATGACTGTCACTCTACTTGACAGTCTCCAGAAAAGCAAATTGTCCTCATTTTGCCTTGACAAAATCTCTCATCACTGAAGATGGCATTCTAGTAGTTTTAGCTAGATGTACATGCATGAAAAAAGCGATGAATTCATGAGATGAGTTCATCATTAGAAATAAAAGATGTGGGCTTTTCAGTGATCATCTTAGGAAGGTATAGCACTATACCCCAGAAATCTAAATCATGAGAATTTGTTATACTCCCAGAACATTTTTAACTGTACCATATTTCTTATTTTTTTGATTTCTAAAGCTGTTAGCAGTAAAGTCAATTGAAACATATCTTTGATCCTTAAGTTTATACCATTAAGATTCTTTAAAGCAGCAAAAGATTGGGCTAAGTATAAGTTATGTAGAAAGATGTCTTCTAGATACTAATTGCACAGTAATGCCTTATGAGTAAGCATCATTTTTTTCAAGTTGAAAAAAATTTACTTTTTGTTTTTCTCTAATCAGTAAAACAAAGTCAATGGTAAAAGCAGACATTTTCATTGATTTAACAGATGTACACATACAGTTGAACACAAATTCCTGGGATTCACGTTAAACAGATTAATATGATATTTCCCATCCTGCACATTTAGAAACATGGTCCCACTCAGATTTCTCTACTCATTCGAGCTCCCTAAAGATAAATGAGCTTAATACCACAGAAAGAAAATGGGTCATTTATCTGACATCACATTATTTACTGACATTAAAAATGATAATATCCATCAACAAGCAGCCAAATCCCAAGTGAATTACGCTGAGCACAAAGCCACAACAGTCTTTCTTTGATACAGTTACAAGGAGATGCTGAGTGAGCTGCCATTTCTGTTCCAATAAGGTCACTATTGTCACAAAAGCTCAAATTTTAATATTATTAACATAATTTCTCATGTGTTTACTTGGGACCAAGAAACTGTCATTTGGTCTTCTCAGAACTTTTTATAAAACCAAAACCTGGAATTATAATGAAAGAAATATAAATATATTTGCTTTGAGAAGGGGAGATATTTCATTTTAAAAATACTTATCTTTTCCTTTCATTTTCTTATTTTAAAATAAGTACCATTACTTATCATCTTTATAACAATCAAATGAGGCAGATACTATTATCTGCATTTTCTTATCTATATAAGTAACCTGAGAGTCAAAGAGGTTTGTTAAATAAATTGTCCAAATTCACAGAACTAGTAAATGGGAGATTCAACATTCAAACCCTCTGGTTTGTCTGGCTCTGCTAGAGATCTTTCCCTTCTCTCTTTCTCCCTCTTTTTGTTCCCTCTCTCCCTTCCTTACTTCTTCCCCTTATCCATTTGTCTATCCATCCATCCATCCATCCAACCACCCACTCACCTACCTATCTACCTATATCTACTTACATATCTATCTATCTTCCTAAACAAACATTTTCTTGAAAGCATATTCCTGAAATGATTTAGTTCTATCCCAAAGGAAACACCGCAACACTGAGTGCCTTATCAAAACTTAAAAACATGTAAATAATACTTGCAGGATAAACTAACATTTGGGGTTACTAGCTTGAACTAAAAAAAGAAAAACTCATATGTGATTTATTGGCAGAGATGTCTTGTCAACTGGGGTTATTCAGAGGTAAAGTGAAAAACAAAAACAAAAACAAAACATAACAAAAAAAAACAGTGAAGACAGACAGTGAATTTAGTTATTGAAAAACATTTTTTACATCCTAAGAAAGTAAACTCTATAAAACTTGAACTAACACTCAGCTGCTGTTTAAAAACAAAGGATGCTGGAATCTGGTTTTCTTCCCACTGCATTTATTGAGTAGAATCCATAACAACGGCTCCTCTTCTGGTTAAATATTCTAAGGCATCACATCTAGTCCTAGACTCATCTTATTCCCCTTCACCTTCCGCTGTCCTGTTAAAAGAAAAGGCTGGAAGACCAACTGGACACTTAACAGACCCTTGGCCTAATCAGTGTCCCTCTGTTCATCAGCATTTGTTTCACACATTTCTAGTTTGAATACCTTGGACTGTGTCTTTCTAATACTAAAACAGCCCAGTAAAAAAAGAAAACATGTAATATGACAATTTATTTGCCAGGACAACTCCAAACAACTGATTTCAAAAGTTTTGTTTGTTTGTTTGTTTCTTTCTTTCTCAGAACTGTCCAAACTGATGACAGTATAGACATTTCTGATGTGAAGAAGGAAGATTGGCAACAGGATAGGACCAGCAAATGGATTTTGGCTCCCCAGCTACACCCTGATCAGGATGAATTACATGTATAATTTGGAATCAAGAAAACTGCTCAACTACAACGTGTGAGACTTCTGCCAAAGCTGAAAATCATTAGAAACCATGATTTTGGCTGAGCACAGAGCTCTGTTTTGAACTCTTTTATTTCTGTATTATTGCTCATTCACTTAAAAAGAAATACATAAAGCAGAGACAAGATCGCTTTCCCTTTTCATGTTTTTCCAATTTATCTTTCTTGGCATAATGAATTTCTCAAGCCAAAGAGCTGAGTGTTTGTCTTGTTTCCCTGTTTTTTCCATTATCTCAGTTATCTCTCATTTATTTTTTAGTCTTTTCTCTTATCACAACAGTTTCTTGGGACATCATAAAGTTGGAACGAGTAACCTCTCACCTTCTGCAGTTGCTTACAGATAATTCAGGCCTCGCACTCTCAATCATATCGCTTTGTTACTTTGGCTTGTTTGGAAAAAAAAAATCTAAGATGTACTTCAACCAGAACTGATAGCTCAACTGTGGAATACTTTTGATATATAAGAATTACTCTTTTGATGAAACTTTCTCTGGTAGGAAAATAATTTTAAGCAAAACCTGCTTAGGTATCCTTGCTTACTCTGAGAAATCCAGGGAGTCCAACCAACTGTGGTCTCAGTAGCAGGTACTGCAAAGAGCACTGAACAAGAAATATTATTCCTAGAATTTAATATTTTTATAAGGTCCATTTAAAATTTTTTTGCCAGGCATTTCAAAAACATTGTATTCATAAGTATAAAGACCATATATAAATATATAATAAATTCCCAAGTATCTATAAGTCAACACATACCTAATTTTGTTTCTACTATACCCACTTCCACCTAGTCCCTTTTCTCCCAGATTGTTTGAGGTAATCCCAGACATCATATAATTTTTTCCATACTTGTGTTTCAGTATCTCTAAGTGATAAGGGCTTCCACACTTTAAAAATATAACCACAACATTATTATTACACCTATAAAACTTATAATTCCTGATATCAAATATGTTTCCATAAAATTTTTAATATTTGTTTTATTCAAAATAAAATAGGGCCTAAACGGTGTCCACATGACACAACTATTCATGTGTTTCTTCATTTGAAAATAAGAATGTTAGATGTGTGTTTTATTTTTAGCAGAATTACTTGAAAATAGAATTTCCGAATTAAAAAATAAAGTACATGAATTAATTTTTAAAGTTTACAACATGTACATTTGTCTAAAAATAAGATTACTCTTTTGACTAAAAATAGTGTATTGTATATATTTTTCTACTTACCATGTGATGTTTGTTGAGATCTAGTTCCTTGGATCTATTTTAGTTTGTCTAGAATCCCACCTCATAAATAGACTGCAGTTTCTCAATCCCCTATTAATGAATATCTATTTTGTTTCCAATTTTTCACAGAACAAGTGTTAAAATGGACATTCTTATCAATGTTATCTTACGCATATATGCAAACTTCTTTACAACATATACCTATCTGTGGGAATTGCTGGATTATTTGAGAGGAATAACATTTTTAACTACTGCTAAATTGTCTCAATGTTGTACATACACAGGCAGTAGAAGAGAATTCAACAAAATGACCTTGCAGCTTTGATATTCAATGAGTTAATCCATTGAATCTACTTTTTTAAAATGGTTGCATCTTTAGAAATATTAATGGTGGTGACATAAGTTGCTAATTTTGACATTTTTAATAATGTCTTTTATTACTTCTTAGTGGCATTCTCTTTAAAAAAAAAAAAAAGATCATTTTTAATTTTGCAAGATCCTGAGCTGAGGACTCAAGCTAAATTATAAGCAATTATGTACTTCCTTGCCTTAAATTTGTAGAAACAGAACTGGTACCTAAATATATAAATAATAATTCAAGGTGATTGATAACAAGCCATCAGTAGAGTCTGAACCTGCTATTAGTCTGTAGAAAGGGAGAGGTCACTGGGATCTGGTTTAGAAGGCTTTATATAGGAAAGCAACAATGAAGGTTAGCAGGAAGAAGGGGGAAAGGAAGCATGAAAGATAAAAAGAAAAAAAGTAGTTTTTCCAAAGTACAATGTGTAGATCAAAGTCAACCAGGACATGGAATTCATGAAAAAATTGGAAGAAATGAGGCTATAGTCTTTGGAGGGCCCTGAATGTCCCACTAAGACAACAATGTTTGGCCAGTTCAATTGCTTTTTATTACCACAGATGCTACAAAAGGAGTCACTGGAAATTCAGATGGTCCTATCTTCGAGGTCCACACCAAAGCTTCATTTAGTGTCTGCTTAAAGTTGTGCCATTCCTCAATTTGAAACATACTTCTGAAAAAAAATCTATTTATTTCCACTATGACCTCTTTAAAAATGAGATCTAAGAACTTATTTATTGCTGTGGAAAATGAATCATCTCTTATTTAGTACAAAATTTATTCTGACCCAATTTCAAAGAGGTATCTCTTTAGGGTTTAAAGAATAAGTCCCCTTTTAACCTAGTTATCTGAGAGAGAATTTAGTAGATCTTGATCATGATACTTCAATCTTCTCCTTTACAGAACAAATACTTCCAGTTATCTCAGTTTAATAAAACCTTTATTAATTGAGCACCAACTGTGGGTCAAGCTCTCCTCCAGCAACAAGAACCCATAGGTGAATGTATTATATTCCCTGCCTTGGAGGAGTGTACAATCCAGCAAGAATTTCTGTTCCTTTAAAAGCTTTAAAGGAACAGAAATTGAACATTAGAAGGAATCTGACCTTACCCATTCTCCTAGCCTAATGCTCTTAAGATATTATAGCTTCAGTCTCCAGCTAACATGCCACACCACGTCAATGGTATCATGAAGAATCTAAAACAACTGCCCACAATTTTTCTCTAATACCATAAATCAAAGATAGAGCCCAGAGACCATTAGGCCCAGCACTGGTTTCTGAATGTTGGTTTAGACCACATTTTCAAAAACTTTTCTCAGCTGTGGCCATTGGGCTGCTCAATGAGGAGGCAGAGGTCCCCCAGTCCACCTTCTTTTTCCTGCTTATGTCTTATGACACTGTTTGAAAGAACAATAATGGAAGCAATTCAAGGTCTTCAGCTCACTCTAATTCATGAAGGAAACAGTCTGCTTTGTCCATAAAAGAAACAGAATGAGTAACTTTGAGTGCTCATAACCCATGAGTTTATTGCAAACTATCAGGGTCCCAAAAGGTTCTCTTCAGGGTTTCTTAGACCTTGGAGAGATCTGGTTGCTATACTTTCTTGGAGAAACAGCTCAGGCAAGAAGCTAAAGAGCTCAATTAACCTAAGCACAATAACATGGAAACTTTTCATTAGCCTGAGGCTGTCAGGTTTAGCCATTTACATTACATAAATCCTCTTTCCCTGATTGTGTCTGAGTTATTTTCTTCCCATACAGATAGAGAAAAAGTTTGTTTTTATCTCTTAGAGAAAGTCTTCCCAGATGAACCATACTTAACACAAATCACTCTTTTTAGAACACAGTTCTGTATTAGACTCAGTTTATAGTTATCTTTGAGTTGCTATATAATTGAACAACTTAGCTACATTATAAGGTACTTGAGAGCAGAGACATTTCCTATTTCTAGTTCATTCCAGGACTCCCCAATTGATGGCTCTCTTCATATCTGGAGGCTAATAAATACTTGTTCAATGTAACAGTCAGAATAGACTAGGTTATGCTACAGTAACAAAAAATCCCCAAATCTGAGCAAAACAATATCTTCTCCCAGTAGCTCTCCAGGGAAGATGTCTAATATTATAGCTACTTTGATGCTGTGACAATACCATTGTAAAATACAAGATGTCCTCCAAGATGACCTCAGCTCATAAAATTGCACAGGGGCTTTTCAAACCTCGGCAGGGGCGGGGGGGGGGGAGAAAGAAGAACTAGAAATTAATTAATGCAAGCAGTGTCTACTATACTATTTTTTCTATAATATAGCCTCCAGGAAGTAGTAGTCTGACTTTGGGCAGAATAAGCAACTGATGATCCCTCCTCTTGGGTAGCAGACCATCTCTTCTGATAGCCCTTAGGGAGAAGAGAAGAAAGATTTCAGAAATGTCCATCCCTCCTTGGTTTTAGGCTAATGCCTGCAAACTGTATCATCACAGCAATACTTCCCTTAAATGTGAGTTCATGAGCCTCTGGAAAACCAGATCCAGGTTCTTTTCTTTTAAGATTGTCAAAGACTTAGACCTCACAATCTTGATCAAAGGTAATTTATTTCTATATTGTTTTCTTTTGACCTAGCTTTCTTCATTTAACAAAATAATATCCAGAAGAGACTGCTGGGTGTTCCCCAGTATCTATTCTCCCATTCTTCTCTAGTAACAGAACAGCCAGATGAGAACATGCAACTAGATGTAGTTATGTGGTAAACTTCTGGCAAATGAACTTAGGTCAGAAGAGTTTTATACAACTTCCAGCCAGTGCTGTTAAAAGGAACAAGTATGTTCTATCCTCCTCCTTTTCTCATTTTTGCTGACTGGAGTATAGCTGTAAGGAGGTGAGTATTCTTTACCACATATACTATAAGTATAGTACATGAATGAGCTGGAAGGAACTGGGTCCCTGACATGGTGGAGCCACTGCATCAGTTCTACCTTGCTTATATTTGAACCATGCAATGAGAGAGAAATATATTCAGCTACTTCTTGATGCTGAATATATACCCTAATTAGTTCACTCGATCAGAAGCTTTCAGGTACCAAGTCCTTTAAGATATAAAAAATAAAAGTCTTGATCATAAAGGCACATAGGTCCTGATTCCTAAGGCTTTAGAAAGGACAGTATTAGTACCACAAACTAAAATCCTAAGAATTTCTCCAAACAACCTGAGATGATATTTACTCCATATAATATGTGAGACTTTGGGACATGAGAAAGCCTCATTTGATCCTTAAACCCTATTCCCTTTATGACTCATTAAAACAAACAAACAAACAAACAAACAAACCCACTTGCCTCCCTCACTAGAAGCCATTTCCTCACAGTGCTTATTTTTAGGATACTCAGAGGCTGACTATAATTATGATATTGTTTGGTCCAGAGGCTCTAATTGCCAGTCTGAGTCATACACACACACACACACACACACACACACACACACACACACACAATTTCCAATTCCAAATAGGAACATTGGAACATGCTCCTCTGAAACATAGTCTTCTATGTAGTCTGACAACAGAACAGAATACCTGGGACCAAGATTGTAAAAAAGACAAATTTTTACCTTAGCAAAGTTTGTAGGTTTGTTCTCTGCTACATAAGTGGGTATATCCAGAAAGAATTAGAATCAAGCATCGAACAAAGAGGAAATGGCTAAATCCAATGATTAAGAAAGGCAAGAGGTTAGATACAAGGACAATTTAATGCAAAAAGGAGCAGATATGACAGATCTGACAAAGAGAGAGAGCCTAGGACAAGCATAGAAAATGTGTCTGTGTTTGTGTTATCTATCTTTCTTTCCATGCAGCTGCCAGATATCATTAATGATTCACAATGACATCAGAGAAACTTCAGACTTCTGAATAATACAGCCCATGTACCATTTCCAAACATTTGAGGTTGGCATGCAACTTAAGACCTATGAGTCAGTCATTCAAATCTCAGGAATAGTGACTCTAGTGAATGGGAATGATGACAGGTTCCTATCCTTCATCCCATTTGGTAACTGTTCTAAATATTCAAAGCACTGAATCCCTTTTGCCTGGATTAGGTCTCTGATGAAAAGAATTGGACGACCTAACACTTCAATCAAGAGCCTATTATATGATTTAAACTTTTTGATGATCAGAATTAGATAAGAAATAATTGTACTTGGCAAATATTAGATTAAAAAAATGGTACAAATCTTTTTAAAATCAGGAACCACACAAGGGTGCCTATAAGTCTTTTCAACCTATAGTGCTAGAACAACTCCATATCCACATGCAAAAGAATGAATTTGTACTCCCTACCTCATACCATACACAAAAATTAATTCAAAATAGATCAAATACTTAAATGTAACAGCTAAAACCATAAAACTTTTAGAAACACACATAGGTGTAAGTCTTCACGACCTTGAATTAGACAATGTTTTCTTAGATATTACATAAAAAGTATAAACAACTAAAGAAAAAAAGTTGATAACTTGGACTTCACTGAAATTTAAATCATTTACACAAAGGATACTATCAAGAAAGTGAAAATATAACCTTAAAAAATGAGAGAAAATATTTGCAAGCCATATATCTCATAAAGGTTTAATATCCAAAAAACATAAAGAACCCTTGTAACTCAACAATAAAAGGCAAAAGAATTAGAAATGAGCAAAGGATTTAAATAGCTCTCTAAAGAATATATACAAACAGCTAATAAATATGTAAAAATATATTCAACATCATTGTTCACTAGAGAAATCAAAATCAAAACCAAAACAAGATACCACTTCATACCCATAGAATAACTATTTTTTTTTAAATGAAAAATAAGTATTGGCAGTGATGTGGAGAAATTGGAACTCTCATATATTATTAGTAGGAATATAAAATGGTTCTGCCTCTATGAACAATAGTTTGGCAGATCCTCAGAAAGTTAAACATAGAGTTAATATATGACCCAGAAATTCCACTTTTAACTATATACCCAAGACAACTAAAAATATAGTCACACAAATGCTTACACAGAAATATTTATAGCAGCATTAATAATAGCCAAAAAGTGGAAACAACCAAAACGTTCATCCCCTGATGAATGAAAAACAAACATGCTATATTCATACAATGGAATATTATTTAGCCATGAAAAGGATTGAAGTACTGACACATGATACAACATGAATAAACCTAGAAATCATTATGCTAAGCGAAAGAGGCTAATCACAAAAGACCATATGGTTTTATGAAATGTCTAGAATAGGAAAATCCATAGAGACAGAAAGTAGATTAGGATTTGCCAGGTGCTAGCGGGAAGGAAGAATGGAAAGTGGCTGCTAATGAGTCTAAGGTTTCTTACTGAGGTGGTAAAAATGTTCTAAAATTTTACACTTAAAGAGAGATACATACTATATTTATAGAGGGGAAGATTCAATTCTTCCCATTTTGATGTACAGGTTAAATGTCATTCTAATGAAAACCCCACCAGGACTTTTAATGACATACAAGCTGATTCTGAAGTTTACATGAAAGACCAAAGGGCCAGAAAAAGCCAAAGTTCTTCATTCCTAAAGAACAAAGTAGAAGGATTTACCTTAATGCATATAAATACATTATAAGATTATTGCAATTAAGAGCATTTGGCTGTGGTTCAGCAACAGAAAAAAAAAAAGACCAATGAAACAGAATAAAGAAGTCAGTAACAGGCACACTTATGAAGGGAAACCACATATACCACAAAGAAAGCACCACAGCTCAGTGACAAAGAAAAGAACCATCAAATATATGTCTTAGAGACAAGTAATTGCCCACATAAAAAAAATAATGTGTAGGTAAGGGACAGACTTGGGGGGGGGGTGATATGGAAAGGACAGTCTAAAAATAAAGCCAAAGGATTTGAAACATATTATCCAAAAGTCAAATAAAGTCCCATGGGTCCTCTGGAACAGTGATAGAGAGTAGAACGTAGAACACTAGCCACAAGATAGTGAGACATGCTAATGTAATGAAGACATGGTTGATTAGACAGAGGGTGAATGTTGGAGGCTTGTGCCTGTAACAGGTTGACTGATTACCTTCCTGGAAAAAAAGTCTTTCCACAGATTCACTCATTTATTCATTCACTGAGTCACATAATAAATATCTATTGGGCCCTGGTATGTGCCAGGCACTATTCTAAGTGCTAAAGATATAGAAGCTTTATATTCTTCTAGGAGTCAAACAGAGAAGAAATGCATAAACATAATTATTTCAAATATTGACAGATGCCAATGAAAAAATAAAACTGGGTAATGAAATAGAAGGTTACTGGGAACGGTTGTGGGCTTAGAGAATTACTTTAGAAATGGTGGTCAGGGAAAACCTTCTCTGAGAAGGTTAGAGTAATAGTTCCTGTGCCATTTTAACTAGATGTAATCACTATAACTAAAATGTTGGCTTCACAAAATGTCTAATAGTAAAGTAATATCAGAATCAGGCTGGAAGGTATAAAAACCATCCTGAGCTGACAACAAAGATCTTTAAACCATGGAAAATGAAAACTTAAATGTTGGAGCTGCCCACGTGGACCACATTTGTGAAGCTGCCCTCCCTGTTTGTACCTGATAAGGTCTGGAGGCCCCAGCTGGGCCTTCCCAAGGTGCACGGAGCACCTGAATCCAGCTGCCTGGCTGAGTTTTCATGGAGCACCTCTATTAATTTATCTTGAGTGCTGGCATTGCTCCTCTGGACTCACAGCTAAATAAAGCACCCCCGCTCCCGCCCCAGTTGCTTGGCCGTAAACCCTTAAAGGTTAAAACAAAACTGCATCTCAGTGGATACAGCATCTGGCGCTTATCTAAGAGTTTTAATGTCATTTCGCAGTTAATAATTAGCTCTGCCTTGGTCCTCACAAAGGGTGCCACCAGAACAAAAGCAGGCGTTAAGTGTGTTCGCTATACTTGCCACCAGTATAAATAGGCAAAGGGATGATTAATGAATGAGAGGGTGAATTAAACACAACAGTGAACAAAGACAAAGACCCACAGCTTGGCTGTCCATGAACTGAGACAAGCTGTATCCAGAGAGGCTGCAGAAAACGACACACAAAATCCGTTGAATGGACAGGTTTTGAAGACTTTATTTAACCTTGCGTTATGACAGCCATAGTGTTTTATTAACTTTCCGACATGTTAAGGAGCCAGGGTCTGCTGAGGCAGAAACACATGTTTTTGGGGGAGTCGCCTGAGATTTTGTGTGGGTGACAGAGGGAAAACAGAGAAGGCCCAAACATGTTAAACGTCATCACCCTCAGGCCCCTTTGTGAGCTGAGCCAGAGCTGACATTTTTAAAGAGTTGTTTGAATGTTAAACAAAGCAGATGAGGCACCAACAAAAATGCCCCAGCTAAAGTTGTTTGACAAGGCCTGTCTATGCCTCAAGATGGTCACATTATAGACTGGGCTGGGACTCAGGACTGAGTAAGAAAGGACTCTGCTCAAAGGCTTGTGTTATGGAGAGCTGGGAGGCTTTCAGCAGTGATTTGCAGGCTAGGGAAGGATTGCTGCTGGTTGGCAGCCTTTATATACTTTCTCTTCTAGTTAGTTCTAAGAGGAAACTGTCCTCCAAGGGTACAGCATTAACCCCATGTGTTTGGCCAATTTGATTTTGAGGATCTGGGTAGAGATGAGCCTGTGGGCACATCCTACCTCTCTCTACAGCCATTCTTCTCCCTCCGAGGCCTCCCCACATCAACCAAGTATCCATTCCCACAGGCTCTGTTTCCAACCAGGTGTCTGATGGGAAAGGAACTGACAAATTAATCCCTGTGGAAGATTTAGGTGATAATGAGTTTTAGGGACACCCCGCTTTAGGGACATTTGCATTTTAATGGGGGATTCTGACAGACCCAAAGACCTATAAGTATCATAGCAATAACATATAATTATGGAATTTTAGGTTTTAAGGCCAGAAGGGAGATATATATAGGCGTGATGAACTTCGTAGTCTCTCCATAGTCACACCATGTTTGCACACCACCCAGAGCTCTGCCAAATTTGTAGACTTTTATTTCATCTTCTCTCTGCTTCTGTCATTCACGTGTTGGAAAGATCACACACACACACACACACACAAAATGGATGTCAAATGCCTTAAATATAAACATCTGAATCAATGTGATAGCTATAATTTACTGAATGATGAAAACTTAGACCAGCACACACCCTTAGTGATACACCCTCAATTAACAGATGAGGAAATGGAAACACTGAAAAGAAATGTCTTCATTTGAGTCACTCAGGGATCACCAAAGACACCAGGACCAGGTGCTGAGTCTCCTGCTTCAAGGCCAAGGTTTTTCCTATTGCATTATAAGAATGACTTTTCTTTTGTCCTTAGTGCACATCCTAATCATATCTTGACTGTTAAATTGCAAATGGTCTTTAATACAAAACAAAACAAAAATAACTTTTTAAAATAGTTTTAAAGTGAGCTATGATACAAAGAAAATGTAGACCACCAGTCCTGAAAAAGTTGCCTAATTATTCAGGGCAGCTCAAAACTTTAGGCACATGATACCTCTTGTCACCCACTTAATTGTTAGAATATAAGAAGTCTGACAATAGAAAGTATGGGAGAAGAGGAGTATCCCCAGAATCCCTTCTATCTTTGCTGGAGGGAATATAAAACTGGAACAACTATATAAAACTGGCATCAACAGGTTGGAATTTTCTAGCAAATTATAAGGTATGCATATCCAAAGAACCAGCAATTGTATTCCAAGGGAAACTCTAGCTCATGTGTACCTGGAGATGCATGTAGCACTGATCAAAATAATGCAGTAATTCTGAAAACAACACAATGCCTTTCTTCTGGAGAATAACCTGTGATAGTTTAATATGATGGAATATTATACAGTATTGAAAATAAATGAATTGCAGCTATGAGCATCCACATAAGCAAAATTTTATAATGTTGAATTAAAAAAGCAAATCCTAAAAGAAAATATCCAGCATGACATTCTTTTTAAATAAAAATTTTATATAGCCAACTCTAAACAATATATTTTTTAGGTACATAAATGTATGTGTTAAGAAACTGTTTTTAAAATGGAAGGGCATATTAAACATAAAATTCAAGATAATAATTACCTTGAAGAAGACTATGTAGAAAAACATAGGTTATTATCTATACTCTAGTTCATTCTTATATTATTAAAAATATGTAATTGCACACATATAATTTTAAAATGCCATGAATAAACCACTTGATGATAGTGTTTACAAACCAAGAATTAGAGCTAATTCAATACCATGCAGCTGAGATCCATTAAAGAAAACAAATCTATATTAAGAGAAAGTCAACTCTGAAGCAGAAAAAGAAGTCTCCCAATATTTATCTTTAAAATCAAAAACTTCCTCCAGCCTAGCATAAGGAAGCTATGGCTAGAGACAAGGTAAAAATCTCAGGGAATGGTTTCTCCTGAAACTTGCCCAACTGGGGAAAGGGTACGGCTCAAGAGTAGAGTCTAGGTAGGGGGACAACATGCAAGTACACCAATTATTTAAAAAGATGATCCAGTTGAAGTCAGAACACACAAAGGCACTAAAGCTCAGGACAAGCAATAAGATAGACAGAAAAGAACCAAAAAGGCAGACAGACACACTGAAGTAAAGTTGGGAGTTGAAAAGTGAAAATCAGAGGGGCAAATAAAACTGTGATTTGCAAGCCTTCCAAGGAATCACATACTGAGGCTGATGAACAAAGGAGCTCACAAGCTGGACAGAGGTGGTCCAACCACAGGGAGATTTGTGAGAAGACCATAATCTCCAAGGCAGCTCACCTTTCTAATTTAATAAAGTCTCATTAATTTGACCAATACTAATTTGGAGATGTAGAATAATCAGGCTGGAATGAAAATGGTCTTTCAACTATTAAAATAGGGTTTAATCAACAAATTAATAGCGTGAGACACATCAGGTGGGGAACACTTAAATGTACAAAGTTGACATACATATCTACATTCATTTGTTCTTAACAATTAGTATGTTCATTACAAAATGTCCCCAACCTAGGGACAATGCATTCATTACTAGTTGGTATTATTAGGTATATTTCAAAGTAGTAAAACTGCTTGAAAATACTCTTTTAGTAATTCATGGCTGTCAAAGGGTAGACTGGCTCAGATCAGAACAGATCTTAAACCCAAACCCAGAGTCCATAAAAAGAGCCCTCGGTTTTCTCAGATATGACCCAAATAGAATCAGAAATTGATTACAGTCACCTCATTTTCCAAACTGTATTGGAACTGGAGGGACCTCTATCCCCAGGGTATTGTCCCTCCTCAACAATTTGCAGAGACCCTCCCTCTAAGGCCCAATGTGGTATAAAATACGTGCTAACTTGCTTTTTCCTCTCAATGACCTTCGGCAGGATAATGCCTGAACTCTTAGTATGACAAAGAAGTCAGGTCTCATTGGGTTCCCTAGATGTATCTACTCCTCTGTGTTAAGAAAAACACTGTCACGGCTCTAAAACAAGTTCAAAAGAAATTAGAGTCCAGTTTCCCATCAGTATCAAGTTTTGGAAGTAAAGATGCGGAAACTGAACCACAAAAGAAGGTAAAGATTTTTAAAAAGTAGGAGAGGAAGGGTCAAAAGGAGTACACAAAGTTTTTATAAGAACTAGACAAACCACAGCTTTAGACAGAGCAATACAATTAAGTTGGAACATATTGTGTTGGAAATGACTCACAAGTTCCTATATCAACAGATGTAGAAAATATGGTTACCAAATCAAAAAATAAGTTATTGCAGAATATTTACGTCTACAGTGTGTAAACATGTGAGCATGTATGTGTAAAGAGGAAAGTAACAAATTAAACAGGGGTTCATGAGAAAATTTTAAGTTAAATACTAGTAGAACAATGTACAAAACCTTTTTATCTAATATGATTTAGTTGAAGTATGAATATAATAAATGAGATGGGTCTTACAAGATCTTTTGATTCATATTCTAAGAACACCATTCAGGATTTTTCTTTTTAAATTTTCAAATGGCTCTGTTACTGTGAACTGGCCAAAAAAAAAAAAAAATCCAGTTCTTTTAGCAAATGTACACTAGAGTGAGTTTAATTGCTCTGAAGTCTAATGTTCTCTTTCTTTGAAATTGTTCAGGAAGGAAAGAACAGAGCTTTTTTTTTCTAATTCAGCAGCAAAAGGATACAGCATATTTATCTCTGCTTGTTTTTCTGGAGGTGCAGATGAACACACCAAACAAAAGGGCACTGTAAAGATAAGTTTCCATGACATCCACAATAACTCTTTTATATTGCCAATTGGCTATTCTATATGTAGCATTCAGAGGCAAATATATATAAAAAAAATGATGTAAAGCCAAAATTATTTCCCTGATAACACTTGTTTTAAACACCTCACCACTAAATAGCTAAAGTCTCCAAAGTGAATGCATAAACCATATAAAAGCCACAGCATACTTACATAAATTCTTAAGATTAAAGTAATAACTTCTAGAAAAAGGTGGGAGAAAACACACTACAATAAATCTATTTGTAATGGTATTTGGGCTCTACCAACTGCTTTCATTGGTCTCCAGTGGCTTACATATAAAACAATACATTTGATGTATGATTTCAATTCCTTATGGAAAACTGTTCTATCTACAAGCAGCCTGTCAAAGAGAATGCCAAAAAAACTCTTCTGTGTCCCAATATGAGGCAGGACTTTAAGATATAACTTAAGGTCACAATTTGTTCTTGCTTGGTCAGGTTTAAGACTATAATTGAGGAATGCCTGACCTGGGGAAGGCAAGAGAAGGGGGGTAGGTTATTTATAGTGAAATAGAAATAGGCAAGGTGTCAGAGCTTGAAGTTAAATGGCATTGTTTTGCAGGGAGAGTGGCTCTACAGAATGGGCAGTATGTAAGGGGTGGCTCCCTGGAAGCTGCCTGGAACCTGTCCACACATCCCAGCCCAGGGCATACAGCAGCTATCAGCTTCAGAAAACCATCTTTGGACCCAGGAATATCTTTTCCTGTTATTGAGGGGTGCACTGGGTGTAAAAAAAGTCGCTGCAAAATGAAAACAAATGCCATTCTAATTGGTCTGTAAATTGCAGCCCTTCATCATTAAACCACTGCTCTGTGTTTCAGCCATCATTTTTTAATCCCAAATTAAAGTTGTCCAGGTATAAACAGGGAATTGTAAAGTGAAAAATGTCTACAGTTGTAGGATGGCTATATATAACTCCCATGGGCTATTCTTAAAATCACAATCTTCTCAAAACATTTCCCTAATTTAGTTCTCACCACTCCCTAATTCTTCCTCCTGCTCCTAACTTTAGAATCACCATCCCCAGGGATTCAGTATAAGTTGGCCTCAGAAAGCCAAGTGAAAAGGGATTTCACTGTTCAGGATGATAGATAGGCATTGCTGATTGCAGCAATTTGGTTTTGCTTCCTGAATCTTCTCCAAATTTCTCAACTATACTTTGAACAACAAGTCACAAATGCTGTCTTTGGGTAGGGGCCTGACACGTGATGTCCTTGACAATTAACCACATGCGACTACTGCCTTGGGCTCCTGGTACACCTGGTTCTCCTCAGCTTGGTGCATTACATTTCTGCCTCATGGTTTCAGCAAACAAAAATTAATTCTATTTGGTAAAAACCTGTCTAAAATATGTAGAGATATAGAAAGTTTAAGGCTAAAAATGTTCACTACATCTTCTTATAAACATTTTTTATCCTTAAACTTTCTATATCTCCATATTTTGAACACGTTTTTATCAATCTAAGCAACTTTTGCTACTTAGTTGTCTTAAAAATATGTAAAAAGTTCTTTGTTTGTAAATAAAAGATCAGTTTCTGGAAAAGAAAAACCCAAAACTCTCTCCTTAATAATTCAAGATACAAGTATTTGCAGGTACCAGACAATAGTCTACTCACAAGGCTGAGTATATCCTTTCCATATCAGCATTTGAACTGGATAATTCAAACAATACTCAGCCAGTTTTAACAAATTTGCCATGTAAGTTTTTCACAGAGGATTTTTTTTTCCTCTAAAAGACAAAGTATCACAAGAAAATAAACATCTAGTTCTAGGTACTGATTCCCTCAAAAACAGAATTAGCTAGGGGATTCTTCTCCCCAGGGTAACATTCATAGAAAGAAGATTCCTTATAAATGGGCAAACTCAGAGCTTCATATGAAACATTTCTGAAAGGAAAGCATTTCTCTAAATTTATGATGTCTCTGGAGTTAATTCATTGACTTTGTGAACTGGAAATTAGTCTTTTCCTAGCAGGAATGTAAATTTACTATTAAAATGGCCTTTTTTTTTCAAGAAAGTTCAAAGTCTCATTCATTCATTAATTTAACAAATATTTAGCAAGTAGCTACTATGTGCTCACTCTTAAAGATGACTTGATATGATTCTCCATTCAAGACAGAAATCTCACTAGATGAAGCACAAAGTATGGAATATCACACTTTAAAGTTCCTGGGTATTACTGTTGTGGGTTGAATGGTGTCCCTCTCAAAAGATGTTGAAGTCTGAATCCATAGTTCCTGTGAATGTAACCTTCTTTGAAATTAGGGTCTTTGTAGATAATCAAGTTAAGATGAGGTCATTAGGATGAGCCCTAACCCAATACATTCTTATAAAATTGGGGTTTATTGGGATATAGAGACACCCATAGAGGGAAGACAATATGAAGACAGAGAAAGAATGCTATCTACAAGCCAAGACACTCCTGGAAGATAGGAGAAGGAATGAAACAAATTCTCCTTCATAGCTCTCAGAAGAAACCAGCCCTGCTGACATCCTGACTTTTGACTTTTAGCCTCAAAAACTTGAGACAACTGTGAGACTATTCTTTAAGCCAGGGGTCCCCAACCCCTGGGCCATGGCTCAGTGGCAGTTAGTAGCCTGTTAGGAACTGGGATGCACAGCAGGAGGTGAGTGGCAGGCCAGTGAAAAAGCTTCATCTGTATTTGCAGTCACTCCCAAGTGCTAGCTAGCATCACCATCTCAGCTCCACCTCGAGTCATCAGAAATTAGATTCTCATAGGAGCACTTGTCTCTAGTGCCAAAAAGGTTGGGAACTGCTGGTTTAACCCACCCAATTTGTGGTACTTTGTTACAGCAGCTCCAGGAAATTAATATAAATACCTTCCAAACTTTCCAGAGTAATGCCATATAGGTGACTGTCTATAAGGACAGAACTCTTGAAAAGCTATCAAAAGTAAATAAAAATATAAAAACTCATTTATTGTGGCATATGGGGGTACCACCTAAATCTAGAATATAATCTACCTCAAAGTGATCACGGACATGCCTTCACTTGGTGTCGTCACTTTACAGTTCATATTTTTGTGTCAAACTGAGTGTGCTTGTCCTGGACAGTAGGATTTTATAACTACTCTTTAGTTTATAATTTCAGGATTAGAGAAAGACTGTGAAGGCTTTCTCTAACCCAAAGCAGAGTCCCCATCAACTATAGCCATCAACACAGATGGTCCATCATCACTGAAACATTTTTAGACATAGCAGGCTCTTTGGTGGCCAGTTTTGTCCACTGGCCCAAGAGAGTACCCCTGTATGGGGTAATTCATGCTCAACAAAGGTTTCATGAAAACAGTTGATGTCATAATGATTGTTTACCTGTCACTATCATATCTACTAACTCTTGAACCTAACTGGAGATAATAACCCTTTATTCATTGGTATCAAGAAAAATTTATAAGAGGTTTGAAATACTGCTTTATAATTTTCAAAGGCCATGAAATTATTCTCCAAGGTATGGTGTCCTTTGGTCTCCTGCTATTCTTTTTTTCCATTTCACAATTTTCTTACACAGAGACCGCTCTTCTGACACAATTATTATCTCATAGTATTACTAAATGCTCCTAGAATTCATTCAATAGGTATGTTTTTTTTTAAATCTTATTTATCATTCAACAATGTATAGGTAGTTTATCAAATTTTATTGGAGGAAAATCGGCACATTATATTGTAAAGTTGAAGTTTTTTACCTTAATTTCCTTTTATTCACCAACTAATTACCAAGGAATCTGTTGGGCCTATCACTCAAATTATTTAACTAGGTCACTTGACTTTATATTTGTCAGTACCCTCTCTTTCAAAGAAAAAAAAATCAATAAATGGTATGTCTTTAATAGAGAACCAATTAATAGAGATCAGCCCATAATAGAATAGCTATTTTCAGCAGTTATTGCCTAGAAATGATTGTTAGGTCATACCTTTGGTTTGTGGCTATACTGGTGTCACCAAAAAGACAGAGACAATGGGCATGGACTGAAAGATCTTTGTGAACTGATACTTCTTACTCACCTTTTAGCATGAGTTGAGTCCTAAGAGTAAGACCACAGGTGAGTGGCAAACAAGGAGTTAAAATCATCATCAACCTTTTGTCTCAATCTGAGTAAAAACATTTGGGCTTCACTTCAGCCTTGGGAAAAGGACTTTAAAAACAACAAAAACCTATGCATTTCACTATCCCATCCCATCCCATCCCATCATCAGATATGCCAATTTCCCTAAAACAAGTTGATTCTTAGGCAGCTCCCCCTGACATTGTCTCGGAAGCTGGATCCACCAGGCCATCATTCATCTCTGTCAAAGAAGGTTACAAACCCTGCTTTCTGAGTGGTTGATTAAAGCAAAGAGCTGCAGCCATGGCTGCAGCACTCCTTAACCCTCGAGATGGTGCTGTAATTAAAACAACACATAATTCCTTGAATCCCAGGCCTTTCTGGAAGGGGTGATTGAAGAGTTTTGGCAAAACCAGAACCTGTGTTTAGGGTAGAGCTGACTGACCAATAGCTATGGGCCTCATCACCCCAGCTAGTTGTAGGAGTCAAATAGCTTTGTCATACTTGCTTCATCTCCCCACTTCCCATCTCCACCTTTAGTGCAGGCCATCTGATCTTTTGTTCTGGCAGAGATAAGATGTATAAATGATGGGTGGTTGACAAAGTGTACTCCAGTGCCACAGGCAGCTCATCAATCATTTTCTACATGTCTAAGGATAATTGATGCAAACCCTGCAGGCGAAGCTCCATCAGGTGAGAGGAGAGAAGAATTAAATCTGCTGTCAGGAGCCAAGCAGCTGATCTGTATTTAACATTCTTTTTAATTTAGCACTTGTTAGTTTTAAGCTTGAGTTTGTGGCCCCTCCTTGCTCTCCACATGTAGGGGAGTAGCCTGGGGTTTGCTCACTCCACCACCACTCAGGGGGCCTGAACCCATTGGCTTCCTGGGCAAGGCTCTGTAAAAGGAAAGGAGACAAGACCACCCAGGACTGCTAGGGAGGCAGAGGGAAACTTTCTGCCTAAGTAAAGCTTAACATCAAAGGCTTGGCTGTCAGGCGATTATCTGTCAACAGGATCCGGCTGGCAGGGTGCTACCTGCACACAAGGAAGGAACCACTTACTGCTTTCTTTACTTTAAAAAAAAAAAAAGGTAATAAAAATGATCTAACCCCATATTTCCTCTATGAAATGAGATTGAGTAACACTTCTACAATAGGGTTAAAGAGGTTTCTGTTTTCTTACTTCCCTTACATCAACCAAACAATTCCAAAGTGAAATCAGCCTCAGAAGGTGCTTGCTGGCTGGTAAAATCTGGTAATCTTGATGAATAGTCAAGACTGCAGGCTTCACTCTCCTTCTTGACTCCAACCAATTCATTGTTTTATCACCAACCTCACAGTCATGTACTCACCTACACACACTCCTACAACCCCCCCCCTTCCCCACACACACAACTTTCACTGTGCAGAAATATTTGCTTTTGATCACTCAGACATCCTGGTGAATGAGAAATTATCATATGTGCCACAATCACCTGATATCCAAAAAAAATGATCATCTATAAGACCCTTAACTCTAAAGTGACCCTGATCTCTTCTTTCAATGCTTTAGGGTCATTTGTAGGAATACAATGGTATAAAAAATGTTCTACTTGATATAATGCCAGATGAACCAGGTTTTATTGGACTTCCTTTTCTACAAGGACATGAGCTGACTGACATCTAAGACACAATTCAGGCTTAAGAGCCAGACATCAGTCCCTGAATTTGTCACTATGGCTTCTCAGTTGAAATCAGGCATCTCTCAAAGCAGAAGTCTGTTCTGCCTTGTCTTTCTGTTTCTTAGGCTCAGAGGTCTCAATTTCTATTTTAGTGAGGTCCAGAAGTGTGAACAACAAAGCACATTATGTTCTAGAATCACTGACTTCCCCAAAAACATCTTCCTACTCCGATTCTTTTTTATGTTTGCAAATCTAACATTGGGCCCCTTTCAACCAACCTCATAAACAGAGGGTTTATAGAGTGAAAGGCACTGTTGTGATCACACTGAATACTGAATTCAGGATTTGTATCTTGAATTGGAGTAGAGCTATAACTAGATACTACATTTTTACTTTCAACAAATGTTTACTATGTACCCATCACATGCTAGGCTCAGTGGCTGAGACTGAAAGTACAGCAGCTTATCCTATGGGTCCTTGGTAGCTGACAAGTTCACAAAAATACTGTGATATAAAATGTCAAGTGCTCTGTCAACAGACAATTCAAAGAGAAAGTGCATATCTAATAAACACATTTTTGACATGTTTAGCCTCACTAGAAATTAGAACAGTGAAACATAAATTAAAAGTTTTTTTTTAATAACATATCAAGATAGCAAAGGCAGGGGGAAAATAACACCTAGTGTTATAGAGAATATGGGGGAATGGGCAGTGATACAGACAATGGAGAATAAATGGATAGATATTGCCTAAAAGGCAGTTTTCCTAATGTGCTCATTAGAGCTATATATAAGATTTAAACAACAAAAAAATCTATTGATTAAAACTATATACAGCCAACACTGCAAATGATATATGATATGCACATAATGGGAGATTAAGGGATATGAAACTTCAGGCCTGATTACATTTGGCTGAGAGAAATTAGGGAAAGACTCATGGGAGAAGTAGCTTCACACTGAATCACAAAAAAAAATAGGTAGGGTTGTGTGTGACATGCTGATCAGGAAGACACTCTAGGAAAGTGTGTGCGTGGGAATGAAAAGGGCACAGAAGAGAAAAGCAGAGAGCATTTTGACAAGCAGTAGTGGTTCAGTTTAGCTGAAGCACTGAGATTGTTGAGGGAGCAGTGGAAAAGGAAGCTCTCTATCCCATTATACCAGGTTTTGCTGGACCATGAACAGTTCTAGTTAGTAGGCAAAGGAGTGGCCCTAGTTGCTTGTTTTTTTTGTTTTTTGTTTTGTTTTTTTCATAAAAAAAGACACAATCAAAGCCATGCCATAGGAAGTTTACTCCATTTGTACTGTATAAGATAGGCTAGGCACATAGAGACAAGAGGCAAGGAGACAGGCTAGGTTATCACAACAGTCATGCAAATTGTCTACTGAGAAACAATACACCTATTAACACACAAGGGAAAACCTAGTCTGGCTTAGTTTCGTTGAAAAGCAGCTTCTGATCAGAGAATTTTTTTTAAAGTCTACTTATCAAAACACAGGCTAACAATGATCAGTCTCCATTTACAAGTTATCAGAACCTGCTATCAATCCCCGATTAAAATTTCAAGATACAAAGAATTCTAAGACACTTTAAATTTACAGAATTACTCAGTAACAGAGGTGAGGTTCTACACTAACAGCCTGCCCAAGTGGGGTTGGTTACTAATAACTCAATGGGCTAGAAATATGTCATAAGTTATAAATATTTACAGTTAAATATATAAAAAAGTATTCTAGAGGAGTCTAAGTGGACATTGGTTGTAAAGCTGATTTTTTTTTCTGAGCCCTATGTTTTTTATAGCTGCTGATTTATGAGTCTGAAAAAATGTCCTGGGTCAAAAAAATATTTTTTTGAGCTACATCTGTAGCTATTATTCAGATATACTTATAATAATAGCTAATGTTTATCAAGTGCTCACTATAAGCTAGGCATTGTTCAAAGTACAGATACTAACTCATTTATTCCTCACAATCACCTTATAACATAGGTACTATTATTATCCCATTTTACATATGACCAAACTAAAATCAGAGAGGTTAAGTAATCTACCCAGGGTAATAAAGCTACTAAGAGTGAGAGCTAGGAATTGAACCAAGGTATTCTAGTTAAAAGCCCTTTGCTATTAACTTCTACTCTAGACTACCTCCCATTTAAACACTTTTCAGCTAATTTGCAGGTGTAAGTGCTGAGAGAGGGAAGAAAGATACCAAATGGTGAGGGATGGGAGAGTTGGGGCACTGCACTGAGAGGGTGCCCACCCTTAGAGAAGAAATATCAACAAACCAGCCTCGTTTAACAATGGGACCTGAGAATAGGAGAGAATAGTAGTTCTGGATAGTTCTTAGAACCCACGCTCACCCACCCAGCATGATGGTATGTACATTCCCTAAGGAGAGAGGGACATAGCTGAGAACCATATGCAAAAAGATCCCTCTAACATAAGAATCTGTTTTATGACTCACAACCAATGTCTGAACCATTCACATTTGCCCATTAGAAATAGTGGTTTGGGTAGTAGCCTGAGTAGAGACTTGAACAGGCAGAAGTCCTGAGAGGCTAAGGGGTGGGCCTTCTAGGATGGAGGAGCATCATTGTCAAAGTTGGGAGCTGGAGCAAAGCAAAGGAAGGTCAGCGCAGAGAAGAGTTACAGTGATGGAAAGCACATCAGCCCAGACCAGGGTGCATTTGTAAACTGGGTGGCATCAGTGCCACTGACATTGGTTAAGAAGCAGACTGGAATGATTCCTGAGAACAGAATGACACTTCCTAGAGGAGACCTGAAATTGTTAAAAAGGGAGAGAATTAGGAAGGGTGGTGAGATACTGAGAACCACCCATATTTAAAAAATTGTGTGGAAATTATTTTGTAATTCTTTTATTTGCCACAGAGGGTTTATTTGGGGTATATGAGTCTTCAGTTGGACTCCACTGAGTACCCATCACAGATGTTGGAATACAACAGAGGCTTCTTGGATCACAAACAAGAGCTACTCTAGCCAACTAATTTGTTGTATGGAATATAACCTGCCCAATGGTTATACTCCTTTAATGGATGTCTCCCTGTTAGGCTCCTGGCAAGACAAAGGAGAACTGTGTCCACAATACAAAGCTCTTGTCCTTGTACTCTGGGCTGTGCTACCAGCAGAGACTGTTCCACAGCCGCCCTAGAGCCTTTGGGCATCTTTATAGATGGGAGAACTTTAGTGACGGATTTCACTGAACTTTTTTTTTTCCACATAAGGGAGCATAAACATCAATCATTTTCATGAGTAAAGTCAAGGGAATGGCTTCACTTTGAGCTGATTTGGCACCTGGCCTCTCTCACTGAGCTAACACGTCCCACACATTCTCTGAGTCAAGACAAAGTTTGCTTTTAATTGCTGCTACAGGGGACTCTCTTGTTGACAAGAGACCTGCCTGGGCTGACATCAGGGGCCAGATTCCTGAGCCGCTCACAGTCACCTTCAACTTTCTTGACCTGGGAAGTGCTGACAGAACTTCAGCCTCCTGCTCTCCATTGTCCCCTTCTGAACCAACGAGTCAGTGTTTTCTATCTGTGGTGTGCGCTTAAGGCAGGAATGCAGAGGCGCACTTTGGAGCTATTTCAGAATTCTGAAAACTCTACTTTTTCTCCATATACGACCTCCATGAAAATGTCTTCTTTTCCTATTACCATCTAGATTCAGAGCTCCATGGCAAAAAAAAAAAAAAAAAAAAAGCTGACAAGTTGTTGGAGAATTCATTCATTTCCTTTGCCAATTCTCTCTTTCCTCCTCTCAACAGAACTACCAGACTTCAATTTTATGGCAACTATTAGAGCAGGAGCACTTTATGTGCCATAATCTGAGCTAGCAGTTGGTTAACTATTTAAAAAAAATATCTGGTTAAAATGCTACACCTGTACTTAAACATTTTATTTTATTTTAAATCATGTCAAGCAAACTACTTTGCTGATCTTTTGATATAGGCTAAAGCCTTTTCTTTTGCATATGGTCTTGACAGCATTTTAGCATGGACTGTTTTGTATAAACCACTCTCATTATATAGCTTCTAAAATTTCCTATTTTGTTTTTTTAAAGATGGATTAGAACTTAAAAAGTCTTGCAAGGCAATCTGAGGTACAGATTCCTTCTAAAATTTTATGATTTTTTTTCTCCCAAGCTTTTACAGCTATCTTTCCCATACTTAACTGATTGCATTTTTTAAAACTAAACCTCACTGAGTCTTTCCAAAACAGTCACCTAAGTTTTAATTTAAAAAGTCTCCTGTACTATCACATTTCAGTGTTTTTATAACATTTAATTAAACTGCCTTATTACAATATAAACACAACTAGCAGACTTAACTGGCTCTTGGTGAATATACAGTTCACCTGGTGAGACCAGAAATGCCTGGTTGAATGAGAGAGCATGCATGTGCAGTGCATATGCAGTGTGATTGTGCATCAGTCAGTGTGTCCTGTGGAAGAAAAGTAGGTGCTGGTGAGAACACCAGGTCAGTAAAATGTAAGCTGGTTAAGTAAAATGCTTCTACTGTGTGTGCTTGTGTGTGTATGCAGATACTACACACACATTTTTCACGATAGTATTTAGTTTTAGAGAATAAGATACGTACTTATTAAGATTTTTAGCAATACCAATATGAAGACAAACACCTTATTCCTATTAGGAAAAGCCATAGTGGCCAGGTAGGCACACAGAATCCTGCTGTCCTTATCAACAAATGTCAGTGCTCATAATGGCAGAACAGAGCATGTCTAATTGGCATTTCCCATGTGAGCAAAGAACTCTGTATCCATGCGGTTGGCTTTATAAGCTCATAGCCTGAAAAGTCAGAACTGGCTGCCCAGGCCCAGTTTTGGGGAAACATTTAGCCAGGTACCTGGTCTGAGCAGTATCCTACTTTCAGCACAATCTGCTTAGGTTGGCAGTGGTATCAGGAAGAATGCTGAGAGCCCTTTGCCCAAGATCATTATTTTCGTATTCCATACAGAGAACCTGTCATAACCATAGCTCTCTTGTGGTTTTTACATGTAACTCCACATTTCTGCCCATAGCTAAATGGCTCAAATGAAAACCTGAACTAAAGCAACTTCTCCAACATGCTGGCCAGCAAGGTCCCTCGAACGAGAGCAACAAAGAGCAAAATGTATCGCAAGATAAAAAGGTGACAGGATGGGGGCAGAAGTGAAGAGAAACAAAGAAACCAAGAAACACAAGCCAGGATGTAGGAGCTTGGGAGTAAGGTAAATGGACAGGGCGAAACAACTGGCAGGCAGAGAGAGGGACAAACAGATTCTTTGCATTTCTGTATTTCTTTGCAATATTCCCCTGCTACCTAAAGGAGCCCTACTAGCATTTCCTTAATTCCAGCAGCCACAGACCATTGAACAAAATGTTTTAATGAAGGGAAAAAATCAGAGAATAATGCACACAGGATGCTTATAGATTATCTGCAATTGTGAGTAAAAACAAAACCTCAAAATTACTGTATGAGAATAATATTCAATCTAAAATGTGAAAGGAAGAGAGAAGGAAGGTCCAACTGAATCAGTGGTGAATGGAAAAGCTAGCTCCGTCATGAACATCCTCAGCATTCCCAAGATCAAACAGGCCACAGACCTCGCTTCTCACATGAAGCTTCATCTGAGGGGTCATTGGTGAATTTTAGAAAGGATATTCCTTTCCTCTGTCAACCTACATGAATGGGGTTTGAATGTCAAAGCCCAGTGGAAGCTCTGAACTCTTCTACTGCACATCATTGCATCCCATAGCTGTCTAAGAACATATAGAAAAGGGTGATGGTTTCTCAAAATATGACCTTTTCTTAAGCTCTCAAGGAAGAAGTTAGGTCACACACAGGACTCTGTACTGGTTCACTTAACAATAACAAGGGGAGGAATTACCTACAAAAATGGGACACAATAAACATTCTGAAGAACCTTAGAAACTAAGGTTCTTCAAAGAAACACAATCCATGTGGTTGCACCACATTGGGATGGTTTGCTTGAAGTCTTGACCCTCCAGCTGGACACAGTTGTGATGTGGGGTGTGATCACCAGAAACCCAGACTATCCCTTCCAGCCATCACACTGTCCTCTCAAGGTGGAAGCCTATACCTGTTAGGAATCCCACCCCACCACCATCTTCACTTTATTTTGCTTTCCTGTCTTAACAGACAGTAGGCTATTTTAGTCTGGGTTTCCACCACTCAGTCATCAATACAAGCTTAATATTTCCTGCTAAAGAATCTAATTTCAGGTGTGATACAATGAGAAAAAAATAAATATTAAAATATTAAAATATAACTTCCAAGTATGCATTATTTAAACATAACAAGCTGTTCTCATAAACAATATTTCATCAACATTTAGCTGAATGGCTTATAACTTCATTACAAAGTGTTGTGGATAGTAAAGAGAGGGACTTGTGAAGAATGGGAATTCTCTAAACCTCTTCACACATGCCACAGCCAAACATAGGGACATAATCACCTGTCTATGTTTCCCCCTACCCACATCACCCACCTACAAAAACGTCTTAACAGGAAGAAGTTTAGTGGAAGCTGTTTGCTGCCATTCCTATTACAGTCAGCTGAAATAAAATCAGTTAAGTGTTTACAAAAAAGGAAAATAACAGAAATAAATACTATTTTATTTGCCTTTTTCAAAGGTCAAAAGGAAAAAATAAAGATAATTTGAATCAGAAAAAATGATCTAGATTTTAATCCCCTTTGAGTTCTAGGTTCTTAAAATGCCTGATTTGAAAGATATTTCCTAGGAATATCTTCATAGCTAAGTAGAAATGTCAAAAGTAATAATGATTATGTTTTTCACTGAAAATACAACCCTAGATTCATGCTTTTATGATGGGGCTAGGCAGCTCCCAGTTTCTATTCATGACCTACTCACAGATCACGGAGTGATACCCATTGAGATCTGGTTAGATCATTTAAGGAGTGGGCCTGCAGAGCATAGAAGTTCACTTCCCAGATAGCTAAACTGAGGCCCCCAAAGTGAGTGCTTCTCAGAGATACTGGGAGCCATTGATTTCTGAAAAGAATTGAAACTACTTTGCCTTGCTGGTGCTGAGGATACTGGCCCAAACTCCATTTATTCTGTGGCCAAAAAGGCCAGATTCAGGACTCCAACAGGGGCCTAAGTCCCAAGGATTTGGCCTTGTATAATTACTATTGAGTTTTGCCAGGAAGACCAGGATTCTTTTTATCACGAGCAAATAGCTAGCCAGAGGCATTTTGATAAGAACTTACCAAAATATAGTGTTAACTGTCTTTATGACACATTACTCCACTGTTTGTTCAATAGTGGTGATATCTAAATGGCACTAAGTGTAGAGTAGAGACAGGCAGCCTTAGAAAAGGTATGAGTGTCATGTGTGCTGGCAGCATCGATTTCAGCCATGATACACTTGGCAAAGACTGTTAGCAATACATTGATACAGAGGGTGTCAAATAGAAAGAGAGGGGTTCATCATCTTGTTACCTCAGCAAATGATTCTGGGTCATCAAGGAAAACAGATACTGATGAAAAAAAACAAAATCCTTTTCCCTGGGCCACCACACTGAACACACTGTATTTGGACATTTAAGGGATTGGTACTTGATATTGAGGATAAAAGAGAAAATAGTAGACAAGGATGGGCATGGTTAGGTCTAGAGACAATAGCAGAGGTGGCACAGGAAGAGAGAAAAGCAAGGAGAAAATGAAAAAAGAAAAGCTGAAGAAAGCAAGAATTAAAGGAAGGCTAAAAAGATAGGGTAGAGGAAAAGATGTAGTGATAGAAAGAAACAGCTAAAGGGCTTACCTCTCTGGTAGTTATAATTAATAATAATAATAATGATAATAAAACAATAACAATAATACTATAGAGGAGGCTTATCCCTCATTCATCCCATCTACCACCCAACCAACCACCCATCTATCCAACCAGTTATTAAATAGTTCTGCACACATTTGCTGGATCCCTTAATAGGAAACAGAGCTTGAAGGCAAAGTATCCATAGGAATACTTTGGAAGGCCCACAGGAAGATGGCAAAGTATCCTCAAAAAACCTACAATTATGGAGATGACAGAAAATTAAAACTTCATGAGGCATTATCATCTGCCTCAGCTAGAATCCTGTGCCTCATATAAGCACCAGCTTTTCAGACCCAACAGAATGCTTCCTCATGCCCATGATTTTAGGAAAGAATGCTTCCTGCATTATATCTTCACAGACTACCGTAATCCACCTGACTTCTAAAGTTCTTACATGTGTAAAAAACACTGAATGAATCTTAACAATAATAGCAAACAAAAATACTATTAATGACTGACATCTATTGACTGCTCATCAGACACTTTTCTAAGTGCTTTACAGACATTGACTTGTTAACCCTCTTAAAATTATCCCCAAAGTCCCAGAGCCAGTAGAATTTAAGCTTAGACAGTATGAATACCAAGCCTGAGGTCTGTTCATCACTGTACTATGCTGCCTCATCAGAAGACAGCATGTACAGATCAGTACTAGACAACATGAAAGGAGTATATGCCAAAAGAATATGAGTAGGAATTATTTTTCTGGAGCCCCCAATAAGCACACAGCAAAACATCCAGATCTTGGCATTCTTCAGATCTGTCCTAGGTGATTCAGGAGATATAAAAGAGATAGAAACTTCACCCCTACCTGGAGGAACTTTCAGGTGAGGAAAAAAAACATGAACTATGGGGAAGAAAAAGCACAGAATCAGCTTTATAGCCTTGTAGTGAGGGTATGCTCAGTGTGGCTCAGAGTAGAATCCAGAAATGAGGGCCTGATAAAAAACCCTAAAGTTCTAGTTCATGTTCAACTCCATCCTTCACTTTGTAGGTAAGCAAGAGGATGATCAGCTCCTGGAAAAGGAAGCTGTCCTTACAATATAGGAAAGATTCTTTTTATTTGCTAAAACAATTCAACAACAACAATGGAAGCTAACATTTGTATAGCACTTAATCTGTGCAGGCTATATTCTAAGCATTAACTCATTAATTCTGAGCTTGGGAATGAATTAACTCATTAATTAACTCATTAATTCTGAGCTTGGGACACTTATTATCTCTATTGTACACATGAGGAGACACAAAGAATTGAAACAACTTGCCTAATATTATCCAACTATTAAGTGGCAGAGACAGGATTTTAACCCAGACTGTTTGGTTCTAGATTTCTAAAAGAGTCCACAGACGAGTGGAAAGAGGAAGACATCTAAAGGCACCAATGGGTTAAAAAGGACTGCTGACACCAAATGAGCTTGGATACAGTCCAAGCAGAAGACAATCTGCCACAGCAGATGTTGGAGCATCTGATTCTAAGATGTAAGATGATCAGGTGTCTCTGGGCCCCCTAGGACACTGCTCCTCATTGCACACACTTCCTCAGAGACACCAGAGGCTACAGAATACGTACTTGCTATTCCCTCTGTTTATGACCCTGATTCCCCTGCCCAAATAATTGCATGTCTTAGTGCCTTACATCAAATGTCACCTTTTCAGAAAGGCAACCTCTGATCATCTTGCATGAAACAACATCACTTCTCTGCATCTCCCATCCATGTTACTGTGCTTGATATATATTTATCTTATTATCTGTCTCTCTTGTCTCCCTCATCTAAGAAGATAAGCCCTTTGAGCAGGAAGTCAGACTCTGTTCACTCCATGAACAGAGACCTAGTATAATACTTGGCACATAATAATAAATTTCAATAAATATTTGTAAAATGAAGAGATGCAGGAACCTCAGTGGGAATCATGGTAGGATTCAGAGAAGAGAAGAGAAATCATTTGCTCTCTTTGAGAATTTCCTATAGTAATATAAAGAACATGGATTCCCATCATGAGGGAGTTTTCAGTCTGAAAGGACACATGGACTCTGTCTAAGAAAAGCTGGGTCTAATTGTAGAGACAGGAGCCCCACCTTTGAGGAATTCACCACAATGAGGGAAGCACAAATGGCTGGGAGGCCAAAAAAAAAAAAAAGAGCTGACATGAGAGAATGAAGTAAGTGGAGAAGGTTCTGTTCATTTCATGACAACCCAGTCAAGGGTCAGAAGTGTTGAGATTGGAGGCCAGGACACAGTAACCATGGAGAAACAAAGGCAAAGCCCCATTTCCATCTGACCCAAATCAAATGGATTCCAGGCAACTGTGTGTTGATTGTTTTTTGGCCTCAGCCTTTTGGAAGCCCATTTCTCCCTCCTCCTCAAATATCTAATCAGCTTCTCAAAAATGGTACCTTGAGCCCACATAGACATGCTGGAAAGACCTCTGCCAGCTAATTGCCTTGATAACTAGAGCATCTCATTAATCTTTCCATTATCCAGGTTAATTAGAAGACTCCCTCCACCTCTCCTTGCTCTCTTTCCACTCTCTCTGTTCTTTTCCTATTTCCTTCTCTTTCACATCTCCTTCTCCATCCAGGTAAGACTCTCCCAAGACCATAATTCATTTACTTGAGCTGACAAACTAAGTTCCTATGTGTGGGATGAGCGACATACTAAAATCTCAATATCAACTAATGTCTAAAATAAAGAACAGGCAAGCAATGACCTATATTTTAATTTATTTACCCAGTTCCATAGTTAATTTTTTCTCTTCATATAAAAATATCGGTTTTGATTCAAGTCTTTGGGATGTATAACCTACCAGGAACAGCATGTAGTTTTGGTTTTGAATTGTAAAAAAGCATTTCCTCTGTTATCATTCCCTTTTTAGACATTTTCCCTTACACTAACTGCTGTTAGTTTTTGTTTTACAGTTTTTATTCTTACTAGTGACCTCAAAACATCCAGGGAACAAGGTAGGATGTAAAAAATAAAAATCACTACATATATACAGACATGTCACCCATGTACAAATGGAAAATAAAGAATGTGTAGTAGGACTACAGACAGTCCAGGAAAGGATAACAAGCTCTACTGATATAATTGAATCCATGAGAGTTACTATAACAAGGATGTATAGAAAATATTGAGATCCCAGCATCTGAGAAGAAAGAGCTGAAAGAATAAAATGGATATGCTGATTTTAAAAAGAAAAAAACAAAAACAAAAATACCTGGACAAATGAGGGTCTTGTCCACCCAACACCAGAACCAGAGACTGCCCTTCAAGCTTGTGGCATTTCACACTCAAAAGAATCAACTGAAAAAACTCTTTGTCCTAATAGGTGGTTTGTTCATGATTAAATATAAATTGGATTAAAATAAATTGAGATAAGCATATCTATGCCAAAACCATGATAGATTATTATAATAAACTAGGATGCACATTTGGGAGAAAGCCCAGAACCTCTGGAATAAACAGAATTACAAGGTTCCAGAGTATTGCTTTTCTGAAAATCCTCTGGGAAAATATGGTTTCATGGGGGAGGAGGGAATAAATCCATCCTCTTGACTTGTGGAGTGGCTGTCTGCTGATGAAAATAGGAGCATCAACATACTTCACCCAGAAAGCAAGAACAATAGTCCACTGCTGATATTTGCAAACCTCTATTAGCATCTGCATGGCCAATTCATAGGAGAAAAATGTATGATTGTAGGATGGGCAGAAAATCTAATTCCTGCCTTTCTTCTCTGACTCTGCATGCCTTGGAAGCTTGACATACTAGATAGATAGATAGATAGATAGATAGATAGATAGATAGATAGATAGATAGATAGATAGATAGATAGATAGATAAATGTCTTTCTAGTCTTAGGGAGAGATTTCTAGTCATTTTCCAGGATCCCTCTTCATTTTTAACTTATTCCATATGCTTTGCTACCCTCAGACCTCAGCCGCAGCAGCAAAAGCAATCTATGCTGCCCTGCCATTTAAGTACGAAGAGCCCCAGCTCTATTGAAGCTTGTCATCTTGCCTATTAGCTTGATGTCTTTATTCACAGACCATCTGTACCACTGAGAGATACAGAGGCAGCTAATGTCAATATGAACAAATGCCTCCTCTTTTACAAGAAATGTCAAACACAGGACAGGCTAAGAATGACCCCAGGAATACCAACAGATGTTCACTACAAGCCTCTCAAAAATCAATCCTTTCTACAGGGACTAATTAAGATAAAATAAGGAGCAAAAGTAAAGAAATTTGTGTCATATTATCAGGAATTTCATCCTTACTTTCCAAGCTCATTATGGGCAGATTGGCCTGTGCCCTTTGAAAAAATGCTAAAAGAGGGGCTGCAGCTACCAGGGCACCAGGGAGGTCTTCATTCGCCTCTAGTTCCAAACTACAAAAAGAAAATTTCTCAAAAAAAGAGTTAGTTATACTGCTGCTTTAAACAACCACACACAAAAAGAATCCATTTTCAGAAAGTCTCCAAAAAATAAATAATAGGATGAAAAGATATATTTTGTAACATTTTTCCATCTATAAGGGAATACGAGGGTTTGGCATCTGGGGCTTAAGAGTCCATACTGATGAAGCCACGGAATGGTTATCCTCTGCAAAGTAACTGAATATCTCTTGTACTCTAAATTTATGTTTTCATCCTTCATGAAAGGGCAGAATCTCGAATATGTGTTAGCCTCAAATGAACATAGGTTGGAATTACCTGAATTTTGAAACTGGTTCATTTTTGCCTTTATGCAAGAATATCTGCCAACCATAATATTTGCTCTTCTTTATTAAACTATTTATTACACACTCTGATTGGGTGATAACATTAGCACACTTCATCCTAATATAGTGGCCTTCAAACATTTCTATGCCAAAACATGTGGTAAATGATTTTATTGAGCCTAAACTATGCCCACGGGGTCACTTAAGGTGAGGTGCCATTCTTCCTATGGTAGTTAACTATACCCCTTTCTCCCTACTCAGAAAATTACAGAGAAGGCAGGTAATGGGAATCTGCTCATTTACATTAATGTACATCATTCATAAACTTTAGGACATTATCATCAGCAAAGCTTCGCTTGTGACCTCTCTCATAAAATGATTTCTAAACTTTACCACTGAGTCATGGTGAGAGCTCAAAATACCTTCTGGGTCTACCAACAGCAGAGCCTGGCAACACCCCTATAGAATCACAGATTCCTCCATAAAATCTCCACCACAAAGCAGTGCACACAGAGGGAATAGGTCAACATTTTGAAAGGATAGGTTATTTCTGTAGCTTATGAGAGGCTCAATTTTTGGCATCTCAATTTATATAACAACAGGAGAAAGGAACAAGGACTTTATGATCTGCCAAGGCCATTGATTCACTCTGTACATCATCACCCCACCACCAACACCGCACCACAAAAAGCTTCTGTCAATATACTGGCTACTACAGTAAGAACTGGGTATCCCCTGTCAGGTCTGCCAAAGTTTTTCCAAATCTTTCTATCAGTTCATAGAAGGGTTTTGTCTTGAAAGAGTCCCTTTTAATAGTAGAAATGACTCAATCTTATGTATCATTCCCTCAAAGAGCACACAAGCTAATCTTTAATTGATGGCACTTAGAACTCCAAGTCACTTTCTGCTTTTCCTGGTAAGGCTCTAAAATAAATGAGCATTTATTTATTCACAATTGATCCTTCAAGCTTATACTGTAAATCACAGCCTGAGAGAAGTCATCTCTAAAAGGGTTTACCTACAAGTCACCTATTCTGTAAAGCTTCCCTGGTGACTCTATTAATCCTGTGAAGGCTTGTAATTCACCCTCATGTGAAGTAGATCTCTTATATGTTTTTCTAAAAATAAAAAGCTATTTGAGGATGATCCATATAAGAATGCCATGTAATAAACCGCTTTTGGGAGACTGAAGCATTAACATGCCTTGGTTGAATCTCTTATCCAACCTGCCCCCCTTGCTGACGTAATCAAATAAAATTCAATACAATCTCCATCCTTCCTTTCCCCTCCTTTATGATGACACTGAATGTGGCTTTGCTAGTAAGTCTGTGACTCAGAGAAGACCATCTGTTAAGTCAGTATGGACAAAATCACACTGAAAGGTGATCTATTTCCTACCTAGCAAGGATTCCCAATTTGTGAACACCTGCATTAGGCATCAAGCAGATTCAGGGAGCTTGTTACTGCTCAGTCCAAGTGCTAACCTAGTTTTTATTATTCCTGTGTAAACACAAAAATAATCAGGTAAATGTGTACAGCAGTGAGAAAAACCTGGAAGCTCAAGAGTCCACTAGAAAATACTTGAAGATCAATGTTCTACTGGACCCAATTATGGCCCTGGAATGGCTCTTGAATGTGGGTCACAAATAGACAGAGCATCAAAGATGGGAGGGGAGAAGTTACACTTGCCAGATAAACCTCAACAAAATTCAATTTCTTGTTTATGTCAAAATGGCCACCATTACCAACCTCATCAATCAAAATGGCTGCCATAAAATGACATCTAAGAAGTCTTTCTCTCAAAGATGACATCTGTGAAGATATCTTTCTCAAGGGGACTCAGTGTGACTCCACTTCAATTGAGATCTGAGCCTTTGACCTGGAGGTCAAAGTGCTCTTCAAAAGGGAAAGTGGAAATATGAAAAGGGAGGTAAAAAACAAAGTCTTGCTGGATAACTCAAATCTAATAAAAAGGTCTGAGACATCTTATGAACAGGTTCATGAACGTTTTTTTATACAAAACTGGGAATAGGAGGATTGAGATTCTAGTCCTTACTTCCACTGGGCAAGTCATTTGCCTTCTCTGGGACTCAGTTTTCTCACCCATAATCTGGGTACCTGAATTAATGATTTCTATAAACTGCTCTAGATCTAAAAAACTATAATTCTGTGAATCCATTCTAACTCTCTGAATTATCTTTTCTAAGTAGAACATTCGAGATAGTTTATAAGTATTGGCTCCGGAAACTAGTAAATTAAAATATCAGCTCTACCTTTTCGATTTTCACTTAATCCCATAGCAGAGTAGAACACTTGCTCTAATGCATCTGAGGGAACACACATACTTACACAGACACACATGTGGGCATCCCACATTAATACCCTCAGGGCCCACAGTGGCTCCATCCTATCCCATCTCAGCACATAAACTATGAGTGATAACTTGCCATGTCAAACTGTGCTTTCTGCACGTCCAAGCTGGCGGTACTTGCTGCACCCAGGACCTGAGAAACATCTGCAGTTTTGTGATTCTTCCTCGTTTTCATTCCCATGATGCTCTCTGAGCCTGCTCGGATCAGAGAAAGGTCGCTGGCTCCATCTGGCTGCCCTCCCCCACTCCATTTTCTCCCTCACCACTCCTGTCCCCCCTAAGGAGTTTCTGCCCATTTTGTCACTTCCACCTGTTCTGACAGGTTCTCCTGCCTGACCCCAAGATAGCCCTTGGGGACATTAATCATATAACAGCCGGAGCCGTGAAAGAAACAAGGGTATGGCTGGATACTGTTACCGTCTCTGTCACCTACTAATCATGTCCTATGACACGGAGGGGCTTAATCAGATGGTCTGCTCGCTCATTAATCATCCTGGGCTCACTCAAACTTCACAGAGAGATTAAAGTTTAGCTCTGCTGGCTCCCCATGCCTCCTCCCATCTCACTCTCCTCTAATGCAGTTTCATTTCGGGTAGGTTTCAGGTTCCTTTTTCTTTGCCAACTGGCAGGGCCACTGGAAGTGTCAGATGCCTACCAATACCACAATATTTAGCAGGGGGAGGATAATTCCTTGCTTCCTTTTTATCCTCCCCTCTCCTCCTTCTAACCCACATGTACGTTCAGACATCAAAAATCTATTCAATAGGAAGGCTTGGAATTACATGGCATGCCTATACTAAGGAGGCAAGTGATGTTATATATGTATATAACATCTGATGTATATAACATCAGATATACATATATCTGTAAAAAGAACTAACAAAAGAGAATTTTCCTGTGCTTAACCAAAAGCAAGGAAAATTAAATAAAAGTCATTTTAAAAATTATTCATTAAAAGAACACGTATGGCACGACTGGCTGGCGAGTGGCTTCACCACTGGGAAAGGCACTCCGCCTCTGCAGATGCCAGTCTAGGATCATCATCACTTGCCACTCTGTTAAAATTATAGCCTCAAGCAAGTCAAAAATAGCCTGTATCCTTTACAAATTCTTTCCACACTAAAATAAAAATTATTGAAAGGACCCTCCAAAAATACCCTGTATGTGAGAGCCAGAATACATTTTAGCTCAGCTGATTCATTCTTATCCTGTTTGCAATTTTCTGAGCTTCAAAAGCAAAAAGCAAGTCCCAGCAAAGGGCTTCTCTCCGAGTATTGGTTTTCTACTTGCTCCGGGTGCTGTTGACTTTTGCAGTGCTGTATGATTATGGGTAACAAGGATAATATTTGCCCTCAGAGCCAGGAAAGAACAAATATTTTATCAACATCTAAATCATCTCTCATCTGAAAGGAAGGAGGGGCTGATAGCTCAGCTGCATACGCATAAGCTGACGAGAACAAGGAGAACAGCTTCTGGGGGAATCTTCTACCTGTGCAAACTTGACCTTTTGATACCTGCACCATATCCACTGCAAAGAGATCTGTCTGTGAAAATCCTAAACACTAATGCTGCCACTACCCCTCACCCTAGAGTAACTGCCCAAGTGCCACCTTGCTGTCTTTTTCATTTCCAAATGTGGATGCCCAGCTTGGGACTTGGGAAGGTGGGGTATTTCGGTGGATATTTTATGGGGGGTGAGGGTTTGCCCTGTTGTTATGTTTGTTTCTATTCACGGATCCTCCACCACTAGTCCAGAAATGACAGTAGGTGGAAACACTATCTTTCATTACACAAAGTATAAATAGTGTAATCTATCAGCACTGTCAATCACAATGATTGATTACAGGCTGTCATAGAGAAGAGTGACATATTAGAAAAGTTTTGTTAACAATGCCTATTGCTAGTCAGCCTGCCACAGAGGCTGGTGATTAATGTGTTGTCAGCCTGTAATCCCACACCCTTGGCTAATGAGGCAGGAATTTATCATCTTTACAGAGTGGCAGATGTCAGGGAGAAAGGAATCCAAGTGCTGGAAACAATATACTTTTTCTTACTAGGCCTGACAAGTCTGACAGGCCAAAAAAAACCACAAAGCAGCTTTGTATAAGCACCAACTTAAAACGAGGAACTTTTCATTTGGCATCTTCACTTTAAATAGTGCTGCAAATCAGCCTCAACCCCTTCAAAAAAAAAATAAAAAATAAAAGGACATGAAGAGAGAAGGGCACAATGCTGAGTTCTGTGAACTTTGCACCCAGTTCTTGACAGCAGGAGACCATAGGAAAGGTTGTCATGGCGAGCAGACAGCTTTCTTTGGAAGAGAAGCCCAGAGTAACTTTTCACTTTTACCTATGAACTTGTGACTGGGAGAGAGTCACAGCATCCAATGGCAGCTAAAGACGGCAGCTTCCCTTGCCACTGCCTTGGGACAGCTCTTACCTGAAGACACATCTTGCTTTCTAGAAACACTTCCCTTTCTGTTAGGGATGAGAAATGGGGGGAATAAGAAAGAGAGCTCTTCACTGGTCGCAGAAGAGCAGCAACAGGAAGGGAAGGCCCCTGGAAAATGACTTTCACGGATGCTCTGCTCTTACTTTCAGACTGATTTTTTTCTCATCTTCCTTCCCACCCATCTCTTCCATTTTTCTTGTGGGGCAATAACCAAAACTCTCTAAACCAAGGAAATTTAAGCCCAGTGAGGAAGGAAACTTCTCTAGTGGCCCTTTTATTAAATGCCTTGTTTCTCTGCATCCTATCCCCTCAACTGCATCTGCCACCTCTCCACACAAGTCTAATAAGGGAAGAGCCTGGATGTTTGTTAATACCCTTTGGGGCAAATATTGGATCTTCTCAGATGCTGTGAGATGCTTCTGAATCTTGACTATGTATTTTGACTTTGCCTGGGTTGTCCATTCTGTTCCAAATAACCTCTAAGCACTAACCCAACACATGAGACACCCATGGAGTACTGAAGATATTTCCAAATTTGAAGATTTAAACTCTTCTCTCAGCACTGATACATTCTGTTCCCACTGGAGCTGGGGACAAGGAGTTGTGGGGGTAGGGCCTGTCTGGTTTGTACCAGATAGTTACTTCTCCATACCAGCACCCTGTGAAGATGCAATGTGTTGCTTGTTCTCATGTCAGTCATCAAGGAAGGGGCAAATCTTAAGTGGCAACATTCTAACAGATGTAATCCTTTTTCAAACACAGATACTTCTGCTAATGTACACAAATGCAATATAAAAAAAAAAAAAAAACAAAGAGGGAGGCAGCAACCAGAGGAGAAAAACTCTGCCTTCTGTCAACAGCGCCCTCAGGCTAGAACACACAGCAAAGCAGTAAGTAATCTCCGAAAGGCAGCATTCTGGCATTAAAATGCGTGGGGGTCTCCAAGAGCTGGGACACACCCAGTGCACTGAGAGATGAGCTTAGTGGGCCAGGAACCCACATGCCCAGTAAGAAACCCAAGGCAATGCCAGGGCCTCCTGGGTGTTCCCCAGATCCAGCGTGCTGAAGGGCTGCAGACCTGCGACTGGCCTGGGGTCAGAGGCTGGATAGCTGGAGGCCCTGGGTGGAAGTGCCCTGTGGCTCCTTGGGGGACCTGCACTAGAGAGGAGCGCAACCCTGATGCTAATCAGACAGCTCTGAGTGAAGGGTGACAAGGGCCGGCGCCGGCTGCACTCTGCCCAGGCCGTGGCCGTCCTGACCGCAGATCTCACTTAACGATAAGCAAGGAGCTGAGCAGCCTCCTCTCTACCCTTATCCTGCTTGTGCAATGTGCTGAGAGAGAGGTGCTGAGTGAACCTCCCACCCACAGCATCCTGGCCAAAGGCAGGGTGCTCTGTCAGTCGCCCCCAGACTCATTCCTCACAGCTACAAGGAGACAGAGCCCCCATCTGGCTCTCCCACTGCCAGCTCCTCAGGGCCTGCCAACCTTTTCCTCCCCATTTCCCATGCTCGCTCATGCAGCTTTCATTAACTTTCTCAGCCAGCAATTTCCATCCATTTGACGACAGATTAGAAGTATTTCAAAAAGAAAGTCACTTGACCTCCCATAATGTGCTTCTCTTAATTACATTAAAGATTTTCAAATGTAACCATACTGGGTTTGACAGGTAAGGTTTTAATCAACTTCAGGTGGCCACTTTTAAGTGCTCCCCGGACTGGTGCCACAATGCTGGCGTCACCTACACTCCCAACGTGGTTCTAATTTAAATGGCTAATTCTGACATGAAGAAAAGAGGAGAGCCCATGGAGCCCCCACTTCGTCAGTGGGGGTGATTTCTAAATTAGGATTAATGCAGCAAGCTGAAGCATGGTTGGAGGTTTATTTTATGGAGGTTGGAGCAAGTAAATAACATTTATCCTTTGTATACGTCTGCATATAATTACAGTAAAGTTTTCTTGTGTGTTAAATTATACAAACTCTTCAAAAGTGGGTGCCTAATGTCTTTTTCTAAAGCTGTGTTATTATTTTGGTCAAAAGTTGTTTACATTAAACAAATTCAATTTACTAAACTTTGACATGTTTGCACAACTGCATACAATTTATGCTGGAAGTCTGAAACATGACTTTCAAATGAACTTTCTCAGTTTAACTCAGTGGATTGGGGTTTAAACATAGAGGTGTGGTGGCTTGCTGGACCAAGTTTTTTGTGGCCAGTTTCAGTGATTTCATTTTCTTCTCCTAAAGCCTTTTCATTGTTCAATGTTTATCGAGTATCTACTGTGGTCCAAGCATTATTCTGGGTTCTGAGGACATAATGATGGGCAAAAATATAAAATAAAGTAAAATAAAATACAATCCTGAGGAGCTTGAAGGTTATTTAAGGAAACAGGCAAAGTAATTAATAAATGACGATATGTTAAGCTGCAAAGACAACAAGGGCTAGGAAGGAGAGGAGCATGCTGCTTTGAGGATCCATAAAAAGCAGGGTCTGATCTTGTCTTAGAGAAAGGCTTCCCTGAGGAAGTGATAACATGAGCTGAGAATGGGAGGATGATAATGACAAAGCCAAGGAGATTACATAAGGAATTCTAAGTGTTTTAGACTGAGGGAACAGCATAGGCAAAGTCCCATGGTAGAATGGAGAATGGCACTTTAGAGGTACTAAAAAGAAGGTGTGTGTGTAGGCGGAGGTGGGGAGGGTAGAGGACTGGGACTGTGTGTGAGGGATGCTGATGGTATGAGATGGAGAATTGGTAGTAGGGAAACTACACGTGGTGGATAGGTAATGTTAGGGCATTTGCTCTTTATCCTAAGGCAAGACTAAGCAAGTGCAAGGTTTGAAGGAGGGAATGATTATGATTTCCTTTGCATTTTGCAAAGATCTATTGAACTGAGCAGATTAGACTGTGTTGGGGGGTGGATCAAAAATTGGTAAAGGTAGATCAGATTGGTGGATATTATGGTATTCCAGACTTCTAAAAATATAAACCATAAATATATAGTTTGTGCTAGGGTGATGATGGTGAAGGATGAGCATTGACAGCTTTAATAAGTGATGAGCAAGTGAAATTGGCAGAATGTTGGGACAGATGGGTCAACTTGGGTTTCTGACCTGCATATCTGCAGGGGTGGTGGTACCATTCACTGAGATCTCAGAGGCTTCTGAAGCAGGATGGGCTGTGTACATGAGGAGCATGCAGGGCCTTACAGGCATCTGAGCCATGTCAAGAAGACAGAGGCACCTTACTGGAATGCAGAGAGAACATACCTGAATGCATATGGGTGTTAGTTCAAGTTATGAATATGGAAGCAACTGCCAAGAAAGAAAGACAAGACTGAGAAGAAGAGAGGTCCTTGTTCTGAGCCTTGAGACATTTCAATATTTGTTGGCTGGGTAAACATGGATAAGCCTATAAAGAGATGGTGTACAAGTAGCCAGGGAAGTGGTTGGTAAACTATCTGGATCACAAAAGCCAAGGAAAGACAGTTTTCAAAAATAAGGGGTGAACAACAGTTTTCAAAAATAAGGGGTGAACAATAAGCCAGGCAAGATGCACACTAAAAGGTTCATTGGATTTAGCAACTTGGAGGTCATTGGGGAATTAAGCTAATGGTGAAGTAATGGGTTTAAAACCCACACTGACCTAGAACAGAGTAAGTTGTTGATTAAGTTGAAGGTGAAGAAATAGAGACCGTGGGAATAGAGAAATCTTTTAAAAAGTTTGACACTAAAGAGAGAAGAGAAAAGGGCTGTAGAGGGCCATGAGTAAAATGGTCGTTTAAAGGAGAGAAGTGAGAGTTCTCAAAATCTGATGGGAAAGATTGGGTTGTGAGGGAGAGGTTAACAATACAAAATAAAGAAGAAAAAAAATGACTCTGCTTCCACCAAAGAGGAAGGAATTGATGGTATCCACCCTTAGAAAGGAGGAAGACTTGATTGATTTTGCTGTATATTCCTGGAAGAGATTTCTCTTGAGGTTGGAATAAACATTTCTTTTGTCAGCAGACCAAAAGATATCCAAAGATGAAAGCCTTGTCACTGACAATGTTAAAGTCATCAAATCTTTGTAGGACTTGACGCAAAGTTGTCATAATTTTGGAAGGACGGAAGAAAGAGTCTGTGCCCAGGCTCAGTGGTAGTTTGGGAGATGAGCACTAAGGCCCTACAGCATGGGCAGTGAACTGGAGTTCCGGATGTGCTGCGGAGGGAGGGCTACGGCCAAGGTGAGCTAGGACTGTGGGGTATCTCTGGTCTGTCTTTTGGTCTGTCTTTCACATTTTCACAACTTTTCTGTACTTTTAGGAATATGCTGCCCATTGACCAACAAGTATCTACAATGTGTTCAACTACACTTGACCTTGTGGAAAACAGAGTGAAAGTAAAAAAGCATAACTGTTATCTTAGTATAACTCACAGAGTAATTAGAACAATGAGACAAACATACTTGAAATAAGAACAATAATTTAGCAAGAGTAATTCTAAGATTTTGAGGCAACGAGTGGTCTGGAAAGGCTTCTTGGAGGAGACAGAACCTGAACTGTGTGGTAGGTTAAATAGGATTTGGATTGGTGCTGAGTAGAGGACAGGGCATTAAGCTCTACCTCTTATATCCCACTTAACAAATTTTTCTAATAAAAATATTTCACTGAAGAAAAAAGAGAAAATGCAAAAAAGTGTAAAGAAAACAAAAATTATCTGCATTTCTGGTACCCAGAACTAAACACAACTAACATCTGGTTAATTTTCCTTCCATTTTTTCCTCTAATTACATATATGTGGATATGCATGTGTGCATGCATACACACTTATCACATGCACACCCAAAGGTAACATGAATATGTTTACCCTAGTCTATTGTTTTCTAGATAGCTTTCTGGTTTTCTGATTTTAAGACTGGTGGTGGTTTTACATTACAGGCATGCATAATGTAGAAATGAAATTCCTCCATAATCTCCAGAGACAAACACGTTTAGTCCAGTCATGTAGGTACATACAGTGGCATTGGGCCCAGGTTAGGTGCTCCAGTGATTCTCTGATGACAGATTTGTTGACCCATCAGTTGGATCAGAGACACCATCACCGAGGAATATCTCCCCAGGCTCAAGCAAGCCCTCCCACTTTCCTATCCCTAACAACAAGACATTTAGAGGCTGGTATTTTCCCAACTTTCAAACACGTAGAGATAAAGCTGCCATATTTCCAGTTGGTATAAATTTCTTTCTTCTCCAGTATCTTGTAGACTAAGCAATAATTGTACTATGGGTTTCAAAACTGCTCTTGGGATAAAGACTTAATGAAGCTGACTCATTCTCTGCCTATAAAAGGTTATTCTTCCCTTAGGGGAGAAATAGCCCAAGACAAGATCCCAGCAAGAATCAGAATTCAACATACATGGTTCAAATGCAGAAATTTTAAAGAAAGGACTCTCTAAAGAGCAGGGTCAGGGGAACCATGCAGGCACTTCAGAACCATGCAGGTACCCAGAGCCTAGCAGGAGGGGAAGTGCCCCCCGGGCTGAAGGGTCGAGGGAAAGAAACTGTGTTGACAGACACCAGGAAGTCAGAGTCATGGAAAAATGTCTTCCTTCCCCAGAGGGGAGAGCAAACGGGCTGTAGAGAATCAAGAGTACTTCCAATGCAGTCTAGAAACAGGATGAACGTGAGGTCCTGGTCCAACCACAAAAGGCCCAAACCTCCTTGACTGGGTGAATAAGGCCACAGTGAGGAGACTCAGAACACTAGAATATCATCTCTTTGTACCTAAGCCAGTGGGTCCTTCTCACACTTTGTACCTAAGCCAGTGGTTCCTTCCCTGGGTCAGCAACACCAGCATCACCTGGGAACTTGTAAGAATTGTAATTTTCAGGCCCACCCCAGGCCTACTGCATTAGAAACTCTGAGAGTAGGGCTTGGAAAACTTTTTCAACAAGCCCTGCAAGCTGCCACTTGAGGACCCCTGCTCTAAGCTAACAGATATCCTTTGAAAAGAGGTCTAATGAGCGACACCTGGAAGCTCTGATCCAGTCAAGGCCACTGATTAGCTACATGCAGTCCTCTATCCCAACCCCTTGAGCTCATCCACCCCCGACAGCCCTTGATTAGAGAAGGCCCAGAACTTGGGAAGCAGTGAGGCTCTTACAAAAGACCAATGATTAAAATAAGTCCTCTGAAGCTCTCTGTGTCTGGGCAGAAATCACTGCTCTGGGACTCCAGGGGAGATATTTTAGAATGATGGAGTCTTTGTTACCAGCAGCCTCTGCCTCTGAGGACTCTCTCCTCACTCTGGAAAAAGGATGGACATGACCAGGACTCTGCTATTGCTAACAACACTGGGAGATGATGTATTTCTGCTAATGGCACCTTCTGTTGCTGCAGAGAAGCTGTTCTCGCTTCCTCTTGTCCCACAGAGAATCTGGCAGCCTCTAGAAGATGTAAGAGAGACCCGAGGACATTTGGAAGATGCACTACATGGGAAGGGTGTTTTCAATTTGATTTACCTTCCATCTCCTACAAGGAACCAATAGTTAGTACCACACTGCATCACAAGCCCAGCACACACCAAGAGTGGGCCTGGGGGAGACTAAATAACCCTTGTCAAGTGCAGGAAGGGTAATCACATGGATACTTGTGACTGGCTTCTCCAAAGATAAAATAACCTAGAATTAGCTTAAGTACAGCAGGAGGGACTCAGGAAGGAAATGCAGAAATGACAGTGGGTTGTTTTATGGCTAGAAACCCATAGGGGTTCCCATCCACTGCCTGAAGAACAAATAGTTTGTGAATTCATTCTTGGTATGCTATTGACAGGCTTAGAGTAAAAGCAATTATTCTGGGGTTAAGTAAGACCTTAAGCTTTTAAGTGTAGTGGGTAAAAATATTTAGAAGCTTAGGTTTGTACTATGCAAGAATATCCCATACACAAAATCGGAATACCTCTTAAATGTCAGATGTGCACATTTATTCACAGGCACTGATAACTATTGAAAGCTGAAGAATTATTTCAAATGGAGGTCATACCAGTGTCAAATAGGTTGACAATCACTCATTCATTTTCTCATTCAACAAATGCTTATTCAGCACTATATTAGTTTTCTAAGGCTGCTTTGTGATTCCATTTATTTCTAAAAAAGGCAAAATTTTAGTAACAGAAATCAATCAGTGCTACCAGTAAGTGGAGATGATAGGACTGGTTAACTACAAAGGGGCAGGAGATAAATTGTAGAGAAGATGTAACAGCTCTTTACCTTGACAGTGGTGGTAATTACCATACTGTATGTGTTTGTCAAGATTCAAAAACTCGACACTAAAAAGAGTGAATTTCACTGTATGTAAATTATTCCTCAACAATTCTTACTATTAAATAAATCTCTACTTTTCTCTAAGTGAAAGAATAAATCTCTACTCTTCTCTAAGTGATAAAAAGCCACTGGAAAAGCAATATGGATTGTGTCTTCCCATTTATGTGAAAAACTACATGAAAAGGTGGAGAGTTTTCATGTATGTGTAAAATTTTGAATAATTTTAATAGTAGTTACTTCTGTTAAGATGAGCATTTAATATGTAATATTTTTGCATTAAAAATAGTTTCTAAAAGGAATTACTAGATATGGAAATGTTACATTTCTTTAAAATTTTCTGAATGCTCACTTGTAATTTCTCTACTTATCTCATAGACTTTTAATAGTTTGTAGACTGGCATCAGTCCATGGACAACTTATATAGATAATTTCCTGGAATAAAAATGTAACATATATTTTAAAAATTACACATTTAAGAATGAGTAATATTATAATACATAATAATATGTGCTTTTAATTAACCTATTCCCTTTCAGTATAGTGTTCCCTGGCAATAAAAGGAGATCATAAATGAACATGTAAAATATAATTCTACATTTATTTCATAAATATGTATCTTCTAAATATGTTTACTGAAAATATTCTGGTAGTTCATTCATCAAAATATGATTAGCTATTATTTCTAGGTGGGCTTATTACACTTAAGTGTTATTTCTTTCCTTGATATTTTCTAATTTATTACAATATGTATATATTGATTATATAATGGGAAAGAAAAGATCTATGCTTAGTAAGTCAGAGACATCAATGTATTTGGAATATATCCTTCTATTTTAGAGGCCAAGCTTATCAAAGACCTATAAGTCCTTTTACAATATGTCAATAGGGGTTCCTGTTCCTAGGAGGCCAAATTCCAGACTACCTCTTCTGGAAAGTACTATTTATTTCAAACTCTTATTTACACATTCCCACAATGTGTAAAGTATTATACCAGACACTATGAAAGGTGAAAAAAATGTGAGATAGTCTGTGTTTTCAATGACCTGAGTATTTTGAGTGGTATGGGGAAGGGGTGTTGAATTCCTCAAAGGCTCTATGGGTGAAGGAAACTCAAGATTGTGAACATTAATGAAAGACTGGGAGGTGAAGATGTTCTGGGAACAGGGACCAGCAGGAACCAAAGTATCGAGTAGGGGAATGTGAGACCCCAGTCCATTGTAACTGTGATGTAGGTATGTAAGAGGCACTGGATTGGGGGCCAAATCACAAAGAGGATCAGGATGAGGAGCTGGGCTTGTTGGCACTAGGGAGCCACCAAAGATTTATATAGGTAAGAAAGATCTGCCAAAGCAGATGTGAAGTCACACTTTAGTTGACTATGTGAACAGTACAGTATAAGTATGTGAGGCTGGTCCAGGGAGAATATGGAGATAGTGGGGCCAACAATTTGAGGGGAAGGTAATTAGGATTTTAACCAGAGCAGGATAAAGGAAAGAAGAGAACACAAGGAGAGGCCCTGGAGTGTATCGACTGTTCAAACACCTCAACTGAAGGATAGCAAAAAAAGAAGAAAAGGTGACCCAAAGTGTACAGTGCAGGTGGGAGATGGAGAACAATATTCACAGAAACAAAGAGTTCTGTGGGTGGACAGAAAATATAGAATGGCTCCTAGACACACCAGGAGAGGCTTCTGCAAATGGGCAATCTGAGGGGAGTCTTAAAAGGTATATCGCAGGAGTAAGATGTGGGCATGTTAGTCCCATGGCAAGAATTAGGTGGATACGGGCAGCAGGGCAGTGATGGGGTTTGCTTGCTGAAAAGAACGGGTCATTTGCAGTTTTTGTTGAAAGAAAAGATGAGCTCACCAACAGGGAAAACAAAGAAAGGCTGGGGTGGCGAAGAGAAGGGCACAGAGGCAAGGAAGCAAGGAGAGGTTCACAGATATTTATATGAAGGAGTGAAAGGCAGATAGGACCCAAAAACGGGGCTGGAGGGTGTTAAAGAGCTAGCGAGGCCATGGGAATGACACGAGAACAAGTAAGGCAGAATAAAGCTTCTGAAAGTGGTGAGCAAATAAATCAGGACCGAGATGAGACCACAGGCAGCTTTTTTAAACTTGGCAGTGACCCTGGGGAGAGCTGCATGAGTACAGTGCCAGGGGAAGAAGCCAGACAAGTTTTAGGACAATGGGCCTGATGTGAGAAGTAAAGGGGTTGGGGTGAAGTTGTCTTTAAGTAAGGTAATAAAGAGGGAGTCAGGGAGGAATGCTAGAACTTGGAGCAGGGAATGTTAGTAAAGTTAGGTGAGGCTTTTTTTTCTTTTTTTGCTAAAGAATCAATGAAACTTCATCTTTCAGGTAGGAGAAGGAGCTCATGGTAAGGGAACAGAAACAAAAGCTAGAGAGACTGTGTCCAGGAAGAAGACTGTTGCTGGCAAGAGGTGGGATGGAGGCGAGGGAGGATGCCTCGCCTTTGGCAAAAACAAAAGTTCTTGAACTTTCTCAGTTCATGGTGCCCTTAGCGCCTCACTAATATTTTTCATGAAGAGTTTATAGACCAAAAGAAACTCCTAATAGTTCCAGTCTGTGAAACAACTTAATAAGTACTTATGTCCTAACAACTTAGTAGCCATTTGACAAAAATGATGCACATAAATTGAAAAAAAATTTTTTATCTCATTCTTCAAGGCCCACACTCATTTATTTACCAAGGAGATGTGTGTGCCTACTGGGCCCTGAACAGCTTCCCAAAGTTTGGAATAATTCACATTGCCACCTGCATCTCCTGTTCCATAATGATTCATACTGTACTCGCTTTTTAAAACTACATCAATGGCCACAAATATACAACTTTGTAAAGGTATGATAGTATTGAAAACAATGTAAGCATGATCTAATGTTGGAACTATGAATACCTGAATTAGTAGTTCACACAGTGTCTACTGTGCTGCCTTCAAATATTTAAAATATCCTGTAGCATCCCTATGAATCTGCTGTGGCAGTTTGGGGAGCCTTAGCACTTAGTTTGGAAATGACAGGGCTGAGGAGGTAGGGGAGAATGAGAATGGAGAGGAGGGAAGCTGGTGGCTATCCAAGTGTTGCAACTCTTAATTCATAGATTTACTTTTATAATTAGGATCTAAGAGCCAAAAAGGTGTACTAAACAGAGGTCTCAGTGTGCAGCCTATATAACTAAATGCCATTTCAGGATTACCAGTTCTTACCACCTCAGCTTAGCTGTAGGGTGTGAAAGTCCTCAACTAATTTGCCATATGACTCATTAACCAGGGGAAATCATTTAAGTGAATACTAGCTAAACATTGACCAAGGTGGCCATTTAACCTTCAGGGGAAAATGACCCTCAACCATTGGCATACAGCCAAATTGTGCTACTGGCCCCAGAAATACCAGCACCCCACTCCTGAAATATGTTCTAAGGTTGCTTGGTTTGGGGTCAAGGAAGTATCAGGAGCCAGTGAGGAGGGAGGGGGAAGGATGGAGGGAGTAGTGGAGGGAAGATTCATGGCAAGTAAGAAGCACCAGAAAGGCAGCCCTAGAAAGGGATGAGCAGGGTGAGCTCCTCTCAGTGACTAAATCAATCACAAAAGCCACCAGGCTAACAAGAAATGAGGGACACAAATGCCCAGCCTTCGACCTTTCACTTGGCTCAAACCTCACCTTTTCCAGGACAGCCCAGCTACTTTCTGTTCTTTCATTTAAAAGCATGAAGGGCAACTGAACAAAGTGCAAAGAAGAGGTCAAAGGAAAGTGAATTAGTCTTTATGAAGAAAGGTTCTAGAGCCCAGGTTTTACCCAAAAAGGCCATGGGTATCTTATCATATAGTCAAATATCCTCCTCCTCCTCTCTCTTCACACCCGCCCCCACCTGCCACACACACAGACACGTTTCCTTCAGAAGACACACCATAGACTAAAGCAGGGATAGTTTGGGGTGGGCATAACACCAAAGTGAAGGATACTAACATTTATTGAGTATTTACAATTTTACAATGCTTAGATATTACTTCACAGTTAGGGGAAGGTGAGCTCACAGCATTTACAAACTTGTTCAAAGTTACACAGCAAGTGAATGGTGGTGGTGCCTCCAAAGCCCTTCCTCTTTCCTCTCTAACTCATTCACTCACCTACCTAATCTCCCCACCATCAGATGACAATTCACAATACACTCCTGAGGTCTCAAAATCTGATGTTGTTGAAAGGTAAAGGGACTACTCTCTCCTGTCATATACTGTTGCATATAGTCAACACTGTATCTGTCACATATTTCTTAACTTTATAATTCTTTTAAAAATTAAAATATAAAACAATGCTATGACACAAAAGAGAATATCTTTGTACCCTCTGCTATCAAACAATTGTTAATATTTTCTGATATTTGCCTCAAATATCTCTGCTCTCTGTAAAATACTTCCAACGTAACTAAAGCCCTATGCCCTGTTCCATCTACCTTAGAGTTATCTACTCCCCTGAGGTTAGTATATAACATCTATTTGTTTGAATAATTTTATTTCATTAGGATAGATCTATAAACAATATATACTGTTAAACATTTAAAAAATGGTATCATACTGGAAATATACTTCTACAACAAATATACTTCAATATCATGTTTTGAGATTAAAAATTTGTTTATTTATTTTAGCTGTTGTATAGTATATGCTGTTATATGAGTAAATTACGTTTTATTTTCCTGTTGGCTTTTGTATTAGTTATTTAGGGCTATCATAACAAAGTACCTCAAGCTTGAGGGCTTAATCAACAAAAACTTATTTTCTCACAATTCTAGAGAATAGTTCTAAATAAAGGTTTCAGAAATGCCATGCTCCTTCTGAAGGCTCTAGGGGAGAATTCCTCCCCTGCCTCTTCCAGCTTCTGGTAGCCCCAGAAATTCCTTGACTTGTGGCAGCATTACTCCAATCTCTGCCTCCAACTTTAGGTGGTATTCTTCTCTACATGTCTATGTATCTAAATTCCCCTCCTTTTTCTAATAGACACAGTGATTGGACTTAGGCCCTAACAAAATCCAGGATGACCTCATCTTCATTATTACCTTAATTACATTTGCATAGACTTTTATTCCAAATTAAGTCAAACTCTGAGGTTCCAGGTGGACATGAATATTTCGAAGAATGCTATTTAACCTGCTACAAGCTGTCCCTACTTTTTTTACTATTATCCATATGCTTTACACATACCTCGTGTCTCTGTGGGCACAGGCTGAGTGTTTTCTTGGGCTGACACCCAGAAGTAAAATTGCAGAAGTACAGGTTTTACTTTTACTGAGTGATGCCAAATGGAAAACCAGGTACCAAGTCACAGTCCCACCAGTTTCAACATATACGCGTTAATTTTTAGGCATAGCCCTACCAAAACCTGGTGTCGTTACTTATTAAATTTTTCCAGGTTGATGGGTATGAAGTGATATTTTAATATTGTTTTGTTTCTCCTCAATTAATGCTAAAGTTGAGTACCTTTGTATTTCTTTAGGGAGAAAATTCATAACCACCACTTAACGGTGATGACAAGAAGGTTTTATATCTAGGTCCTTCCCAGCACTAGGATTCTTCTAAGCCCACACATGAATTAGTGTCTTCTGTGGAGCTGCCTAACTCAAAGAAGTCAGTATGACTGTCTTTCTTCATATCTAAGGTCAGACTAAGCGCTTCAGTGGAAACAAAAATCAATCAATCAGACAAGGCCCACCTTCAAAGAACTTACCATATTATGGTGAAAAAAGACCTACATACACACACACACAACAAATATAAAGTAAGTGTCAAAGACAACAACTAGACAATTTTAATCTGCTTGAGAGTAAGAATGGGTTTTGTTCCCACTGGGTTCCCAACATTCTGGCTCATAGTAGGCTCTCAGTAAAGGCTTATTAAATGGATACATGAAGAGCTATATACAGTTGACCTCTGAACGATGCTGGGCTTATGGGCACCAGCCATCCCATGCAGTTAAAAAATCACTTATAACTTAAGTCAGCCCTCTGTATATGCCAATTATCAACTACCAGTTGAGCCTTGAACAATGCAGGTTTAAACAGCATTAGTCAACTGAACTAAAAGAGTCAACTGGAAAAACTCCACATATAAGTAGACCTGTGCAGTTCAAACACACATTGTTCAAGAGCCCACTGTAGTTTTTTGAGTCACTGAATGAATATGGGTTGGAACAGTGACAGTGGGTTTCATGAAAGCAATGGGTTATGAGGCTGAACACTGCTAATGAGCAGGATCTGGACATACAGAATCAGAGTAAGCAGAGTAAGGGGAGCAGTGCTTCCAGACATCTCATGAAGGAATATCAATATCTGGAGAATATGCTACCAAAGTCCCCTCTCCCAGGCACAGGGGAGGAGAAGTCATACTTAGTAACTGCTAACAGCAATGGTAGGTCTTTGCTACACACCAGGTACATAATAAATGCGTAACAAACATTATTCCATTTAATCCTCACAATAACCCTAAGAAAGAGGTACTATTACTATCGTCACTATTTGGAGACTCAGAGGTCAATTTAAGTGGATTGCCCATGGCCTCTAGCTTGTAAGTGGCAGCGCCAGGATGTAAGCATCGATCTCTCTCCCTCCCAAGGCCATGTTCTTAACCTCTCCTTTTACTCCCTCTATTTTTTTTTATTTTTAACTGTGGTAGAATGCACATAACATGAAACATCATTTTAGCCTTTTTTAAGTGTACAGTTCAATAGTGTTAAGGACATTCACATTGTTATGCAACCAATCCCCAAACTTCCTTTCATCCTCCAAAACTAAAAATCTATGTCCATTGAACAATAACTCCTCATTCCCTCCTCCCCAAATCCCCTGGAAACCACCATTCTACTTTCTGTCTCTATGAATTTGACTATTCTAGGTATCTCGTATAAATGGAATCATCTAGTACTGATGTTTTTATGACTGCCTATTTTACATGGCATAATGTCTTCAAGGTTCATCCATGTCACATACCTTGTGTCAGACTATCTTTCCTTTTTAAAGGCTAAATAATATTCACCTTTCATTTATTCCACATTTCATATATTCATGTATATATAAATAAACCATAATTTATTTATTCCTTCATCTGTTGATGGACAGCTGAATTGCTTTCACCTTTTAGCTATTGTGATGCTAAGAACATGGATGTATAAATATCCTTTCAAGATCCTGTTTTCTATTATTGTGGGTAGATACCAAGAAGTGAGATTGCTGGATCATACTGTGATTCTATTTTCAATCTTCTGAGAAACTGTCATGCTGTTTTCCATAGCATTTTGCATTTCTACCAATAGTGCACAAAGGTTCAAATATCTCTACATCCTCTTTAGTCTCTTTTATATCACTATCCATAAGTAATCTCACAATGAATATGGCTCCTAAATAAACCATACATCCTCAGACCAAACCTAGCCAAAGTGAAACTGGGTTCACTTCAGCTGCCAGCCACCAACCCATAGCAAGATAGAGCTGATGCTTAAGAAAATGATCTAATCCTCTAATGCAGGAAAGTGTGCCAGGCAACTACATTGGGTCCCCACCACTTCGAGGAGTCTGAACCCAGAAGTATTCTTCAGTATCCAGGAAGTACTTATCAGGAGCCTATACGACACTCCTCCAGGTATCTTATGACCTCTTTATTCCCTTGGAATTCAGTTTATTTTCCATCACCAACCATTGTCAGTGACTGCACTGAAATGCTGTGCCAATTGCTTCTTTGTCTGAGAGAAGGACATTTATCATTTGCTCTTATAAATCTAAAAACATAACCAACCCGTGGGCGTTGGCTCACATTACACTCTGTAATTTCAGTTAGTGAGTTAATGGTAAAGATGCATTAACATTCTGTTTGTGGTTTAAAATACATATTTACACAGTTTGACTTTTCATATCCTCAAACTTATAATTTATCCATCATTATGTTCTCTATTCTCTACTCTTAAACATTAACTGCCCTCATTTAGGTGATGAAAGATGGGGAGGCAAGCTGTAGTGGTTTCATGCATATGGAAAGCCTATCATCCCATAGCAGAGTGGTGCACTCTTGTCCTGTGGTCTGGGAAGGAAAAGGATCTGGCTGAAACCTCTGAGTTAATGGGTTCATGCAGAGCTGTTGCCTCCAAACATAACAGACAAGGATGACTGAGCTGGAGCCTTGTGTCAACTCTACCATTTTATATTTGGGGCTAGAGAGAGCCATGACCTTTACTGTGCATACCAAAGGCTCAGATTTTCACACAAAGTGGCTGCTGAAGATCCTAGGACACTGGTTAACTTCCTGCTTCATCTTCCTATTTATTTTATTATAAAATATCTTCACTTTCTACCAGCACATTTAACTTTTCAAACTCACTCCTAAGTCACAAGTATTTCCCTGTATTTCACTGACAACTGAACAAATAAAGTTAGTGCTGCTTGGTGGAAGGGACACAGGCCTTGGAGTCAGACAGGGCTGGGTTCAGATCACAGCTCTGCCACTGGTCAACTGCAGGAACTTGGGTGATTCACTGAAATTCTGAGAGTCTGAGTGATTTCATCCATAATAGCTGGGAGGCACAGTCTCACTGCCAGGCCATAGCATTCTACACATTACATCTCATTGGTTCTACTACAGTACTGTATGAAGAATGGAAGGAAAGTGTTTTTTCTATCTCTAGCCTCAGTGTCTCACCCAATGACTTTCATAGAATAAAAATTTAATAAACATTTAATGTGTGTTGAATTAATTACAGGGATAGAAGAATTGTCATATCAAACTAAAGAAAGAGAATTAAAGAGTGATGAAGGATCCCAAAGAGTGAAGAAGAATCAATAGAATCACACAAGTATAAATAAAAACATTTGTTCATTTTATCCTAGAATGTGGGAAGGAGGAAGAGAATCTTGAAGATTGGGTAAAGGAGTAAATTTTAAGATGAAGGAAGAACTCTTTTACTGACCTTGTAAACTCTTTGCCCTCTGAGTTTGTACAGGCTAAAATGATCAGTATGTTTTAAAAAGGTTTAAGTAAACTCACTGACAATAGACTCATAAGGAATTGATGGCCATTTACAAAATAAAAAATTGGGAAATAAGTCGAGGGCCCGGCAGATTTCCCTTGCTTGTGCTTGGTTTCCCATTCAGAAACTATGTATCAATTCCTAATTTACATTCCATTTCTCTTGGGGCCTTCCTGTTTATTGGCAACCAATTAAATCTCTACCCTCAAAGACTCAATATATATAGTAGTCTTCTCTTATCCACAGGGGATATATTCCAAGACCCCCAGCGAATGCCTTAAACCAGTGATAGTACCAAACACTATACTATGGTTTTTCTTATACATACATACCTATGATAAAGTTAAATTTATAAGTTAAGTATAGTAAGAGATTAATAACAATAATAAAAAACTTATAATAATGTACTATAATAAAAGTTATGTAAATAGCTTTATGCCCATTATTAAGTAAAGTAAGGGTCACTTGAATATAAGCACTATGATATCAAGACAGTCAATCTGATAATCCAATCGGTCACTATGTGATGATAGCAGGTAGTGTATACAGTGTGGAAAGCTGGACAAAGGATGATTCACACCCCAGGCAGGATGGAAAGGTGCAGTACAAGATTTCATCATGCAATTCACAATTACATGCAATTTAAAACTTATGAATGGTGCCAGGTGGGTACTAGACTTATCGAGGGGATCACTTTGTAAATTATATACATGTCTAACCACTATACTGTATACTTGAAACTAATGTAAAATAATATTGAATGTCAACTATAATTGAAAAAAAAACTTATGAATTATTTCTGAAATTTTCCATGTAGTACTTTTGGATGGCGGTTGACCACAGGTAACTGAAACCCTGGAAGGTGAAACCATGGATAAGGGAAGACTACTGTAATCTCTCCAAAGAGTAGACAAATTTTAACAGAACCCTCCCGGAGAGAAATAAACCCCATCCTGAATCAGATGTTCAAAGCTTTATAGGAAAGTCAGATGCTTTGGGGGTGATTGCTTCTCCTTACTCTGGTCATGCAGCCATGTCCTAACAGACAGCAGATGGCTAGGGAAGGAGCAGAATGAAGTGTCCTCTCTGCTGTAACCCTATCACCCAGCTCTGCTAGCTTACAGCAGTGACAGATCACTCTCTTCATCAGCCTTAGGTGCTATTGTTGGACAGCTCTGGTGGTTAGAGTTCTGCCTATACCACTCTCAAATATTAGGCAAATCAAAGACTGTGCCACGGAGTGGCAGCATAATGATTATTGCTTCTTCTTCTTTCTTTTCATCTGGAGCTCTGTCTTGGGCTTATTGGTCCATTCTACTTCTGATCTCTGGAGTGAGACAGCTGACACTGATGTCCTCTTTTACTTGAAGCCCTTTAGATATTGAACACAGTCCATCTGGCATCCCCCTAAATTCTTCTTTTCCCAGGCTAAAAGCCCCCAGCTCTTTCTATAGTTGCTTTGATGCTCCTGCTTTGAGAATCCTCATTCATTCCTTACAATGACCCTGTATAACTGATTTTTTTTAATGGAAGATGGGGATTTTTGTCTCCCTTGGGACAATAACATGGATGGGGTGTGAATTGCAAATGCCATCCTATATGGAAACTACAAAAAAAAAGTGTGGGGGGGGAGGCACAAAATAAGTGTCAGATCCTCTAGGAACCTTAGAAACAATCCAGTGTATACTCTACTTTATAACGGGTTCAAAGGTCACAGGCAAAATATGGTTGAGAGATTAAACCCTACAATTCATAGGGCAGAGCAAGTAGTTCTCATCTTCCCTGCTTCCCTGGATGGAGATTGCTAGCCCCTGATGTGTTCTTCTGCTATGACATGAACATCCCTATGTAATTCCTCCACCTGACACTGGGGTGCACTGGTACACTCCCCATCCCCCGATGTAGATCTGAATGCCAGCCAACTCTAGGGATAATTTACAGGGCCTGGGAGATGATTTTCCAGGAAAACACTCAATTTAATTGGTCTTTGGTATATCTCCTCAGTGGTGATTTATTTATCTAGGACAAGCCAAAAATTCTCTCTCCCCACCTAGCAAAGACTCTGGTCCTTAGCTCTACAAGTTCAGCAAGTTTCTGGCTAGAGAATGTTCTTCCTCTCCACCCACTCAGCCTTTTTTTCCTGTGGTTTGCAATATAATTTGCTAAATATACTAAGATGCACTGTACACAATGGCCTATAGTTCCAAAGTGTGCCTGACTTCTTTTGGCTAGGAGCATCACTCATAAATCACTGTGCTGGCAGCTGCCATCCACTTATATCCATAACCCACCAGGAATGAAAGTTCAAGTTCTTCCACAGTGATGCCTTTTCCATTTACGACCCTCCATATAAATAGAACCCTACTGTCTACTCACACCCCAAAACACCAGTACCTAGCAGAGTGGTAGGACAGAGTGGTTACGCAGTGAATACTTAGTGACTGGAGTGCTTAAAAATATTCAAAAAGTAACTTAATTTATGAGTGCTGAGTGACAATAGCAGGCCAAAGCTAAGTAACTCAGAATGCTAACATGGATGGTGAGTCTGATGAAGCACATTCTGAGTGGAGAAAGCCAGGGCTTTTGAAGAAACAAGCAGTAGAAAGTTTCCTAGCCTTGCAAATAGCTTCAGACTTTAACCAGCCTACAGTTTCTTTCTACCAGCCCTGTCAACAAGCTACCATCAAGCAGTCCCTTCCAGGGAGGGAAAGGTAAAAAGTGTGGGTTGGCATGAGTTAGATTTTTCTACAAAGGTTTAGAAGGGCACTCTGGTTAGTTAAACTTAACCCACTGTGTAGGTCCCACCTACAATGAAGTGCTCTGAACTGAGGCAGTGCTAGGCTTTCCTGAGAAACCGGGGTGGAGTCAGGGCTAGAAGAAAATCAAACTATTATGTTCACTGCCTTCTAGCAGGGAAGTTTGGCTTCAAATATGTCAAGAGCAATCTTTAAATTTGAGGAGACTAACAAAGGGGCAGGCGGTATATATATATAAAGCATGAGTAGTAGGTAGAAGGAGTCAGCTACTGACCCTTATGGGTGAGAATACCTGCTGAGGGCAGATGCTTGTGTTTCCTCAGATACTGCTCTGTCTGCAGACAGGCTTTCTTTAGGTAAATTCTTTTATAGGGAGGAAGATGTGGCGGTGTTGGAGGGAAGAGTCACTAGGAAAAAATGGCAGATGTTTGAGTTACATGAAAAATGAACATCTGGAATCAAATCTTCCCTGCAAACCAGAGGGATTTTCCCTGCAGAACTGTCTTCCTTTGGCCAGAAAGCACATCAATAAGATGGTGGGTGACATGACAGAGAGCTGGTCTTCAAGGACATGGGGTGGCAGTGGAGCTAAGAGAAAAGAAAATTTTACACCCCTGTGAGATAGGGGCTGTGGACAGTAAAGCAGTCCCTGCCTCACCCAGCCCCAGCAAGGGCAGTCTTCAGGAGTGCATGCATGGAGCGAGCAGACTTGATCTTGGTTAGCAGAAGAAGCTTTCTCCTCCCAGCTGCTCCAGGGGACTGTAGAAAATACAGTACATGATTGCATTACCAATTTCTGTTGGCTTAACACAATGAAAACCCATATCTAATTTGCTGTCCACTATCCCCCCAGGTCCCCTTCAGCATTTACTGCTTTCCAAATATCTTCCTCCCATTGAATATCTGTGTTTCAGATTATTTGTCCCCAGATGTATTAGAATGCATTTACTGCAGCTGAATCTCATCTAGCGATTTCCTGTCCATATGCCTGTCAGCTCCAGGTCCCTTTATGCCATATCTCTGTCATTGATGGGGTTTATAATATCTCTCCATTTAGGGTAATATACAGATTTAATTAGCATATATATATATATTTATATATATTTTTTTACCAATTTTCTAAGTTATTACCAAGGATGCAGGACACAATGACACAAAAATCCCTGTGATACCCTGTGGCCTCTGAATCTCCACTGCCACAGTGAAGTGGTCCATTCAGCACACTCAAAGAGCTAGTGTTGAGTTCTTTTAACCATGTAATAGGCAAAAGGATCGTTGGTTCAGTGTAATGAAAATGACATTGAACCAGGACCTAAGTGAAGTAGATTCTAGCCCCAGCTTTGCTAATAGTTATGAGCTATGTGACCTTGAACAAGCCAATTCTATGTTCATTTAGTCAGTAGTTTGCTATCAGTTTTCATAAAAGATTTAAGAATAGTATTAATAGTTCTGATAACAATGCTAATAATAGCAAAATTAAGCTACTACTATGTACCAGATACATTAATTATTTCTAGCCTTCACTATATACCTATGAAGTTAAGTTTTGTAACCTGCATTTTGCAGATGAGAAAATTGAATTGAAAGAATTTAAAGGAATTGCCAAAGGTCTCAATGGTTAAAGCTGTGACTTGAACTGATAGCTTTCTGATTTGAAAAAAAAAAACAAAACAAAACATAATATTCTGGTAGAACCCTCTGGATGCTAAGAAAGAGGTGGCATTGAAATCGAGAGCTCCTCCTCCGCCAACCTTTCTCTCTCTCTAGCTGTTTGTTCACATGTTCTCCCTCAGCTCATAAACACTGCTGGGAGCCTAACATGTACCAGACCCTCTGCTAGACAAAGCATCTTCAGCCATGTGTGATTCAAGATTCTCAGAAATTCATTCCTGAACCTCATCTTTCTTGTAGAATCCAGGTAAACAGACATTACTGGGAAGGATTCCGTGGTCAAATGAATTTGGAGGAAGTGGAGGTAAGCAAGCTTCAACAAACTTCTTCCCCACTAGAATCCCTAGAGCCTTTGATATTATCCCAGTGTATATTTGGTAACTCTTACTTCCCACCATATTTAATTGTAAGAACTTTTCAGGGGCCGCATTACAGAATATCAATTATCCCTGGAACAGACCTGGAGAATTGCTCCAGTAATGGATATAAAGGGGACTTCTGTTTTCCAAAGCACTCAGCCTCCAGCAAGCTCTTGACTACTTCTGGGTTCTTATAGCATGAGCTGTCTAGAGGAGGACTTAAGCCCATGGAATATGCATTATTAGATAACAGTGTTATTAGATAACTCTTTATGGCCTCAATGAAAAGCTCACAAAAGTCAAAGGTATTCAATTCATCCTCCCTAACCCTAAGACTTCTTTTTTATTTTCTATCCCCCTCTAGATATCATTTCAATTCCTTTTTCCACCCACTCTAATGTTAAAATGAGTCCTTGCAAAACATGTGTTTTTGTTTCCATGTGTTTTAAAATATTTAAATAGTACTATGTTTATATTTTATTTTGTTTCCTAGTTCTTAAGCACTATTTTTTAACATCAATGTTTCAAAATGTAGATTTTATTATTCAGGTATGGTTAGGCCAACAGATCAAAAGATGATTGCCATTGAGAAGATAGTCTGTTAGTTTTCAAGAGGAGGAGGCATGCCACACCATGCAGGAATTCATGGGGAAACACCAGGATCAGTTAGGAGGCAGAAGGAAAGTACAAGCAAGGGACTTCATTGTGGTTTTTGTGGGAAGAAATGGATGATACAAGGTAACAGGCTTAGGGTTGGCTAGTTTGAATGAGTTCAGTAGGCTCTGAGATATAAGGGCTGTCTGAGTTATCTGTTACCTGGCTCTGGGATGACTAGTGCCTCCTGGAGTATAAGAGCCAGATAGAGGAGGTGGTTCAGAGTATGGGCTCTGGATTGGCTAGTTTTCACAGGAAAGGCCTGCTCCCAGTTGAGTCAGTTGTGATCTCTAAGAACTGGTTAGCCCTGGGAAGGGGAATGTTTCCCCCAGTAAGCTAGGCCCCAGATGCCAGAGCATCAAGAATACAGAAAATAGAAAAATGTATTTAATATAATATATCTCATGTTGTTACCCATCCATGGAATCCTTGCTTCTAAGTGTTGCACAGTTCTCCAAGGAAAACATCCATTATGATCTCCCAGAGCTGCCTTCAACTGAAGTTGCCTTCAACTCTCCACTACCACAAATAATACTGTAATAAAAATCCTCATAAACACGTCCTTATGGTTCTATGTAAAAATTTCATTGGGATATATATCTTATAATGGAATTGTTTGTCAGAGGGTGTGAATATATTAATTCAACTCAATAAGGCCAGTCTGCACTCCAAAGTTGCACCCCTACTGGTAGTGCATGAAGGTTCCTATAATCTCACATCCCACTAACATTTACCATTATCTGGCTTTTTAATTGTTCTAGTCCAATAGGTGCATGATTATAATTTATTCTTATATTAATTTGCACTTCTCTGATATCGAATAAGTTTGATCTCATTTAACTTTTTTTTACTAACTACTCAATACATGCTTGCTAAACCAACTCTAGGTGGGCAACAAACATCTAGTGGAAAATGCTAGATATATTTTCTTTGAGTTACAGGAGCAAAGATTGCCTAGCTCAGGCTAATCACACAAGAAATCTATGACCAAAGGCACTTAACTATTACAGAAACAAATAAATCTTTGTTTTAGGCTTTTATGAATGAGACTAGAGACTGATGTAAAATTTTAGGAGCCAAACCTCCATTTTGGACAGCTTGCTCCAAAATGACAGGCAGGGAAGCCTGAACTAAGGAAGGAGTACAGTGCAAATCTCTGATAAGTCAAGTTAGTTGGAGGCTGGGGACTTCTTTGGAAGTTCAAAGAGTAATCTCATTTCCACACTAGTGAGTTCTATAGTATGATAACACTGAAGTCTTTAAACAAAAAAAGACATAGTCTATTAAATGTCAGCTAAACAAAGCAGAAATTTACACAATAGAGTAAGAGTTGGGGTTTAATATTTATATTCTATAACATGCATATAATGCATATTTAGATAAATATGTAAACATATGTGAACACATAAATGTGCTCACCTGTTAAACATTTATATTTATATGTATATGCTTACTATCAGTGTGGTTCTGTAGATAATTTTTCTCTACTCCAAATAACCTCCAAACCTAATATCTAAGTTATATCCAGTTTAGTCCCTACTCTCAGATTGAGTTGCATAAATAGATTTCTTTGGTCTCCTCTTAGGCAATCAGTGGGATTAAAAAGAAAATAAAAACATAACACATTAATAAAAAATATATATGTATTTAAAACATATATTGCCCTATACACAATCTGTGGCTATAGCTGATTTTATATAAACGAACATACCATAGGCAATCTAATAGTGATGCTTTTATTTTTAAAAAATGTTCAAGTGTAAATACCACTAACTGGAAGCTGATACAAAATCTAATATTGATACCAGGAAACATAAAGGTGTCACTAGGCCATTCTCAACTTTATTTTCTCCTATGCCCCCAATAAGGAAGTCTTTAGTGGAACCAATGACAGCAAACCAGCTGCTGCAGCTGTTTCCCACCAAAGGTTTCTGGAGGTATAATAGCATGAAGACACAATGCATCTTGAAAGGAGCGATGGCTAACTTGCTCATTTCAAACATAAACTCTGACTCACCATAGGTCCTTGGAAGAGGCATTTGCTTCAGAGTGCACAGCCTAGACTACTCTCTGACTTAAAAAAAGGGGACAAATGGTACCCTCGGCATACTCATCCACACATCAGTCTGAATTAGCTAGTAAATCACAATGCAGTAGCTAATAACAGCCCTAAAGACTTTTGAGTTTTATAAGGTGTTTATAATGGGCAGCTCACTAGGATTTATATGAAAAACATGAGTCAGCTCCTGAGACAAAGCTGATATCTGGACAGTGGCCTTGTGGTATAATCTCTAGGAAGCATTCAAATAAATTGTACAATTTCCCTCTGGTCCAAAGCTGACCACTGTCTCATATATACATTTTCAAAATACCACATGGTAGGATAACCAAGACCTGGTACATGTTGGGTCTTCCCTGGCAACTGGCCATGAGGAAGAAGGTGATCATCTCAATGTGGCTAAATGTAAATACCAGGGATAGTTTAGGACCATGCCTATGCTTGGCCCCATGATGCATAACAGAAGGTATATAATATACATTTCCTACTCTCCCAATGAGCAAGATGGATATACACAAATGTCACAAAATACAATATGATTTGTAAGGTAGTAGTTAAAAGGAAGCTCTGGAGTGTAGGAAGTACTGAGGCTCCAATTTCATGAGAAGGTTTCATGGAGGACAGGATCTGAGCTGGGCCATTAAGGATAGGCAGAATTTATTCCCTAAAAGGAGCATGAATGAGTGAAGATAACTGAGCCAACAATAATAATAGCATATCTATTTTGATAGAAAGGAAGAGGAGGAAGAAAAAGAAAAACTTCAGACATAGACTGACCTAGATGAACTAAAATATTTGAAAGAACAATTGTAAATGAGGTCAGAGATCACAATGCAAAACTCAGAGCTGGCAGGAAATAATCACAGGTGCCTCAGACAGAAAGCTCTTGCAATGAAGTTCATGAATTCCTACCAGGCAAGTACCAATCCAAGTAAAAAAAAGATTGGCAGGATGAAGTCAGGTCCCTTCCATTATTCCTTACTATTATTAAAACAGACACAAGAAAACTTATCCATAGCCTTTAAAAAAAATAAAACCCATCTCCATAATTACCAGATGATTCTAGATTTGATTCATAGCCTGGTTTCAGTGAATGCTGATGTCCTGGAAAAAAATAATTGGATTCACTTGGTTTAATTTCTTTCTTCTTTCCCATAGTCCTCAGGTCCCTCTTTTTCATTTATATATTTTGATGTCAAGACTTTTTCTAATGAAATGTTGTTCTTCTGCTATCTAGCTAATTGAAGCCCTAAGCCTTTTTGCAAACGGTCCCAACGTAATAGGGACTTCACTGTTGAAAGCCACTTAATATTCTTCATACTACAAAACTTCTTCACACAAGAATCCCTATACACTGTAAGAGAACCACTCCTCTGGGCTGGGCTGTATTCTTTTCAAACCTAACTCTCTATGAGTCTTCTCTCCAGAGCCAACTCTAAAATAAATCAATCTAAAAATCCCTTTGAAAAATTCTGTCCATCTGACTCTATTAGACAGAGTGTGATTAACATAAAGGGAATAAGAATGTAATGTATACAGGTCAAGTTACTTAAAATATTTAATCTATAGAATCCACCTGCTTTATTTGGCACCCAGAGGAGGAAAAGTCTGTAGGAACCTAAGCTCTGTAGAAGAGGTCAATGTAGCGAAATAAAGAAAAGACTTAAGTCCATCTTTCTGAGAAAGTGCCCTCCTGTGAAGCTTAAAACACTGTTTCAGTTGCTTATATATCCCAAAGCCTTCCAAGGAGCATAATACACTGAGTAAATATAACATGAAAGGATGGAAGGATGGAAGGATGGAAGGATGGAAGGATGGAAGGATGGAAGGATGGAAGGATGGAAGGATGGATGGATGGATGAAAGAATTGGAGAGGTGAGGCTTGGAGGTAAGTAAAAACTTTGGAAAGTAGGTGAAAAAGGTTGTTTACAAAGAATATACCTGATCCCTTTTTGGCTATTTGATGAAATGAGAAGAAAGGGAGATACCTCTATTCATTCATTCATTCATTCTCCTATACCCTTGACAAATGACATAAATCACCTACTGCTGGTTTTCCTCCTTCTAAACACTGGAACTTTATGGTGTCCCACTCCCACTATTAGAGTAGAAGGTTGAAGTGAGAGTACAAGTTCTATATACCTGGGCCAAAAGTACTAGAGGGTATGTCCTGAGAAATATAACACTGATCTGGGGGTTCTTTTGTCCCCTCATCACTCCAAATTCTGTATTTCAAAAGACTCAAGAAGAATTCTTCTTAATCTTGAAACTCAAATATGATCATAAATAAATGGCAAGCTCCCAAAAAGTCTGAGAACTCTACTTCCTTCCGTCTAGCATGACCGTGTCCCCAACTGAGAAGAGATCTGTCTCAGTGCATTTTTTAAATATGAAATATTTTTTCTTCCGAGTGGTCACAGATAGCATAAACTGCCATTAGGCATGACAAAGACAGATAACCTGCCATTCGAGAGAGAGACAGCAGAAAGGCTGAATACACTGTCATTTTCCTATAACTTGAAGATCTCCAACTGTCTGGAGTGCATCTCAAAATCTCACCCTGCTAGAAAGCTTGTTTTGAATAAAAGTAAAGTGAATTTTAATTTTCCTCTCAAAATAGCTTTCAGTCCCCCTGAATTCTGAGGATGAGGATGTGGCCCCACTCTATAGCTCGACCCGGTACACAGAACCAGGACAGTACCATACTTACCTCTGCCCACCTCCTCCTTTCTGGCCTTGGCTGGTCTCTCTCAGGCCCTGGTTTGGGGCAGCAATTCCTGGCCCTGGGGCCCTCTTTTGTAGTTAGCAAAAGAAAACGGTGCTGGTCTGAAAATGTGAGCTGCTGCAAGCTAGATATACAAGAGCAAATATGATTTCTAGGCTATGTTCACGCTTTCTAGAAGTGTGAAAAAAGTCTGGGTGACATACAGTACAAAGAGAAGTGCACTGTGGCCCTAAACTAGGTCAAGTCAACACAGTCTTCACAGACAGATTCAGGACTATTTGTGAGCTAACCACATCACCTGCTTTTCCTTCTACTCCTAGATATAGACACAACTTTTTTTTTCCACAAAAGATTATAAAGCTGCATTTACTGGCCCTTGGAAAAGAAGACCATACAATGAGGTGTGAACTGGTTTGAGTTCCATAGCAGCCCCCTCTGGAAAGGTAACCATTGCCATTTTGTGCCTACTGAGGAAAGTTTATGGAAGCAACAGGGTGTCTCAATTACTCAGGCTCTTCTCCTTGAACTATGTCTACTCATCCTAAGTCCAGAAATTTTCAGAACAGCCAAGTTATATATTACATAACAGCGAAGCCCTAGGCCACCAGGAGACTTGAGTTCTAATCTCATTTTCATTTCTCTCTGGAATACTCAGTGACTTCCACAACCTATCTTAGTATGCCATTCCGTAAAACAAAGTACCACGTTTTCTGCATTTCTCTCATCAGCATTGTGAAGATCAAATGAGGGCAAGTTTCAAAATTAATATCTCTCCATCTTCATGTTCAGGACTTTGAAATGAGAACAATAAAAAAAAGATAAAACCAGAATAAAAGAAAAAGAAAAGGAAAAAAGAAGAAGAGAAAAGGAGAGGGAGGAAGAGAAAAATTGCATTGAGACTTTATTTTGTACCATACTCTTAGATGATAAGTGCTTTATATTCATCATTTCCTTTAATCCTTTAATCCAACTACACTTATTTTATTAAACCCATTTTAAAGATGAGGTAACTGAGAAACTAACTTGCCCAAAGTCATAAAGGAAATAGAAGAGTCAGGATTTGAATCCAGGTTGTTGAACCCTAAAACGTGAGTTCTTCAGCATGCCACCATGGTATCTCCCCTGAAATCCCAAAGGACAACAGCTTCAGGTACCTCTGCTGAACTCACACCTGACCCAGCTGTGGGGAGATACAACTCAGCCCATAGCAGCTACATTTTCCATGCTCTGTTATAGTTATGAGTGTTCATATGACTGAGATCTGGTCAATGGAATGGGGGTATTGGTGATGTGTGTCACCTTAAATACAGGCCCATAGATCATTCACCCAATAATCCACACTCTCACTCTTGCTTCAGCTATTGCCTGAACCCAGTGAAGATCTCCAAGGTCCAAGACAAACACAGAACCATTCCATGGAAGAAGCCTAGGTCCTTGAACGACTGGGCACTCCTCATTCTCCGTCCAGAAACCTTTAATGTGCTGACAGTGGCTAAGCCACCAAGACTTAGAGATGCCTGTTACAATAGTTAGCCTCTCCTGAGTAATGCACCCATCTCTTTGACCAGTATTCTTTTCATTACATATCAAGGGTTAGTGAATTTTATCCAAGAAGAAACATAACAGATTGACACCATCTCCAAGGTCAATGGTGGACTTCCAAAATGAGCAGGAAAAAAATAGCACTGGCCCCTATGGGGGTACCAGGCATCTCAGAGAGCACAGCCCTCTAGAGCCTTCTTTCAGGGACTCCTGTGGGGTCTCTTCCCTACACAGGTGAATAACTGGGAGGGGGAGACTGGGTACACATGATAATGATCCCTTTTCTTATTTAAACAGGCAATTTTTCTTCCTAATAAATGCTTTTTTTGTCAGTTCAAATATTCCCCTTTGGTAGGATCCCAAAAATAATTAGCCTTAATAGCTTGGCTGTGAATAATGCCACACAAGAAGGAGGTGGAGGTTAATAGGAACCTTCCACTCCAAAACTAAGTCACCCTCTTGGCCTCCCTCCCCAGAAAAGAAATGTAACAAGAAAAAGATTATAGGTTTAGCACTACTTGAGAAGAAATGTATATTTGAAATAAATGCATGAAATTCTTTTAAAAAAGCATGTGCTGAAAACTTCATATTTAGTTTGATTTGCTTTCCAAATCACACAGATTGCACAGTTGTATACAATCTTTAAACAAGTGCAACCCCTGAGAAGTGTGGATAGAATTAAGAGAAATAAAAGCTAAATCAGCCAGCTTGTAATCTTTTCTCTTTTTTCCTTCCTAAAGCTGTGTTAAATTGCCTATTGAGAACAATAACATATTTGTGCTTTTATAGGTAGAAGAATTGGTATTATGCAAAAATTTGGCTATGGTCTAAAGGCACATTCACACTGACCAGGACTGCATGCTGTTAATAATTTGGGGGATGCTCAAGGGAACCTGTAATTCCCTAGAACTGCAACTTAGCAGGTCAATGCATGCTTTGTAGGAAGCTCCTACAGATTCCAAACCTTTCTTCCAGAACCATACCAACCATAAGACTCAGTAAGCCCCAATCCCAAAGAAAACTTTGAAAATGTTAAGTGTCCCTTTTGACATACATTTTTCCTTTAACCTGGGTAGGGGCAATGACTCATCTAGGGTGAACTGCCAACATGAAAATGGCACCTAGGCATTCTGATATAGAACCTAAAACTGCTTCTGTGCCCATACTCTGTGATCCAATAAACTCTCTGGAAAAAAAATTATACCAAAAATAATTTAAAGGAAACATACACACGTAGGATTTTATACATAAGGTTAAAATCTAGAATCAGTGAGAAACTGGTTTCATAACTGACAGTAATTATATCAATTTGATAAAGAATTGTACAGTCCATAAAATTAATAAATTTGAGGACCATGAAGTAGTACAATATAAATATTATGTAAAAAGTAGAGCATTAAACACACATAGAATATCAATAGAAAAAAATAGGTTTGGAAGAGAACAGAGCAAAATGAAAAGTCATAGAGTTAGCATATTTTGAATACAGTTGGAGGATTTTCTTTCTTAATTTTCCTTAATGGGATCATAACATTGTTTTAAAAACATATAAAAATAAAATAAAACAGATGGAATGGTCCCTGGGTCTTTTAATTTTTGATTACCACACTTTTATCTGAGCCTTGAGATTCAAAGTCTAACCTCATATGTAACTTACAATCCCCCTTTTAGAAAACTCAGGAATTCCTCCATAAGGTAGTTGTGGAAGGTGGTACTACTTGGTTGCATGGACGAACACGTCACACCATTTCCAGACTGGCTGTTATATCTGAGATACAGAAAAAGCAAGTTGAACATAAGCAACTAGAAACATTAAGATTGGGAAGTCCTACTTCAAAACTACTCCACAGAGAAATCTATTTAAATATTCACCTACACATACACACACCAGCTACAGCAGCAGCACTAAAAGGCCTTCAGTTATACTTCAGTATAACTTACAAGAATAACTCACATTTTCTACAAACTGAAAACCCAAAAGGCAGGAAGAGGCTGCATTGCGCACCTCATGTCCATCTCCAGGAACAACTAAGGGATGGTGGCCACCAGCACAGCTCCTGCTACCCCTGAACCAAATATGTCTTCCTGTCATTTCTGACATGCCGATGCCTTTGAAAGATGAGTGAAGCAAGGAGTTTCCTACTCATTCTCTGTGAGGCTTATACCAATCTCTGGCTAAGTGGCTTACCTTTCATAAGTGCCATCCTGAAACTGTAACAGAACATCATTGCTAGAAGAGACTTGAAGATTTTGCCTATATTACTTTTTTATATAATTTTTTTCCCAAAATAATTGCTTCTCTTTACTGAGTACCTACTATGTGCCAGGCACTGTGTCGCACACCTTACATGCATTTGTTTCTTACTGTCATGACAAACTTTCACAGCTGGTGTTATTGTCCTCATGAAACAGACCAGGAAAATTTTAGAAATGGAGTAACTTGGCCAAGGTCACACTCTTTTAGGTGGTAGAAAGGGATCAGAACCCAAACCTCTGGACTCCTTGTCCAGGGCCCTCAAAAAAATGACTCTACCTCTTCAACCCATTCAGGGGGACTCAGTATGAACTGCTTTTGCACAGGGGTTCTAATCACTTGTCTGGTCCCTTTTGCTTGCAGGGTAAACAATGTCTGATAAACCCACAATGCTGTAAGTATTTATTACACTGCAACCCAGCTGCCAACTATCTAACCATTTTAATAAAAAGCTATTTTCTAAGGTTTATGTTTTATTGCGTGTATGACTCCCTTATTGGTTAGCATTTTGGAGTTGTAGAAAAGGTTATGAATTTAGAAACTGGCTGCATTCATATCATATTTAAAACTTAATGCTATTTTATTAAAGACATATGGGCCTCCAAAGTACACATATTAAATGTCATGTAAGAAAAGTAGCAGTTTAAATCATGGTCAAATTCATTTTTGACGTGACTCCTGAGGCTTCCCAAGATCTGAACTATTTCTTTGTAAATCTGGCAGTTTAACCACACTCATAAATCACTTTCAAAGCATATTATTTCTTAATTTTACTGCATTAGAGAGCATTCGGCCTACACAGTGAACTGTTTGTAGCAGTTATGTGAACAAAGTTGTACATTTAGTCATATAATGTGCAAAAGAAGAGGGCAGGAGAAGCAAAGAAGGAAAGCTTTTCATTCTTTAGTCTGCTTTACTTACCCTATCCATTTTTTACCTAAGCAAATGAAATTCTAGAGTTTGGATTAGGCCTCTTCAATCTCAAAGTGCAGAAGTTACAAGTTGGTACTGAGGGTTTTATGAACACGAGGAAGAAAAAAATAATTTGTAACTTAATCTTTTCCAAAACATCCCATGACTAAAAACTAGAATCAGTGCAGAAATTACATTTTTTTCCCACATTATACTGAACTGAAACAGATTTTTTTTTTTTTTTAAAAAGTGGCTTTGTGTAATATAGCTCTTGGTTCTTTTCTAATTATTCAGAGATCCAGTATCTCAACCTCGGGTTTTCAAAGCCCTTCTGATGATTAAATAATGTTTTTTAGATGTGTGTAACAAGTCCCTACATTTCACTCCCCAGTTTTCTCCATTTTACTGCAGAAGCAGGCTGAGTACAGTGACAAATTCCAGGATCTCAACATCAGCCTTGATTTCCAGATCCGCCAAGTCTGATGTTGAGTTGGAGGAGGATTAAGAGAGTTGAGTCCAAGGTCACCCAAACGAAACAGCTTAAGGGCTTATTTTTGCACCAAGCATCCTTTCCCCCATGTGGGCCCTGCACGTACACTTGTATTATCCACTGCTGTTCACTGGGGCTGCTGCACCGCCATCCTCATGTTGTCACCAGTGACCATGGAAACTCCTCAGTCATCCACACCAAACCAATTTTTCTTGCACCTACTTTTTGCCCTGGCTCCCTCCCTCCACCATCAGCACAAGAACAAAATAGCTTCGTGCAGAGCCACAAGAGACCGCCATGCTTAGCGGCCCAGGACTCCCCCAGGATGAACAGAAAGCCTTCTTTCTCTATCCTATTCTTTTCTTTTAAGTGTTATACTCTCATCAGAAGGTAGATGCTTAGCAAAAGTCTTAGAAACATTTCATTTAAGTATAAAACTCAGTTAAACCACCAGGAATATAGGGGCAATATCCCCTTCTATAGACTGAATTATGTTCCCCCCAAAATCATATGTGGAAGCCCTAACCTTTAATCTCTTTTCCTTCTTTCCTTCTTTCCTTCCTTCCTTCCTTCCTTCCTTCCTTCCTTCCTTCCTTCCTCCCTCCCTCCCTCCCTCCCTCCCTCCTTCCCTCCCTCCGTCTGTCTCTTGCCACATGAGGACACAGTGAGAAGGTGTCCAACTACAAGCTGGGAAAGAGCTCTCGTCAGACTCTGACCAGGTTGGCACCGTGACTTGGACTTCCTGTCTCCAGAACCATGAGAAAATAAAGTTCTGTTGTCACTCAGTCTATGGTGTTTGTTGTGGCAGCCCGAGCCATCTAACATACCCCCTATCTCAAGTCAGAATTACCTTCACCACATTCACTCACACAAACCAATGACATGGCAATACCACAAAAACAGAGATGTTTTGAAATTACACAGCTAATAACACTAGCTGCCCCTAATTCTACATAGCAGAAATGATGTAAACTCCTTACACGTTACCTCATTTAACCCTCACAACAAACATGGAAGGAGGCATGATATTCCTTGTATTAACAATGGAGAAATGGATGGTAGAAGACAGAAGTTCAGCCTTTAATTCACACCTAAATGTAATCCTAAAATATGGAGTGGGGCTGACCCCTAAATGAAACAGCAAATCTGAAAACAGCCCAAGCATGAACAAAGTAAGAATTGTAGGTTTTCCATAGAACACCAGAGCCACAATAAATTCAGATTTTAAACATTCCCCAAAGAGGAGCTGGAAGCAACTTGAATCACATCAAGAAAAAAAAGTAAAGGTTGGGTGGTGGGGAGGAATGAATAAAAGTGGGCCAAATAAAACATGGGAGAGATTGCTAAGCCAGGTAGCTCTGTGACAATGCAAAATACCAACAATGAAAAAAAAGTGGCTCACTTCTAAATTTCACTCATGAGTTAAAGGTGTCATGAAATAAAAGCCTCACTTAAAATCCCCCACTTCAAAAAATTTAAAAAGTATACATATATATGTGTGTGTGTATATATATGTGTGTGTGTGTGTGTATATATATATATATGTGTGTGTGTGTGTGTGTGTGTGTGTGTGTGTGTGTGTATACATATACATATACATATACATATACATATACATATACATATACATATACATATACATATACATATACATATACATATACATATACATATACATCATATACAAAACTTTAGATCCTAGACAGGAGCATTAGTTTGCTATTAAAAAGAAATAATGAGTCTAATTCAGGTAATATAACTCCAAATCTACTGCCGTATTTTAAAATTCGCATGAAAAATAAAATTTTCTTAAATTGTCCTTGGTAAAAAGGAAGAGCATAATTGCTATTACTGACAAAAGCACTGAACTTAGCTAAATTAACATCAAAGGAAGCCCCAATTATAGAGCATCTGTGCATTATTGATGGTGCCCTGTCTGTTAATCTAAGACACTCCACTGTAAGAAACAAAAAAGGAAATAAAAGAGCTAATTGTACCACCATTCTTCAGGGACCCCAAGGGCAGATCTTCCCTATCATGCTTGTGAAATAGGACCTTGCCTGGTCAGAGGGATGATGACACATTTGGAGTCAGATCAAGTGCATGGGCCCCAGTAATAAGCCCTGGTGACCACAGGTAGACAAAACAATGTCATAAGCTTTTATGACAATGAAAAGAACAAGTGAATGTTAAATATTAGGGACATCCCCTTCATCACTAAGCTTCCATGAGTTTTCTTTCATATCTTCTTAAAATTCACTCTTCTTGTCTGTTATTATGAACTGAATTGTATCCCCCTCCAAAATTTATACATTTAAGCTATAACCCCTGGTATTTCAGAGTGTGATTATCTTTAAAGACAGAGACTTTAAAAAGATAACTGAGCTAAAAGGTCATTGGATGGGTCTTAAACCAATATTGCTAGTGTCCTTATAAGAAAAAGAAATCTGGACACACAAGGAGATAGCAGGGCTATGAGAACATATAAAGACCACTTTGTGAGGACAGCAGTGAGAAGGCCACCTACAAGCCAAGGAGAGAGGCCTCAGAAGAAACTAGTCCCACCAACATGTCATCTTGGACTCCCATACTCCAGAACTATTAGAAAATGAATTCCTGCTGTTTAAGTCACCCATTCTGTGGTAGCGTATTATGGCAGCGTGAGGAAACTAGGAACTCTGCTGTTGGTTGCAGACAGTTTGGGCAAACTAGAACTCAAAGGCATAAATTAGGACTATGACATCTTCATTTTCTCCTTTTCACTTAGCCATAGAACTGTAAATAAAAATAACATGAATCAAACTTAGCTTCAGAACAATGTTTCTGATTTTTCTCTAGTGAGCCTCCATCCTGAAGGCTTCCCTGCCTTTCAGAATGCCAATCTGCCTGAGGGTTCAGTCCCTACCACTTGATGTTTCCATGGCCCCCAAGAGACTTTCTAAGCCACTTTCCTAAGGAAGCATCTTTATATTTCTCTCCACTTTGCTTTTGCATTTAATTTAAAAGAATAAAACAACCAAATTGCAAAAGCAAAATACCAAAAACTATCTCTAAAGTAGATCAAAAAAAGGTCAATTTGAAAATATACGAATTACAGACATAATTGCCTATTAAGGCTCCATCTCAAACATTACCAGAGATCACACGAATGAGAACTTTTCATGGCCCAGTTAAGAAGACTTAAATTAACTCTTTAAGACCAAGGCATCTGATACCATAGGGGAAAGAGTATTTTTGGCAAGAACATGTCAAAGGACTTTTTGGAATGCCATGTAACCAACACAAGGGGAGTTATTGTTGGGTCTCTGGCAGCCATGGGCTTTCTCCTTATGCCAGCACCTGAGCTGCTCGTTCCCACACAGACCCCTCCCAGTAGTGCCTGAAAGAGGGCACTCAGCCCCAGCTCTTTGACTTCTGTGGCCACTTGAGCACTAACACTAGTCTGGTTGCTCTGAATGCAGAACAGCCTGAGGACAGCAGCTGCCTCTGCACTGATTTCCCAAAACCCTGCTGAGCACAGAGCACTCTGCTCCCTCTCCTAGACACACAAACACAGACCTGCCCATACTTTCCTCCCACTTCAAACCCTGCCAAAGTTTCCTCCTCATCCTAAAGATAAAATCACAAACTTGGCCTAACAAACCTGGCTCCACAGCCTGGCTCCTACAATTCTCTGCCTAACTCATGTATTTCATCAAAATGGGTGGGGAGAAATGGTCACAAGGACAAGGTCAAATTGGAAATTACAAAGTTAATTTGACTTCCTTCCAAATCCTGCTCTTCCTACTCTTTTGTTCCTGCCTTTCATCACATCTCTATGCCCGGTTAATGAAATTTAAGGTATACCGGGGGGAAACATCATGAGCTTTGAGGCCAACACAGACCTAAGGAAGATTCTGATTCCATATTGCTCTATAATTTTAGGTGATGTATGTAAGTCCTCTGACCATCAGTTTCCTCATTTATAGATTTAAGCTCAAGGAGAAATTTAGAGATGATATTGTTAATTTGCTGGTATAATATCTAGTGCACAGTGAATAGTTAATACATTATAGTTGTTTTAACCCACATATCAGGAAAGTTTCAATGCATCTAATAATGTATCACTAGGCAGCCAGTCGACCCTAAGGCTGGCCTTGTGATCTTAATTATTTAAGCATCCAGAAAGCCTATAGAAGTTAATGCTGTGACACCAAAAACTGCCACTAACTTCACTAAAACCCAAGTTGTGTCCTAGTTAAGAGCTCTGGTTAAGTGGCCAAGGAAGGACCAGAAAGAAAGATGTGGGAATGAATGGCCTATCTATTAGTCAGGTTTCTGTAGCAACACTATTTCTCAATATCCTACTGGCTTACAACAAGCATTTATTTCTTGTGCAGAGATCTGTGGTTGGCTGGGATAGTTCTGCTTCAGCTTCAGACTTTGGATCAGGTTCAGGTCTGCTCAGTGTATGCCTCATGTTGTTTTCATAGCAAATGGCAGACATGCAAAGGGCGTGAGTAGAAACACATGACACTTCATAATGCCTTGGCCCAGAACTGGCATGCTGTCACTTCCACTCACAACCCATTGTCCAAGGAGTCATATGTCCAAGGCCAAAATCAATGAATTGGGGAAGTGTACTCCTTCCTTAGAGGAGAACCACTGAAGGAACAGAGAGAAATGAACAATTTTAGATAATGAAATCTATCACATTTTTCCCAATTTTTATGTTCCAGATGCTGCACAAAGTACCTAAGAAGACTTATCTAATTCCCCAAAAGTGCCACTTTCTTTCATGATTCTCTAGGTACATCTGTGCAAATATCTTTGGACAAAAGTGAACATGTTGGAGGCCAAAACGAGGAAGAGTATGGAGTTAAAGCACTGGGGTGCAGTGAAAGCCAACTCAACAGAGACACCATGATATCTTACCAGGCATTAGGTTTAATGGAGAATGAGACCTATTACATGCTCAGCACCTGGTCAGGCCCCAGGGACTTCTGAGAGTGGCCCTCACAGGCTACAACCAGCACATATAGTTGTTTCACTTCTCTCTACTATGGATTTTAATTCTCCATCTATAGGATTTTGCCAGGGTGCTGTTGACACAACTTTTCTGCAACAGACTAGCACTGATTCCAGAGGGTTCCTAGCCAAAAGCAAGGCAATGAAAAGCTCCCAAAAACTGTCTTCAAACAGCAATAATCTAAAAGCATTTATGTGATACACAAGATGCCATGGTGCTAAAAATGGAGAAATACAAAACCCTTACGCAATTCCCCCTCAAATGAATGTGGCAAACTGTGAAATCAGGAAGAAGAATGAAAACAAACAAACTGCAAATTTTTGGCTTCTGGAGTTGTTTCTAAACATGCTGCCTAAGCATGTTCCAAAAAAGAAATTAATTAAAAATTTTCCTTTCTTAAAATTTTACTATAAAGTAACTGGATATAAAATCTGAATATGTCTCTAGACAAAAAAAAAAAAAAAAACCATCTGTGTAAAAACAGAAGAGAGCTATAAAACACAAACATATCTAGGTAGTTAGAAATATCCAGAAAATCACCTGACATTTTTAGCTTTCTTCTGAATGTCTGGCATAGTAGAGAGAGTTCAACATATATTGGCTTATCATCTATTTAACTGTATATACATGTAGTTTACAATATTAATTATAGGCATACCCTAAATTTATGTAAAATACATATTCTTAAAAATATTGAGTATAGAGTACATGTTAGTAATTACAATCAATCTAGCAGTATTTTCTGATAACCTTTCACATGTTTGCATTTGGGCTAGATAAGGATAACAGAAGATATGAGAGACATATAATGTACTTTATAACAAGAGAGCACTTATAAAGAACTAGGCTAGGCATAAAAAACAACTAAATGAACCAAGCAAGCCACTAGACTGGTAAGACAAAAAAAAATACAATAGCAGCTAAGAGAGGAAAAATTTCATTTTAATTGCACACAGATTTGTGGAGTACCCCCAACACGTTTTCTGAAAAAAAAAGCTACTTTTTTATTTCCTAAAAGCCCTAATATGAGCAGGTAGATTTTGAGAGAAGACCTCAGAGAGCACTACGAGCAGTGACAGAGAGCACAGACCTCACCTCTGCCTCCCCCAGCAATGCTACCTGATGCAGAAGCTAAGGCCCAGGCATCATAACAGCTGTAGGTTTTGCCATTGTAAGTAATCCTTGGGTAAATCCTTTGAAAAATAAATATTCGACCCAGAATCTCTCTTTCCTGACGACAGATTCAAATTATCACATTTTCTTAAGGCAAAGGTTTCTTTCCTGCTCCTCCAGAGGACCATATTGAGGCAATTAAAAAATGGACCACCTTTTGTGATGGATCTTCCGACACTCTCTGTTCATGGTTCATTCTAATGGCTGAGCCTCTGCTATAGCCTGGGCACTGGAGACATGATAGTGAGAAAACAAAGTCCTGTCCTCATGGAGCTGACAACCCAGTGGATAAGCAGCTGCTTTATCTTAACGAACAGTTGGCTTCCCAATGCTTCTATTCCCTGTCTTTATGCGAGATTGCCTTTTTTGGTGGAAATCCGAAAACATGGACACAATGGAAGAAACTAGTTACTCAGGGGAATTATAGCTCAACTCCAAATGCAAGACTGTGTAGTACAGTCATGGAAGCGGGTGATCCTTGGACCCAAATAACTTACAGCTTTCAGTTTAAGGATGAGAATAAAAAAGGTTTATGGAAGGTACAGGTACTCAGAAGTTTATTCCTTTAACACATCGTATCTCCCTAGCTCCCTCCCCTTTGCTTACATACACATACACATACACATACACACACACATACACACACATACACATACACACGCACACGCACACGCACACACAGCCCCTGTGCAAATACCCAAAGACATATACACACAAATATACAAACTATGAAAAACTACACAAATTGCACGTGATAGGAAACCCAGGCATACCTGCATAAAAACACGCATAACGTATTTTCAAGGAACTATCTACTAATATACTACTATACCTATTACCATATCTTACCTTTAAGAGAATGGCCATGATTACAAGCAAAAATATACATGTTAAAATGCTTTCTAATATAAGCAGTGATTCTCAATCCAGCTGCCCCTGTAGTTAATCTCCCCATTGCTTCTGTGAAGTTCTGAAGATTAAATAGTTGGTAGCCACCTTTGTATATGTGCCTGTAAATAAGAGAGTTTAGCTTTAAATATATGTCAAAGAAATGACAACTGTGCTCTTTGCCAGAACAGGGATGAATAATTACAAAGCCAGGACATAATTAAGCAATTCTGACTGTCGATTCTTGAACTGTCTCTCTGATGTGCAGGGCTGGCGTGTCTGCCACGCACGCCCTCCTGGACAGGCCTCTGCACAGCTTTGATCTATGTTTCCCAGTGCAGCAAGAGGGGTCATGGTGTGATCATTACAGAAGCTTTTCTTTGGGGGCCTCAGCCTTCTCTGCATCTAGCTTGGTGCTCTCCACATTAACAATGGCACAATTTGATATCTAATATTTGACAAAGATATATATTGTCTTTAAAATTCTGGGGAATGAGCAAAGCATAACTGCTATACGTCCATTAACTAACAATATACAAACACAAACACACACATGTCTAGAAGAGGCCGCTGTAGTATTAGCTATCTCTCCCTAATGAATGACAGCATCTTTCTGTAGAACAATCAGAGCGCAGGCAGAAGGCAGCTTTTAAAAAAACAAAAGCCAAAACGCAGCAATGAAAGAGAACTGTGTAATCATGAGAGAGAGCGAGAGAGAACTTGCACTCAAGTGCCAAGGCCTGCAAGGTACCAAATCAAACCTCTGTGACACAGGGGGTTTATTAGCTCCTGGACAATTTTGCATTTGCGTCAGCTGAGAACACCCACACTGCATGTTCCCTACCTCCAAGGCAAGGGCTGTGATTGGAGAGGTATTTTTCCCTTCTCCCAAATACTTTATGTCAAGAATAAAATGAAAACAGCTCCCCAAATCATGGCCCCCTTGGTCATCCATCAGAGCCTTCTGCTGAATAAGCACAATAGGCCACTGCCTCAGAAAGGACAGAAGCCAACTTGAGATTCTGATGCTATTATAAAAAATAGGTCTTCACACAGTGTGCTCAGCACAGCGTCGGCAATTCACAGGGAGGAAATTGCTCTCCACTTATAAGCCGAATCCAAGCATACACATACCTCCCAGAACATACATATGTATATATACACAGAGATGGAAAGCATATATACACACCTGCATAGGAACAAACATATGTCTGTATATACTGTGACCAGGCAAGAACCAGCCTTTTTAACATCAATTTATTAATTCAGCAAGGAGCTCATTTGGCCTCTATCTGCAAGAAAAGTACCAGTGCATATTTCTGAAAACAGACAAAAGGAAATTGCCTGCCATTCAAGAGAAGCATACAGTTTGATATGAAACCAGAACACAGAGAAATTCTCTGGTACACTTGAAGGCTCATGGCATAAATAGAACACTTAACTGGAGGCCTCTTGGTTCTGGTCTGAGTCTGTCTCCATGGGACTGTGGGGGCCTAAGGAAAATACATTCTCTCCCAATTCTTTCACCCATAAAATGCGATCACAGGCCAGGTGTTTTCTGAAGTCCCTGGTTTGGAAATCATGTCATTCTATAGAAAGACAACATATGAAGGTCCCCATGCTTTGTCAGAGTACTTCTGCCTGTTCTCAAATAATTAATGGATATTTTCAAGCTTTATACAGTTGGTAAAGATGTTAGTCAATCACAGAAACATGAGCTAATTCTATAATTGATTAGAATTTAATTTGGAGCTTTGAAGAACATTTCTGCTTAAGTTGCTAATGGCTCAGAAAACCAGCTATTAGCAGATTTTAAGAAGTCATTTCCATTTGCTTTCAAAGACAGGTGAGAATTTCAGTTTTCTCTACTACCACCATCCCCCCACTGCCACTGCCATCTCTACTTCAACAGAACAGTCCTGCTTTCACCTGTTTTCTTCATTGAGGCCTTCCTATGAGGCTTTGTTTGAACAGAGATGTATGGAGAAAATGTTTAGTTCCCTGATCCAAGGTTAAGAAACCAGAGTTGAAGAATGTGGGCTCTGTGATCAGGATAAAACAGATAAAGCTCCAGCAATTACTAGCCTGGTGAGTTAGGCAGTCCTGACTGGTGAGTTAGGCAGCCCCAATTAACATCTTTAGGCCTAAGTTACCTCATCTGTAGAATAAGCCAATGCTCTTTTCCTTCTACATTATAGGGTCATGTGAGGACTCAGAAATCTATATACAAAGAACCTTAGAACAGTGGTGGACATATATAGAGCACTCCACCTAAATACAATATTAGGTACACTTTCAGATTTCCTGTGACAATGTAGAGCTGCCCATGTCAAAGACAATGACAGCAGTTGAAATATTGGTCTAGTAAAATGCCTGTATACATGAAAATGAGAAATGTAGGATGGGCACGAACTCAAGATATTATAAACGATTTATTTGTAGTACTTTGTTTGGTTTGGTGGTATAGCTTTCTCTGGCATCTTAAAAAAAAAAGATGCTGAGAAAGAAATTATTCCATTTGGACAAAATTACAAAAGCTGAAATAACTAAAGGCAGTCATGAGCAATATATCAAATCTGCCTCAATAAAGAAAACTTAACACTTTAATAGCTATGATACGAATCACTCAATTAATTTCCCACACGCTGAAACAGGTAACAATGCATTTATCTGCCAGCATTATACCCTCCATATCACATATTTCCACAACTGTTAGCAACTGTATTCAGCATAATGAGAAATAAGTTGTAGCTTATGGATTGAGGGAAATAAAGTGGCCTGAGGTCTGCTGACAGCCGAGCAGCTTGATGGAAAAGGTTTCCTTTTTCTGCTTTGGTTCTGTTTGGTTTTTTCCTCTTTTCTTTTTAATCATTTCCAATGCATGTGCATAGCACTCTAAGTCAATAAGCAAGGACAAACTAGACCTCTAAAATTTCTGGGCTAGTGTTTTCAACACACTAGCTAGGATCCCACAGGAAAGGACTATGTGGCTCCATAGAACCCCAGAGCAGTGATGGACTTCCAAGGGGTCACCAAGGGTCATTAAGTTCATTCCCCAGCCTCTGGCTTCACTAAAGGACCCAAACTCTTCCTGATAAGATAGTTGTCCATGTCCTTAAAAGTTTCCTTGTGTCTGAATCCAAGACCCAAAGCTAGATCTTGCCTACCTCATCACTGTTATCATTAAGATGATACCATGGTCACTTCTAGAGCCTCAATACAGACTTGGCTGGTAAAGAAAAGTTCAGTAAACATCATTCCCATGAATTCTACAGAGCTACATGGAGAGAACACACACCTGTCTCAGGTTACATTGTCCGATAAAGTTGCCTTCCCACTAACAATATCTCTGGGAGCTGTTGACCAAAGAACATCTCTCTCCTCTGGCTCCCCTTTGGGCCTAAGAAAGAAGGGTCTCCTCTGAAGCACTAGAGGAACACTACCTACCTGAGAAGTAGTAAATGCTCAACACTTTCCTCTTTCATCTTTCTCAGCTCCAGATCTGCAGAGTCCCCACCTTATAAATGAACCATCTTCAAGAAAAGGCCTGAAATCCATCCCAGGAACATCATCATCAGGCTGTACATGGCATGCCATTTTATTGGTCATAGAGCCACCTATAACCCATTGACTGGATTATAGAAAGACCCAATTTATACCCAGTCCTACTTATTTGGCTCATAGTATGACCATGAATGAAGCCCTAGTGTGAGATCTCTCCTAAATTCTAAATGCATAGAAGGCCATCCGCCGTGTTCAGAGAGTAACCAACAAAGTGAGACCAGGGAATAGGCAGTTTACCTTGGGCTTTATCACCTTCATGAATGCCCCTCTCACCAAAGCTTCCTCTCGTTCTTGTCTGGTTACTTTCCGGGCATCCAAAAACTTCAAATTGGGCAGCTTGTGCAGAACAAAGCATCTGGGAGAGAATAGGCAGAGACCATTTAGAAATGTTGGGGCAACCACATCAAAGATCCATGCAATTTGTCTGATATCCAGGAATTTAGTTAGATTGATGTCTTCACCTAAACTATAAGCTTCTTGAAGGCAGAAACATTTTTTTTTGCTGTTCACTCTCATGCTATCTTGGAAAGTAGCATTTGAATTCACTCAGTAAAATACCAGTTCATTTCTGTAGCATGAACATTTCTTGAGCACCTACGATGTCCCAGGCCCTAGATATATAGAGGTGATCACAACATGGTCTCTCTATTTAAAGGGGTTTTTAGTGTAATGGGGATGACAGACTTGCACAGAGAAATTAGAAATCAGCATAGCTATGTGCCAATATTGAGGTTACTCAGAAGTTTTAGGAGCACAGAGAAAGAGACCTAATATTACTCACCAAATTGCTAAAAACTAATGGCTGAAGGAAGATGAGGAGGAACCGGAAATCTCAAGCAGGCTTCAAAGAACCAAATCCTAAGGCAAACTCAAGCACTTAACTTTTCCTCAGTGCTAATGTTACTTGGGATAAGCAGTATACCTGTCTTTTCAGTGGACCCTTGGGTTCCAGGGCCAGCTCTTACATTCATAAGGTCATCACACATCACCAACTGACCTCCTTATGCTTGTCCAAGTTAAAGATTTAACTGATCATCTGAACACCAGTGATGACAACTTGGAGGCATCTAGGTATGAACTTTGTATTATTCATTTTTAAAGTCAAAATACTCTAAAATTCTTTGGAGTTATATTTTTCCTCCCCAGAACTATGATCCCCAACACCTGAAGTCCTGGAAATGATGACTCCCTACTTCTTGCTTCTTCCCTGGCCTTATTACATTATTTCCTGTTTCTCCCAGAGCCTCTCTTTTCCCCTCCAAATGCTCCCTAACCCTACCACAAATCAGAAAAATTCCACAAGGGGCTCAAATGACCTTTCTGTCTTCCAATAGAACTTCCACTAGCCTCAGTCAATGTCAGAGAAAACTTCCTTCTTCTGCTTGTAGCAGCAAAGTCTTAATGACAACAGATTCTTTCAAATAAAGACAAGTACAGATGGAAACAATATGTCAGGAGTGACGCTCAAAGGAGTAAAGACACCCACTAAGTGTAGGGTGGGAAAAGATGAATATTCAGGTGAAGAAAACATCAGTATTAGAAAATCAGCCAATGTTTAATAATGAAATGAAAGATGTCTTCACGAGGCTGGCAGGAACCACGATGACAACAGACAGCACGTTGTCATTTTGCCCCACTTTGGATCACAGCCCTGAAATCAAAGGAGAGAGAGAGAGAGGTGCTGGCTTTTAAGATAGTTAAAAATTTTAGATGACAAAGAACTGCTGTTTTTCAGAGCACTCTTCTTATACAATCAAAGAAACAGCCCATGAAATAAGCTGCCAGTCACCCTGAAACTAGGAGTGACTTGACTCCCATCCTGACAGCCAGCCTGGGGTTTCCAGGTAGTTGCTGCTTAGAGAGATTTGGCGGACACTAGGAAAGCTTGCCCCCAGTAGTTGGGCCTGAGACTCAGTCCAGGGTCAGAAGACCCTCCCTTAGAGATGTCTTCTTTCGTTTATATATTCGCTCACCCAACAAATAATTATTGAGCAGCTACCACCTGCTAGGAACTGTGAATAAGGTGATGCACAGAACAGACAAAGACTCTGCTCTTAAGAGCTTATGTACTATACTAGTACAGTGATTCTCAAACTTGAGTGGGTATCAAGATCCCCTGGAGGGCTTGTTGAAACACAGGTGGCAGGACCCCACCACCAGAGTTTCTGATCTAGAGTGGGAACTGTAATTTACATTTCTAATAAGTTCCTAAGTGAGGCTAATGCTGCTGGTCCTTCTGAGAACTACTGTCCAAGTGAAAATAACACCACAAGAAATAGCAGTTTGGGAATGATGAGGTTGGTAACGCAGCAAAGATTATCCTATCCATTCTGCTAATGGTGTGCCCTACCTTGCTCACAGTGCCCAGACCGCAACCAGATCTTCCTGCCCCTTGGTGGTTTGGAACTGGCTCTAAACATTACTGCCAAGTGATAAGTCCATGGGCTTTCTGCCTGCCTGTCCCATCTCAGTCTCAGAAGATCTATTTCCTTTGTTCTAGGTCATGTCAGGGTGTCAAAAGCTGCAGCTTCAATCCTGTGTATAATACAAGCTTGCCATAAAAATACAAGAGAGGATTCCCAAAGCCACAGGATGAAGGCTTTTATAATATCAATTCAACCCTTGTAAATTTAATCCAAGGTTATTTGTTGCACCAAAATCTCTTTACTGTGATGTATTACTTAGTTACTGAGGTTATCACAGCCATATCCTAAAGTTGCATAGTACATAAAACATTTCAGTTAACAATGCGGGAAGGTTAACTCCTCCAGATAACCTGCAATCACAAGGGCTAGTCCACATGACATGCCTCTGCCAGCTTCTACGAGCTATTGATGGTTCAATCAGTTTGTTTTGAAGGTAAAGTACAACAAAAGGGCAGTAAACGTATTCAGACTGTCAACAGGGGCTATCGGGAATGGGGCTTGCAGGTAAGTAATTCTGGGTGTTTTAAGGCTATTATCAAACAGCAATGGCTGAAGGAAGAGACAGCTACTAATAACACAGAATGCAGCCATCATAAACCACTTTATGGCAGAAACCCCTGTCTATAAATCCTGCGACACCTGGAGACAGCTTCAGATTTATAAAACTGCTTGTTAAGCCAGGACATTGCTTAATGAAAAGAGATCGATCTAAGTTCTAAGTCTCCCATCCCTAGCTCCAGGGGACAACTCCAGTTTTCCCGACCTTCCCAGGTAGCTGGGGAAAAAAAAGTCCCAGGGCTAACGGGGAGAAGTCAGGGGCACTCTCGGCTGTGACATGGATGGTGAGGTTATGAAGAGATCAGGGATCCTAAGAAGATGTTTAAAGACCTATTTGTCTCTGTCTGCAAGCAGATTCTCTAAAGGTGAGACCCACACACGGAGCTTTTCAGGTTCTCTCTTCATAAGAACGCTCCCTTTTTCTAAAGAACTCTTCTAAGAAGACATCTAAAACTGGTAGGGGGAGAATAGTCACAGCAGAAAGGCTTTTTGTTTGTTTTCATCCAAAATCAATTTTTTCTGCCTAAATCCTGAAGCTGTGGCATTTTTTACCTACACTTCAAAGGAGGAGGAGAATGCTCTTCCCTCCTGCCCACAACTGCTACCTTGGAGGAACTGGCTGCTTGCCTATAACACTGCACAACACAGAAACACCAAGATGGATCTCCATTGTCTGCTCCTGCGGCTGGCTGCCACGTTTCTTTCTCTGAGGAGACTCTACCCAAGAAATACCAAGTTTCTAGATTCTGAGAAAACTGGAGGTGAGGTCACTGGAGCTTTTTTTACTTCCTTCCATTTATGGCATTCTATCTTCTTTGTATTGCTCCCATATGTGAGAGGTGGGGAGAGATGGTGCAAGCTACTGATACTCTACTGGGGGCCCCTGAAAAAAGCAATGGGTGACCCATGAACTGTTCTCAATCTTTCACAAAGATTAACACAACAGAGTGAACACGCCAACAAAATATCAAGCTTCTTTGCTTTTGACTGGATGACATCAACCCTGTTTGGTAACACGGGTTACCTTATGCTCATTAAAAGCACTGATCAACAGTTAAATATATCTGACTAATTTTTAAAAGTTAGCAATGGCTTAAATGCAATTTATTTAAGAGATAAAGGTTTAAAGCTTGGGGAAGAAAATTTAAAAAGAGGGAAGGTCTTCATAACAAAAGACTTGAAGACTAATAGGGCAGAGAAAAGAGCCCAGAATCTGCATTCATCTTGCTGTGCAATCTTGGTTTAGTTTCTATCACCCTCCCAAGCCTTAGTTTCTCCATCTGTGCAATTAAGGGAATGGGCTAAATGATGCCTAAGCCTCTTTTTCTAAGCATTAGTTTACTTGAAGTCTATGTGTCTAAAAGTTAATTTATAAAAAATACATACGTATCTTCCTTTCTTATTACTCCAATTTCCTTATAAAACCACCCCTTCACACCTCCAGGTAAAAGAAGACTGTGAGAAAAAAAGTCAATAAAGACCAAAGAATAATGAACAAACACTGAGTGAAATAACTCCAGATGCTCAGAGAGATGACAATGATTTCACTCTAATGAGCCAAGGTGAGCTCACCTACAGCATTAATGAATGCCTGACAACTGGCAAAGGCCAGCTGATTTTCCTCACAGTTGACCGGCAGTATGTTTGATGTCTCTGTGCAAACAATACACCCACAGGACAGACCAAGGCCCTCTACAGAGGGTAACCAGCAATTACTCTGTGGGCTTCTGTCACTTTGATCTCTGGGTCGTGACCTTTGCTTTCTTGTGATCTTCAAAGCCCAGACTGTAGATTAGCTGGAGAATGCTTAGCTGGGTTATGTAAGCCACAAGTTTTATAGCTCCTATTGGGCTGGGAAATGGTGGTAGCCCAGGATGGCCAACAGACGGCTAAGGGTCCCTCCCTCCTTCCCTTTGGCTGAGTGCTACAGACACTGGGCAGGCCCCAGGGCTGCTCCCTTAAAGGAAACAAAGAAATAGTGTCACGTTTTAAATAATTTAAAGTTGTGAGACATACAAAGGGGCCTATTGGAGAAGAGGAAGGAAAGAGAGGCCAAGCAAAGATTGCAGGGGCAGTAAAGAATGAATGACAAGGGTTTAGTGACAAAAGTAGAGCTAAGAGACCATGAGACCACACATCTTATTTGACAACTGAGGTCCAGCACTTGTGTACTGTTGACCTTCACTTTTTTCCTACAGTAAGAAGGAAGAAAATAATAGCAAAGGAAGACAAGAAATAAGCCATTCTGGGCACCCAAGTTTCCCAAACTTGATTCAATTTTGGCCAGTGTTGAAGTCCACAGGAGACCCCAGGTGGTTGCTTAGAATGCTGGTGGTCGCCTAGGCAAAGCTCTGCCTCATCCACTCCCTTCCTGCTCAAATCCCAAAGGCTGCTGGTTAGCACATTCACCTCCATTCAACATTCATCCCAAAATAGCAGCACAGTGTATATACACAGCAAAGTATGGGTAGGTTTAAGTTCCTATAATAACATGGCAATGGACATTTCTCAGCCATGATCTATGACGAATGGCAAAGAGAACCTCCAGGCATGGTTTTGCTCCTGCCCCAGCAGGACCAGAGCACTGCTCAACAGCTTGGTAGCATGTTCATGTTCACACACAGATTTAATGAGCCTGTTTAACTGTGGGGATGTGTGCCAAGAAAATCCAGGTGCACAGGGGATGAGGAAGGAAAGCGGTGATGTGGGGGTGGTGGGGAGGAAGGAATCTGCAGACACCAAGGCATCTGTGAAGCCATTTTCAATAACTCCATAAATCTAGTCACTTCCCATTTCTGGTCCAGTGGTTGGCCACAATGTGACGTAAAACTGGGCAGACCTCTCTGAAATCAACATCTCCCATAGAAACGAAACAACAGACATACTTGTTTTGATGTATGACTGGGTGACATATTATAAATATTACATCACATAACCACAGAGGATGCCAATCAATAAGAATTTTTTTAGACAGCACTAAATGAACCATGGGTTCTTGCTTCTGAATACACTTCTTTAAGGCTCCTACTATTGCTTAAATGATTAATAGAAGACATATTGTCAGAAAACGTACTTAAAGTGAAAAACAGTAAACTGTAGAAATATCATTCATTCTTCAAGCAATTTTCTAGTGAGAATGTCACATAAATTTACATAGAGGCCCTAGTATTATGCTCTGGGTAACAGCTATAAGGCAGGCAGATCTCATGCTTTGTGGATGAAGAGACAGAAAAATAATTTACCAAAAGGAAAAAAAAAGTGGCTGCATCGCTTTGTAGAAACCCAAATGGCACAGGACCTCTAGGTTCAAAAGTCTTGTGAAATCCTAAAATGTATCAGGTTCAAATGAAACACAAACTCCAGGATGAACAGACCATAAAATAGAATTCAATCATATACACATTTATCTCATCCAAATGCAAGTATAAGATTGCTTGTTAAAACAGAAATGAAAAGTAAAATAAAAAATTAAGAATTACTAGAGAATAACCTACTATTTCACTCAATGATTAGATGCTATATAGTGAATGTGTAACTAAATGGGCACATGTTAACTGTTCTCACCACTGTGCTTAGTTCCCATTTCTCTCCTAATGCGAGGATCTTGTCTCCATGGTGGATGACTGCTGAATTTTCTACGACAATTTTGAGTAGATATGATTTTGGCTGTGTGCAGCCTCCAGAATCCAGCTCCTTATGACAACTTTGCCATATGTGCAACTAACAAACAGTCTGTCCCATATCATTCTCCAATACCTTCCAGGGAAACAGATCTGGAGTGGAGAGCACAGGCTTGGAGGGTGCCCAGGCCAGCCCATGAGATGGAACACTCCTCTAGAATCAAGCCCTCCCTGAAAATCATGCCCCAACAACCAGCACTTGGATTGAGTCTGAAGGATAGTCTCTTGCTTGTTAACTGTATTTGTTGACATCCAAAGAGATCTGATTCCAAATAGACAGTGGGCATCTGAGGTGCCCAAAGGGCCCTGCATCTCTCTGTAAGTACTGAGCTCCTGAGAGGAAAGGTAATTTCAAGCAGGCTCCAGCAAAGTTACCAAACCCCTATTCCACAGCCAACACTACTTAAGGTATTAATGAGGCTTCAAAGGGCAAGAAGATATAGTCCTTGCCTAGTGAAAACTTTTCTCTGGATGATGAAATACATAAAGTAGAGAGAAAAGTAAATAAGCTAAAAATACATAAAATAGTATGAGATGGTAAAGGAAGAACTGTAACAGCTTGGGAGCAGAAGCTCTCAGCATATTAGTGCCAACAAGGATTTTAAATACTACATAGTCCAGTACTTAATTGAGCATCAGAATCACCTATTGACTGCTTTGTTGCATTTACCACTTAATGAATCAAAACACCTTGGATGATACAGAAGTATGGTCTTATTTAAGGGACACTGATATAGACTGTCCTTCCATTTTAAAAGTCTCACTGACAAACTGGTCTCCATATCAGATCATCTGATTTGAGCTCTTACACCTTGAGTCTTAATATTTTTGCTAATGTGACCAATCACAATAACAAATAGGATTAACTTTTCTTTTTATGATTCATAAAGCTCCTTTTCTATTTAAGACTGAATAAAATAAGATAGAAGTGGAAACTGTCCTCCCTCTACTTCTCTCAATCTAGAAAAAAAAGTTCCTATAGTTCAATCCCTATACAGAATTATGAATGAATGAACATGTATGTAGATGTGTATGCATAAACACACATACATATATAAACACATCACACATATATAAAATTTGTTGGGCTATTTTAAAGAATCAAACACAGAAATCTAAAAAACGTCAGAAAAAAAAATTTTCCAAAGAATACTTGGTTTACTAAAAATGTTGATTCAGAAAACTTTCTTGGATTTGCTTGATCTTTCCAAGACATATCTTATAAATTAGTTGCTGCAAGAAGATAACATATGCTTTAAGCCATCTCTTCGTACCTAAAATCAAGCTGTTAAATGCTTGAAAGTTAATAAGAGTCTAAATGAAGCAAATTAAGTTCTAAATGATTAAGCAACTTAAAGATTTGATTTAGGAATTTGTAATTATTCACCTGCTGAACATTAACCATATTTCTTCTAATAGAACTCATATTCAGATCAATAGTAGCATATCCCAGATGAAAATATTCATGAGAAAGATTTAATACATTTTTAAAAATAAGGTTAGAGCTTTATTCTAAAATTGTTTAAAAGCAGTCTAAGACGCCTGCAAAATTAATCAAGTAACCTAGAAAATGAAATTGAAGGTATAAAATTCTTCCTAGTAAAAAGAATATAACTGAATTCCTGATGTAACCTTACTTATATATACATGTGTGTGTGTTTCTATATATGTATGTATGTCTTTTTAAATATACAACATTCATTGGCCATCAGTATTTCTTACAGGTTTGCATTTATACAAAATGAATGCTCCCAACTACATCCTTTCTTGGGTTACCACAGATTTTTATGAGCCTCAACAGAACAAATTCCTCCTCTCAAACCATTATCCTCCTTCCCCAATTCCCCCAAATTTATTTTCCAGTAGCTTCACATGCCTTATATTTCCTCCTTTCCTCACTTTCTCCTTCCCACATTGATTAATTAATGAGCATATATCATAATAGAGAGGTGACATTGTATGAAAAGATTAAATACACTTACCAAAAGAGGATACAGAATCCCGAATGAAGAAGAAAAATAAAATGAATTTAGTAAAATGAGTAAGATAAGATTCCGTAATAAACACAAATTTGGATCAGGTGTTTCAAAGCAAATGGTTTAGAAGTAGAGAGAAGAAAAGCATTTCTACTTGGAGCCCATCAAAGCACATGGTTGGTAGACAGTGAGGCATATCTTTTTGGAACAAAGTTATGGGCTTGTGGGACTTCCTCTTGAGACCATATATAAGCTCCCTAAATTTTGGTGGAAAATGTTTTCTCTCTAACCAGTGACTCTGAGGCAGACTACAGGAAGAGCAGGGGCCAGCAAAATATAACCCATGGGTCAAATCTGGCCTGCTGCCTGTTTAAGTAATTTTTTATTGGAATGTAGCTATGCCTGTTACAAATTGTTTATGGCTACTTCTGCACTATAACAGCAGAGTTGAATAGTTGCAACATATGACCATATGATTGACAAAGCCAAAAATATTACCTAGCCCTTTACAAAAAAAGTGTCAGCCTCTGACCTAGACCACCCAAATACTTTTTGTGTTTCTTGGCTCCAATGATGTCAACAAAGAGGACAATGGCTATAGGTTATTCAAAGGTGAAGGTTCAACATAATCATGAGGAGTCCACTAACATTTACCAAACATCTAATATACACCAAATAGTATATTATCCCCTCAAAATGCTACTTTTCTCCTCTTTACCATGCTCAACCCCTTGGATACTCACCTGTATCTCTTGTAGTCTTCTTCATCCTTTTCTAAGCTGACTAGTTCATTGGGACATGCCACATTACCCAGCAAGCTGAGGTACTCCAGAGCTGGTGTCACTTCTGCCAGGTGATCGAGCAGACACTCCAAGTCGGTGATGTGACAAAGGTTAAGGATCTTAGTCCAGGAAGAGAACAGGCTTAGCAAGGAGAATAGACCATAACTGAGGGAAAAGACTAGCAGTTGATAACTCCAGGCTGCTCCATGAGATGACATGGGTAAAGGTGGAAATCATCTTTAGTTGTGGATGTCTTATGCAGCTGGCTTTTCACTTCTACTGTTGGATACAAAACCAGCTTTTCTCTGGGTAGATAGGGCTAAGTTCAGATCACCTGAAAGAAAATTAATAAATTTAATTGTTTTATTACATTTTTCTTTCATTTATAGTTCTGTTTTGTTTTGTTTAATTTTGTTTTTTAATGATGAAGGTAGAGTCCATGTAGTAAAATATTTTACAATATGCAAAATTTAATTTGTTAAGTATTTTAACAATAAAACTTATGTTTTCTAGTAATAAAAGCAGAACATTATTTCCAAAGATCTCATTAAAAATGCATCATTTCTCCTTTGAGGGGTAATTTATCGGTAAAACATACAAAAATGGTATGAACACAAACATGGATTGGTCATTCTCTTATGATCTGAGAGCCTGTGGTGTGGCTTCACTGGTGTCAAGAAAGTATTGTATTAGGAAGAAAGGAGAACAAAGCTAGGAGAAGACAAGCAGAGTAAATTAGGACAGCCAAGGCAGGCAGATCAAAATGCATTTCCCGAGACTCTGATGTTAATCTAATTTTCTATGAAGGGAAAAATAGAAATGACCAAAGAGGGGAATGGTGGTGAAAGTAGTCCATGGTCCATACCCATAGTGGGATCCACTTCTATTCAAGGCAAACAGTGAGACTCCACTCATTCCCCAAGCAAAATAAAGAGTGATAGATTTAGGGAATCACAGGTACTGGGAAGGACTAGTCCATACATCATCTCCTGGCTTGAGTCACATACAGAGGAGCTGAGCCCTAGGCAAGGTGATAATTTCACAGAACAGAACAGAGGCCATGACTACCAGGAACCTATAGATGAGAGGAGTTATCCAATGTCAGCAGACAGAATGGGGTCCTTGACAGGAAATAACAGAAGAGTATATAGGTGCTAAAGATACAGGGGTGAAGGCAGACCCACATGACTCAAAGACTCAGGATACAGTTTCCAAGGGTAAAGTGCACTTGAACCTAGGAAAGGTAAAATAAAAAAAAAATTTAAAAAGGCTCCTCTTACTATCAGGGTGTTATCTAACCATGGATGTTAGCTAGATTTTCTTGTACTTCATTGCAACTCATCAGAGAAGAATGAACTCCAAATCCAACCAATGTCTGAATCCAGTTGCTAACATATCTTCCAAGGGGTAGCTCATTCTATCTCTAACCACTGGCCCCGTGTAACTGCTTGGCATCACACAAAAAAATAAATCATTCTTCTCTTCCACATGAGAAGAATGAGAAGACTCTTCAGATAGCTGAAGCTCAGATATCTTCCTTAAATCTTATATTCTGTAAAGCAAATTCTTTCAAGCATTCTTAATACACATGCTCTGCTACCATTATATGCAGAAGCAAGCACAGCACTCTGGGAGGAGCAAGGCAAAGACAACAAGAGGGAGAGCACAAGAAAGAAGAGGAAAATAAAAGAGGTTCCAAGCATACACATTCACTATGGTTTTGATTTGCTAACATCTTCCCCATTTCCCAAACAAATACAAGACAGTGAACACTGAAATTATCGATCCTTCAAATCTTTAACAAATAATATACAGGAATGACTACAAAGAACCACTGCAATAAGGATGATGAGAATGGGGTCACATGGAGTAGAGAAAGAAGGTCTCAGCAGGAAGGTAAGGTTGGAAGTTCAGGGAGTGAGTGGCCAGGAGTCAAAACATTGATGACAGTGAATAATTTCAGAGAAAATGTGACTTTTCCAGCAGGTTCTACCTTTGTATGCTTCACAGTCATTGCCACATTAAAAAAAAAAAAAAAAAAGAACAACAACAACCTGCCACTACTCTCTCTACTAGTGCTGCCTTTAGACCCTGACAGGCACCTCGGGGGCCAACAGTGTCATCCAGGTGGAGAATCTACCCTATGCCTGGACTCAGTCCCAGTCTTCGTTTCTCCCAGTCAGGATTTGCTCCAGTCCACTACCTAACACATGGGACCCCTCAAGTGCTCTAAGGAGCACTAGCACTCATGCCTACCAGGTCATACTGAAACCTCAAGGCCAGGCTCTAATTATAAAGTCAGATCACTCTTGCTGGCCAGCATAGTGTTTCTTTTGTGAGATTGCAAGAGAATAGGCTACCAAAATAGTGCTGAATTACTGATTTCGGGTAATTCAAATTACTTCATACAGACAATGGCACTAGAGAACCTAGGGGAAGCTCTTTCTGCTATGAATAGAAAGTCCAACCAAAACTTCCTTCCTTGTTAGGGACAAACTTCTTAAACCTTCACCTATTTTTGGCAAGATTTTCAAGCTGAAGAAACACTGGGCAACTGAGCTGGACTGAACTCCCGGTCATTTCTCAACATTTAGTGACTAGTGATGTGAAGCTTAGCATGTCACCATTCAGGAAATCTGAGTAAATCTTCATATGTAAATTTACCACAGAGCTAATAAAGCTTGTATGTGAGGGCTCTTTGCTTGTATGGGTTGCTTCCAGGGCCCTGAGAAAGGCTCTAGTGAGAGAGTCACATGGTCACGATTTTTTGTAAAATTTGTAAAAGTAGGTTATTTAAACCACAATTGGTTAAGATCTCTGTATTTCTTCACTAGAAGATCTTCTATCATATTTCCCTCTGAGTTGGGTGGCATTGGGGTGGCTAGGAAAACTCTAGAGAACTGGCTGAGGAACTTGTGAAAAATGGCATTTAATTAGGATTCAAGGGGATATATTTGTCTGGTTTGTAGTCATTTCTGTGTCTAGTTATTACAACAGTACCAGCAGAAATGGCTTCCAGTAATATTACTATCACCCGTTATGCTGAAACGATATGTGAGGACAACATATAACTGATGATAAAATGGTTCATGAGTTTATCAATTCAAAGAACATTTAAGAACAAGTTGCTAAGTGTATACACACACACACACACACACACACACACACAACAAAATAACTTGAAATGTCCAAAAATCTTATATCTCATATATGAAAGAAATATGTAAAAGTTTCTTCAATATTTAATAATTCTAAAAATTTAACTAATAATTTAATGGTGAAATTACCAATAACAAGTGATGAAACTGAAAAAAATCCCTAAACTATTAAAAGTAAAAATCAATTTTCAATTAGATAGAATTATTTTTTATTCTCTCTATAGAAAATATTATAAAAGTTAATTATATAATAAAGTTTTAAGGAAAATTGCAGGAAAAATTAGGGAGGAAGTTTTTATATAGCTATGTCTAATATAAAGATTACTTTTCTAAATATTTTAATATGTGGTATTTTTCAACTTAAAAATAATTTTATCTCCTTCCATATATTTTTGTTCCAAGTAAGTATTCATCTTTATACCTAATTTTGCATTCACATTTATGTAGTGTATGCTTTTAAGAGGGCCTCCTCATATTATGTGAGTTTCACACTCCACAAAATCTGCATCTGCCCCTGAGCAGAAGGCCATGGAGGTGTGGATTCATTTGAATGTCTTGAACACTTCTTGGGCAAAGGGTCTGCAGGCTTCAAGAAGCTTCAGACATCCTGTGTCAATGAATCCAAGGAATTCTGGATTTCTGTAGTCTGCCTCATTTAGGGTATTATGGCAAAAGCTATTCCATCTTCCTAAGCCTTTCAACTACCTGCTAAATGATCAATTAGGCTGAGCCGGGTGGTCTCCCCCAAATCCACACCAGGCAGAAATCACTAGCACCTACTTCATGGACTCCCTGGACCAGAACTTCATCATTATGTTGATACCACCACTGGAGGATGAAATGCGAGAAAGAGTTTTAATTGGTTTCTCTGTCTCCTGGGTCAGCAAGGATGAGCACAGCCCTGTTTTGCCTGATTCTGAGCTCAAGACAGAACTTGTCACATTCCTTTTTGTCAACTTGCATAGAAAATTAACCAGAGGTGATCAGAGGAGGGAATTTGGGGTCTCTGGCCAATCAAGGCCATCACAGTGGAGACACTGGCCCGGAATCACCTAAGGGTTTATTTTTGTCTTTCCTTTTTCTATTTTTCTTTTTTTTAATTTAAAGCTATCTGGCACAGCTTCAATTTTCTCCAGCTGGATTCTCGGCACATACCCGGTTCCCTTCATCAAGTCTTCTCTAGAGTATTTGCCATTTAGAATTTTTTCTGTGTTGTCTATAGAAAGTTGCCATTGCAGAGCCCAGCTGTCATGGTTAGGCTTGCCAAAAGAGATTTTCTGCTAGGGCCCAAGATCAAAGAAACATCTTGCCTTGAAAGTTTTGAGCATGAGTCTCCTGATGTCATGACCAGTTGCAGAGGTCCGAGGTGAGAATAGGCACGTACCTTCTCTCTGTGCACAGCTCTAGGTCAAAGGGCAGCATCTATAACCACTGGGAATATTTCAATCAAAGCTTATCCTAATATACAATTTTTGAATGCTAACTAAACAGTCCACATGACATATTATCTCATTTTGATTTGCACACACGTCAGAAATATTATCACATTCAAATAACAATTAAGGAAACTGGGATCAAAGGTCACACTGATATACATGACGGTGTCTACATTCAAACCTAGAACCTAAGAAATGACATTTCTAGGGACACATGACTTGCCATTTCTTAATACAAAAAGAGAACCTTAATTACTAAATAATGAAAATTCTTATATGCTTTTGTAGGAGACCATAAAGTACTGTCAGCCAGCTGTGCACACATATATTAAAGCAACAGGGAGACAGAAAATGAAGAAATGAACTGTGATTTAAAATGAAGTCAGCTTATTACCCTTCCCCCACTCATCCCTAAAGGGGAAAATGGATGAGAATTGTTTGATTGTGCGAAGGATAAATATCTATACTTTCGTGACATCTCAGTTGTTCCCTTATTTGGGATTGGGTATTCAGATATGATATAACTGAGACCATGACCAAGTATACACTCCTACTGGGGAAGAGCCAGGGATAGTCTATATATGCTCATGGGTGTACATGGTCCATCACCTCCAGGCCAGTCTAAATGAACCAAAGGAAGAAGTATGAGATAAGCTATGACCCAAGAGATGAAGAGGTAACCTGGGAAGACCAGGCTTTAGCCATACCAGTGTAGGATACAAAAGCTGAAGGCTGAACGAATGTGGAACAAAGAACTGGTAGAGCAAACATGGAAAGTCAAGTAGTAGTTGTGCAGCCAGGAAGTGAGGCAGTGGTGAACTGGGAAGAAATTTCCAGATGCTGGTTCTGGGCTTTGGAATGCCTTTCATGAGCTTTCTCTACAACTGAAAGCAGGGCCTTGTGGAGCCAGGATACTAACAGCATCTTAGTTCCTTTTCTTGTGCAGTGATTGCCCTCCCTGCTTTGGGCTTGAGTCTGGGGCTAGAAATTAGCACACCTGGGTTTTAGACTGAGCTCCACCACAGACTATCTGTGACTTTAAAAAGTTCATACTCTCCCCGGTTTTTCATAAAAATAGTTGTTCTCAATTGTACCCAACTCACAGAATGATATAACATTAAATTATACAAGTCAAAGAAGTACTCCCATCTATACTCTGGACTTGGTTATAATGGGTCAATATGAGGTCAAATAAGTTTGCATAATGCCCCAGGATAATAATAATAGCAATAATGCTAACCCTTATATAGAACTTACTATGTTACTATAACTTAATATATGTGAGATTTTTAGAGTAACTCTCACAACAACCTATGGGATGGGTACTATTATTGTCCCCATCTTGCAGAGGAAACCAAAACACAGAGAGGTTAAATAACTTGTCCAAGTTACACAGTAAATGGTAGAGCCAGGTACAAGCCAAATAAGTCTGGCTTCAAAGCCTGTTGTTCTTAACCACTATGTGATAGTGCCTCCTGCTGAAAGATAAAAGAACCCACAATCCAAGTTCTCATGTCCATAATATAGAACATTGTACAAACATATTTAACTGAGTAAAACTCAATTGGAAAACTCTAGATTTGCAGAGTAGATAAAATGTGCGTGTGGTGGGTGACTAACCATTCTACCTATGCCAAAAAAAACCCCCAAAAAGTTAAAAACAAAATAAACTTCAAAAAAGAACTGACGTGAAACCCCATCTGACAGCAAGCTTTCTAATATGTTTAAAACAAGATTTGTTTTATAAGAGTTCATATTTACCCTTTCTGAAGGTCAATAGTTAGTTGATTCTAGGTTTCCCTTTATCATAAATATGAAGTAAAATCTTGAGACAAAATACCAAGTCTGGTGTGTTAGATTGTTAATGAAATGAGTCATTTCTGTATATTCACACCTCATATAGTCCCCTCTTACATTTGTTGTACATTTGGTATATGACTTGCTTTGGCCATAGGACAGCAATATACATGTCAGTAGGGCTTGAAAAGTACTTATACATTGAGCCTTTGCTCTTAGACCCCTAAAGAGGCCTGTGCTAGCCAGTGAGAGACACTTAGTTCAGCCAACAACCAGCCCCAACTCCAAACATATGAATGAGGCCATCTTACACCATCTAGCCCCAGCTGAGCCTCCAGATAACTGGCTGCATGAGTGACCTAAGGCAGGAGCAGAACTGCCAGCTGAGCCCTGCCCAAAGTGCTGACCCATAGTATTATAAACAAATACATCTTTTTAAGCCACTGACTTTTGGGGCTAATTATTATGCATGAAAGCTAAATAACAGAACTCAAATCTAAGCATTTCATGGAGTAGCAATAACAATATGGAACCCAGTAATCGCTGGAGAGCCTGGAGTATTTTCACAAATAAGTTAGGAAAGTCAGTTACCTGAAAAAGTAGAGTCAAAGAATATTAGGTTTAAAAGACAACATATAAATCAGTGCTGCTTTTTACCTGCTCTCCATTCAATGATTTCTGGGTTAAGTATAAGGGGAAAGTAAGCCAATCTTCATAATCATAGCAACAGCGCAGAGGAGAAAGAAGTCATGCTATATCCTGTGAGAGCCAACTATTACCAGCTGATAATGAAATACCATACAACAGCACAGTGACAGAACTGGCCAGTTTGACAGCTGTACATTGCCTTCTGCTTTAGTCTCTCCCAGGCCATTATCATTACTCCCTCAGCACTGCTACTACTGATAGGAGAAGTTAAAGCATGGAACAGAGAAAAGACTCAACAAAAACAATTTTTCCACACTGTAGAGCCAAGAGGCCTACTAAGTTCTGGAGAAATACTGAGAATAAAGCCATTATCCAGTCCAACTTTTTCCTTTAAAAATGAGAAACAGTCTCTTGGAGGATGACTTGTCCAAGGCCACACAGCTAAACATGATTAAATTGACTCATGACACAATGCCCCAATGTACAATGACCCAAGGGAGAAATCATATTATACAATTTCTAGTTTAATAATTCTTCTGTTCTTGACTGATTTAAGAGTATTGTCCAAACGATCATCTAAGACAGTCAAAGAAGCCATAAGACACACTGACTATAACAATTTTTTAAACAATGACTAGGAAAATTAGCTGACCAAAGGATAGGGGAGAGAAAAATCCATCAGCATTTCATTATTATAAAGACTGATATGTATTTATAGGTCTTTCCTTCTACTTCTATTAAAGGCCAATTAATAATAATCATAATTAGTATATTTTACACAATAAATTATAAACTTATGACTTGAAGTATAAACAGCAGCTAATAAATGATTTTGCAAATCATTCTTAAATGCTTACATATGCATATATGTTAAACTTAACATATGTATCTGGTTTTATAACACACGCTAGGGGAAAATGCCCTGATCCCTTTTCTGTTTTTAACTTTCCATGTGATCGTGAACAAGTGATTAAACCACTCCAGGTCTCAAAAGTTCCATCAGTAAACAAGATGATTGGATTTCAAGTCTGAAGCAATACAGTAGAGCAGAAAAATCTTAGAATACAGACACAGTTGAAATTAAATTCAGGACCTAGGATCTTGTTAAATGTCTGGCTGTAGGCCTACACTTTACCTCTTACCCATCTAGGTAAAAGGAGTGACTACACCCTTCTCACAGGGAATGGTAAGAATAAAAAATAATACACTAAAGTTATTCAGCATAGGCCTGATCCCTAGGAATGCTCAAAAAAGAACAGCTGATAATGATTTATCCCACATTCATTGAACCTCAGTTCTGTGCCAGGCACTATTCTAGATGTAAAGGATACATGAGTTAACAATACCAAAACAGCTCCCTGCCTTGCCCAGCTGGCATTATGATGGCATAAAGATCCACAACTCTAATATGAAAGAACTATGTGCTATATGCTGCAGAAAGGTTCTGATTCCACTCTCAGCATCACTATAGAATCCAGAGCAATTAGCCCCTCTTAGTCATATCCAAGGCTGGCTAGGTCCTCATCAACTTAAGAGACCATTCCATCACTTTGCTACCGTAAACACCATGAAAAGCAGAGCCAGGCCTGGGTTTCAAACTTACCATGCACCTTAGTCCCTCCCATCTCTTCACCAGAACTGTTCCCCAAACCTGCAGCAGAGGCTTCCAGAAACCTCCGTGAAGGCCGTCTGTTTAACCGCATTACCCGCTACTTTCCACCAGAGGTCGCCCTCCCACACAAGCCCAAGCAAATAGTACCCTGCTTAGCCTTTTTGGCAGCAGTGACATTATTTTCTTTCTCTATTTTTATCTATTAAAAAGATTTCTTCACAGCCATAACTTAGATCTCTACACTAAAATGGAGCAACAGGAAGATATAATGGTGCATTTCATTTATGAATGACCTATAATAAATTATTCTGAAGTGTCCCGAGTGCCAGAAGACAGAACGCTTTGTCTGCCCATGGACTGTATTTCATATACTTTAATTTAGCTGACACATAAAACTCATTTGACATTTCGCAGGTATTTGTGTGGGGCAAGGGAGGAACTGGCAAGCATGAGGGGACACTGTGAGGCTGGGCGGTGAGTGAGGGCAGTGGGCAGAGCCAAGGATATTTGGTTCTTGTTGAGGGTTAAGGTATGGAGCCTGGGTAACCCTGGCAACACGAGGTCGTTCCCGAGCAGATTGTTGTCCAAGATGAGTTCCTCCAGGCTCCCGAATGCGCTCAGTCCTTCCAGTGACCTGCAATGACAAAGGCAACAGGAAAAATGATCCTGCACTAAATCAGGGAGGCCATTATGAGCCGAAATAAATATTTTAACCTTCCCTTTCAGGACTGGGAATAGTTTGGGCTTGGTGCCTGTCAGCAAAGTGAATGACAAGAATTAGTAGCGGGAGCTGGGGCAGGGGCGGCTGGGGAGAAGGGGCCGCTGGCACTCACCGCATCCTTCACGCATTGCCAACATGAAGGATGAGGGTCACTTAGTGAGTAGCCAGGATCCAAAACAAAGGGCTTCAGATACGGCCTGCAGGATAAATTTGTCAATGTCTTGTGCCTTCGGGCACCCAGCCTAGGCTGACCCTAACCTCCATTCCCAAGATAAATAACTCTGTCACAGTTCACCTTCATTCCCTGGACACAAATTTAAGTTGTCATCCATCATTCCTGCCCAGAAATATCATACCCCTCTTTCAATAATAAATATAACTTCAAGTATCATTTCTTAGCAGTTCTCCTCTGCACAGTTGTAGGAAACAGCAAGGAAGGCTTCTTTTCTCTCCATTCACTGCCTTTGACTTTTCTTTTCCATTTTTTTTTCCTCCTTTACTAATCACTTAATTTGCTTCTGCCCAGTATCTGAGGCTGCCCCAAACAGCAAGGCATCTGCAGAAGTGCATAATGACTCCAGTCTGAGGGGACTGTTTCTTTTTATTTTTGTTTTTGTTTGGGACGGGAGCTTGGGGGGACAGGGGTAGGGAAGTAGTTGTAAGAATTTGTTTCAATGCTCCTGGCATAAGTTACTGTTTTAATTTATGGAAAGTGGATTTCTCACTTTATTTTTTGAAAGAAGTGTTGAGCGCAGCAATGTATATGTTGAGGCAGTAAATAAACAGATATCTGAAAGAATTAGGTACCCGGCTCAAAGAAAAACAAAAGTATCAGAAAAAGAAAAATAGCTTTTTTTATACACTTAGCCAAAAGTTTAACTCTTAATATGGGCTCAGTAGCGTTGTGAACTGGAGGCGGTGAGGGGCAGTTGTGCGCATGTGCCTGCCCTGGCACACACAGACGTTAATTAAAGAAAGCCACCGGGTGGAGGGACTTAAACAGACACATTTACTCCCAGCTCGTTCACCTGCCAGACCCAAGAGCAGTGCTGAGTTTGCACAGGCTGACAGCTAAGCTACGACGTCAACCAGAGGGAGGACTCACATGGGATCTCCTGGCTATTCTACAAAATGTGACGAATCAGGGAGTCGTTGTCTACACTATTTATTCATTTATTGATAGCTTGTACATTACACACACACACACACACACACACACACAGAGCTGCTTGCATGTGCAAAGCCTGCACATCTGGTGTGAGTGTGAACTTCAGCACCAGAGCTTTCTCGAGCCATCCATATCTCCCTTGTGGGACCACTGCCAAGAGGACTCCAAATAGAGAGTCAAAACTTGGGAGGTATAATATGCATTGGGAATAAGTAGTTAAACCCCCAGATTCCACCAGGCCCAGAGCTCTACCAGCATGTCCCATTTCTGCCTGACCCTCAGGGTGGTTACATCCAGGGCCCAGCATCCAGACCGTGCCTCCTACAACCAACACTACCTGCTAAACTGCAGAACAGCAATACCAAATAAATTTTGGGTTAAGGTCAGTGGGGTTGTCATGTTTCATTTCCTCCTCCTCATTTCTTTTCTTCTTTTTTCTTCTTCCTCACATTTCAGGAAGGAAACCACTTATACACATGCATCCAGGGAGGTCTGGAATTTTACCTCAGCTCCACCATTTATTGCAGTATGAATTTTGGAACATCAGTAACCCATCAGAACATCCTTGTTCTGTGGTGATTTCAGCTCATGGAATCTTACATAGAATAAATAAAAGAAGTCTAACGTGTTAGTTTCTTTTTCATCCTCCTTTTGTTAACTGATTTTCCTGGAAGCTCTGACCTCTGGGGCATACAGCGGCAGGATGCGTGGGGCAGGCAGATAAACAAATGCACAAAGGTGTGCAGTCAGTCCTGCCTCTGCAGGGAGACTTCGGCCTTTCTTGAAGTTCCTTCCTCCACGGGGGTTAATGAGTGACGATCTGAAAATGCTTTTCAGAACTAAGCTCAGTTTAACACAATGGGAGTTATGGCCACCTCCCATCAGGGTGCCTTATGGATGGCTAATAAGTTCTTTATGCATAAACATCAGTTGGGCTCTGGTCAGAGGCAGCATCCAAATACGCATTATTCCCGAGTTATGTTATGCAAATATAATACTCATATCATGAGAATCAGCAAATAGTTGGCAACTGGCAAGAAGAAAGCTCCCTTCCAAGAGTGCTTCAGGGGAGGTATAAAACAAAATAACATAGCATGAAAAGGGACAAAGCAGGGAACACTAGAGGGAGTGCCCATGGAGACTGCCTTTCTCTCAGAGGCAGGCTCCAGGGCACAACTCAATACTGGCTTCGAGGGTGAGACTTCAGAGGAGTTGGGAAGCTCAGGCTCTAATCCCCTGTCACCTGTCTGGTTCTGAGATTCTTTTTGCCATGTAATGTTATTAGCTGCTCAGTTAAAAGAGAACCATGTTACGTGGGGAGTTGCTAATTAATAAATCCCTGTCTTCGTGTTATCAGTGTTGTGTGCACTTGGTGATTTAATCAGCTAAATTCAGAGCTGAGGGATTGAGGACAGGAGGCAGAGAGCATAGTGGAGAGTAAAACTGGAGAGGACAGGATTTCTGGGGCTCGGCTGGCATGCGGAGACCAATAAACAAACACCTGGAAGATGGTTTTATTTTTTACCTTTTAATAATTTTACTTTTGTTGTTGTAGCTGCTGCTGCTGTTTTCCTGGAAGGAGTAGGGTCAATAAATTATTTGAATCAATCTCTGAGTTCATACTCCTATATACAAGATGCCTGCAACAGACATGTGCTGTTAACTAAAATGACAAGGCAAAAGGGCTTTAAGGTGCCACACAGATCTGTGCTTTTTAATGGGACAGCAGTAGTAGCTACAAGGAAAAGATGACAAGACTGTAATTTCTCTGCTATAACCTTGTGTACAGACAGAAAAATGCACCCCAAAACCATGAGCCCTGGTGGAGGGCATAGCTGTCATTTCAGAGTTCCTCACCCGTTTGGTTGGCAGTGGCAGTAGATGTCTGAGGGGTGGGCTAAGAAGGTGAGGCAGGCTTATCTGTCATGGTCAAGGCTGGAAAGGGAGGGCAAGGCTTCAGCCACTATCTCAGCACGACCAGTTGGAGAGAGGTCTGCCCAGTCAAGAGACATGAAGGGCAGGCAGAAGGATCTGTGTGCAGTTGGACCTGTGGCAGGTGGTTTGCTCTAGAAATCTAATCAGCACCTCTGAAGTGCACCATTGGCTGCTTGCCTCCTGCTCCACCAGCAGGAAAGCTGCTCATTACCTCACCCACTGGTACTATCTCAGTTACCTTGTACACAGGGCTCTGCCTGGGCTCCCCCAGGAACCACTGTATCTGCCTGGAGAGTCCCAGTGCCTTTTCCAAAGTCATATCAAAATGACAAAACATCATAATGCATTCAGCTCCAGTGGATTCAAACAGAGAGAACTTTTAAGTTTCCACTGTAATTAACCCTATCCTCGTTAAGATAATTATGATCAAGCTTCCTGTCACAGTTAATATCCCAGCATCATTGCCCGTGGCTCACACACTGCCCTCATTAGCTTATAAAAACAGAGGCACTAAACAGGCAGCTGCCGCCCTTTTCAAGCTGGGCCAGTGGCTGTGAGACTTTATGGAAGGGCCTTGGGCAGGACAGCAGGCTCCACAAAGGGCCACCCCTTGAACCTCAATCCCTTTTGCTCCTGGATGGGTGCACATTTAGCAGCCTTCATCTTTTTTCCCAAAAGTTAGCCTCTCGTCAGAATAGGGAAGGAGAAGGGCCAGGACCAAAGCAGGGCTGGTAGGGTTGAGGCAAAGGAGCTACTAATACATAGCTACCTCTTCATGCCTCTTACCCAGAAAAAGTAGAGCCAAAAAAATCACCAAAGGATACCTCCAGAATCCCCGGTTCAACAGCTGGCAACCATATTCCTAGGGTATAGGCTGTGATAAAATTTAGACTCCTCTTTCCTCAACTTCCAGCCTATACCAGAAACAATACTTCTGCCTGACATGAGATAGGCAGGGGACAGGGGGACAGTTAACCAAAGACCCTAAAAAAGATGTGTGTCTACATAGATGGCCTCAAATCCAGAACCAAAAGTTAGGATGTTCTCAAATCAATTAAGAAAATAAGCTCTCTACTAAGATCTTTACCTACTCCGTCACTATATCTACCTAAATATCTACATATGTGTTTTTAACTGAGAAAATGGGGAGGCCATGGAAATTCTAGAGAACCTAACCCATATGTCTGATGTCTACCATATTAGCTAGTCCTGCAGATTCACGAGAGCCAGCTGTTGCCTCCTCTGTAATGTTTTTTTTCTGGATTATTTCTGCCTTCCCAGCTCCACCTCCTTCCTCCGCACCATCCCCCCCCCCCCCCCCCCAAAAAAAAATACTAATCTCAATGTAACTTCCATAAGACCTGGAAAGTTATCAAATGCACAGTGAGGGCTCTTGGCCAACTGACTACTTACTCCTCAGCCACAAACCTATGAGTTGCTGAGAGAAAAGCTGCCAATAGAATCACCAGGGCAAGACAAAGAGCAAGCCTCAGGGTGACTGGCCAGGGGCCAGTAAGGCAAGCCCTACACTCCATTCTTTCAGAGACCAGAAAGTCTCTTTTGCTTTACCCTGGGGCCAAGAGAATAAGCAGAAGAGACCTTAAGCAAGTCTTCACCCAAATACCAGTACTGTTTATTAAACATTTAAAAATATATCCTTACCTGTTGGTAAATAATTATTGCTCTGAGTATGGGAAGTGTCCCACCTTGTTACCCTGGCCACTCCCCAGAGTTCCCAGACCTTTCTAAAATTCACCAGCTAAGTGGTTAATGCCCCTGACAATAAGGTGCCTCCAAGGACCCTGCTCCGGCCAGGATCTTTCTAATTTGTGAATGCAGTGTTAAATAATTTAAGTAACACCCTTGAGAGAAAGAATAGTAACATGTGTCTGTTTTACTCCCCTCACCATGCCAAGTGCAATGCCTGGCACACAGCAGATCATTGAGAGATGTTTGCAAAATGACTTACTATAGAGGCCATGAGGATATCTACAAGGACAGGACAAGCAACACAAGCTATATGTGAGGAATGCAGAAAGAAAGAATAGGAGAATTGTGATATAACTGCTCATGTCCAGAAAATGGCCCAGTGGCAGCACAGACATATTTGAAAGGCTATTTATCTAATACCATGAGAGGTATTTATACTTTCTGTCATAATACACTTTTTATACCTTATTTAAATGGTTATATATATATACATATATACATACTATATAGACATATATATATATATATATATATATATATATATATATACTAAAGCATATTACTATATATAGTACTATATATACATTTGGCTCTATGTATTTTCTACAATTTTTCAGTCATTCAAGTCACACATCCCAGATATATGTTCAAAAATGATGTAAATCAATTAGTCTATATGGTAACTATATTATTGATGGTATGTCTTTTAAAAAGAGTAGAATGTAAAAAAGACTCTGGGCAATATAAGACAGTATACACTGACATGGTGTATTCTGATAATGTATCACATGTAATTTGTCAAAGTTACTCCCAAAGCCCCGTTGTACCCCTGCCAGGATGGATGATTCCTGTGCTACAGAGAATAAAATTCAACACTGGCACAAGAGATCTGAATCTAAGACCAGTCATAACTCTAAGGTAGTTAACCAGTGTTTGTTATGTCTAAATGTGATTAAGTCTAAAGCCATTATGTGCCATACCTTATAATGCTAAGAAAACTGTTAAATATAACCCTAAGAAATCATGGAGAATGAGTAAGGATCTAGAAGCCCAGAAATGGGTACTTACAGTTCCAGTTATTTGAAAAAAAAAAAGTTAAAATTCTTCAAACTTTGTATTCATAAGTTTTTAAACTTGCCTACCAGAAACTCGTATTTGCTTGCCTTGGGATGATGTAAATCATGTATCTGATCATGTGACCACTTTTACTTTTGCTACGAGTAGGCTTAAAGCTAAACTGTGACTGAGCTGTAAGAATGTAACACCCAATAGTCTCTGTATCTACTTTTTGACTTCGCTGTCAAGGCTTGTAATTTTCTTATTGCTGTGATATTTTATTTATCTATATACTTGTTTTTCATTTTATTAATTCTTATAAGTTAGCTCAAGTCCTTTGTAGAATGAGGTAGGATAGATATCAATTTAATATAGCATAGATTCTCAAACAGGCAGTTTCTGTGCATTAAGGACAAGTTCTGTGCGAAATTTATCAATTTAAAAATAGTTTTGAAAAGATTTCTAATGATATCCTTGTGATAGGAGAGCAAAAAGTGGGCTAGACAATAACAACCTTAGGTAGACTCAAAACTGGTTCAAAAATACACCTGAAAACTATAATTAATGGCTCAGTTTGTTCTGAGAGAAAGTTCTGGGGACTTTGGTACTGGTTTTGGCCAATGACTGGGTATAACCATTTTTATCATATATGTGGAGGACAAGACCCTAAAAAGATATTCAGGAGGATACACTAGGATCCCATATGATCCTGTTGGAATCAGCTTATTCTTTCAACCCAATCAGATGAAATTTCACAATGTCTGATATAAAGATTTAAATGTACATTTAAAGTTCAGCTACCTAAAAGGACCCATTCAAAGAAAAAAAAATTAAAAGGCCAATGAAAATTGGGAAATATGTGCAATCTGATAGTCTAAGGTTTAACATCCTTAACATAAAAAGAGTTTTTGAAAATCACTAAGGAAAAACTGAAACTCCTAAGAAAAAAATGACTAAAAGATATGGACAGAAAATACACAAGGAATGCAAATGGCCAATAAGAGATAGGGGATAAAATTTCAGCTGCATTGGGAATCTAAAATATTCAAATTAAACAAGATATTTTCACTTAACTAGCAAACACACTGTTTTCTTAAATCCTGGCATAGTCCTGTCAAAAATCCAAGGTAATAGACTAATTTAACTCTAATGTGGAGTTAATTTGTTATAACCATTTGGGATGGCAATTTATAAAATGATCACCTTTTTATCCAGTAATTCCAAGAATTTACTCATTAAATATCAAAGATGTGTTTATGGATTAAGTATGTTCACTAGAGCATTATTTACGGTAACATTGTAAACAAGCCTAAATTCCCAATGATAGAGGAATAATTGAATAAAGCTCCGCTTACCTGTATAATGAAATACTATGCAGCAATTAAAAATGATATTGTAGACAGCTTTCTACTGATCCAGTAAAATTGTCGTACTAAATTTAGCACCTAAAATTAAGTTTTAATACATATAGTACACATGCTAAGATCTCATGCATGGAAATTAAAAGGCATCTATGTTCTCCCCTCCATTTTCCATTAAAGTTTTAATTTATACCATGTTTTCCATGCTGATGGTTAAGATTCATTAGCCTCTGTTGTTTCCAATTTACAAACTGCTATTATAATATACCATCTTACACATAAGGACTTTACGACAATTTGATACACGCATACACAAAGACATTTCAATGTACATATAAACATATATATCTACATATCTATCTAGCAATTGATCCATAAAATATACCAGACATATACCACTAACCCTTGGATAATGGTCTTTTTATTCTCTTCTACAATTTTCACTAATTACTATATTCTCTATCACGAAGTATTTTATAATCAGAAAAAATTTCAACAAATATTACTTTTAAATAAAACAAGACACCTTGCCAAACACAAGATGGATGAGCCATAAATAAAGAGCAAGTGTGTGTAAAGAGGGCTAAATATGAATCACCAGAGTGGAGAATGGCACCACAGATGCTATGCTGATCTTCATCCACTCAATGGGCCCCTAAGTAACTCTACCTGGAGGTTTGTTTCAGTTCTGGTTGCCAGATTTGAAAGGGCATCAGCACTCAGAAATACCACACAGGGAGAATACACAGGTGCTGAAATGTGTAAGAAACTGTGATTGAGACAGTAAAGAGTTTTTAACCAGAAGCAGAGGAGGCTAGTTGTTTCAAAGTACTATATCCATTGCATTCCAAAAGGCAGAATGATAAACGAGTAGTAGAAAAGTATATGTTAGAAAGAGAGGTCTTGAATCAACTTTCTAAAACTTGTAAGACAGAGAACAGTTCACCAAAGGATTGAGCTGCCTGATGAGTCTCTCTATATATTTGATGAGAGACTAGAGTCATGGAGAATATTTAGAGGAAATTTCTGCATAGAGTAGCAGGTTCAGTGACCTCTAATATTCTATCTGTGATTATCTGGCTGAGCTCCTTCCTCTACAACCACAGTTAACAAGGGCTGCCAAAGAGCCACTTCTTCCCTGCCATTAGAATCTCTTATGACTCAGCCTGGCGGAAAGAGGGCAACAGGGAGTTCTAGCTCTGTCATTTCCCCATCACATTAAACTCTGTACCTTATTCTGATCTTCTAGCTGGGGCTGTGTAAGGCCTCTTTAATACTTCTTTAACTATGGGAACATCCCATAATTTAAAAAGCACATGTCAATACCCTGACTTCTTATAGCCTGTAAACCAGATGTCAAACCCATGGTTTTTATGTGAAATACACTCTGTCATGGTCATCTTCATAAACTCATAGACTTTTAAGTCCTAGAGAAATTTTCCACTTCATAGAAAGTGATTAATGCTCAGAGAAGTAAAGTTTTTTACATGAAACCGTACATAGTAACCAAGCCACATATAGAATCTTTGAACAGAGAGCACAGTGTTCCTTTAAGTAAACTATGTTAAACTACCTTTAAATAATTTCTAGTTGAGATAGAAATGGAAACTCGTCATTGCCACATCCTTTGTCCAAATACTGTGTGTAGCTTTGTAATCCACTAAATGTCCTCAATTATAATGATCAACATAGTTTTCAAATTCTCTTGCCTTATATCTACACTCCCTTCCTGACCCTTCTAGGAGAATCCCCTGAAGAACTAATTCTTACAGTTTGTTTATTTTTTTAATGTGGCCTCATGAGGTTAAGTATGCATTAGGTAGAGCTGGCTTGAAATTTACCCTCTAATGTATCTCTATTGCTTATTCATCCATTCATTAACAAAAACGTATTGAGTGCCAACTCAGTGCCCAGTACTTCCCTTGTCTCTGGAGCTACAAAGGTGAATGCGGCATGATCCCCTACTGTTAAGTAATAGATACAAATGGGGAAGCAGTTAACAGATAATGCAAGGTAACAGGATAGATTGGGATGATAGGCACTATTCTAAGGAGTGGAAGGCTTCAAAGAGGAGTTGTTGGGCTTCAGCCTTATAAATCACAATCCAATTGAATCCTAATCTCTTGAGCACCTACTAAAACTTTATGCCAAACTTGGTGGTGAAGGAACATAAGAGTAACTTGATCCTGTCTCTCAAGTAATCAACATTCCAAAAAACTTATTTAGCACCAGAAATATGTTTGCGATATCTAATTCCAATACGGCAGGTTCTGATTCAGCCTATACATCTGGGGATGTGAAAGATGCCCAAGTCATGGCATCTGCTCCCAATAGGTTTATCATCTATAGAAAGAGAGAAGAAAGTTGGACTTGAAATAAGAAATCATAGAGGATGTATATTATTAAGCAGTGTGGCAACATGGGCTCAAGAAGTTGAGAAGAAGAAAAATGAAAGCTGTGGTGGTCATCTTTTAGCCTGCCCCCCTATGTTTGTCCTGAAGTTATGACAGCAAGTAAGTCCCTAAGGACATCAGTGAGAAATCAGGCACCCTCCCCCATGAACACGCTAGATGCCTCCACGTCTTGTTCTCATCACCCTGCCCATCTGGCTGTCCTCCTCTCAGCAAATCTTTCCTGCATTTCTCCCACCCTGGTGACAGGGCTTGGTTCTGAGCTTTGACTATGTCTCTAAAATTATTTTGATTCACGGCTTGAGATTTTACAAAACCACACATGCATGCATAGAGCCTGTGGCTTCAGGATCTTGTTTGTTTTTAAGAGTCTAAAGAGTGAGTTTGTTTGGCGGGTTCTATAAATGGAGGTTTTCTTTACTAGGGAGATGTAAGGCAGCGGACATGGTGAGTGCAGCCATGGTATGTGTGCATGTCGCCATGGGGGCGGAATTCAGCGCCTGCTAGGGGAGACTCCCACAGCCATTGGGCAAACATATGTTGGGCCAAGAACACAGCTCTTCAACCTCATGAACTGTTTGCTTGAAAGATAACAGTGTCTCTTCCATATGAGCTTTTCACCACCCTCCATAAAGGGAATTTTTAATTCAACAGATGGTGTCTACTCATAGCAAATCAACCAGAAAAGGAGACATTTACATGGCTGGGCCTCAAGGCCCAAGAGACCCTGTGGGGCCCTAATTAAATACTTGCCAAAAGACCAGCTCCCCATGGGCAAGGCCCCCTGGAATAAAATCAGACCAGGAAAACCAGCAAAAACATGCCAACTGCTGACTCTGTGAGGTCTTAGTTGGCTGAAAAAGGTGAAAACATGTTTTCTGTCCTAGACTACAAGATAGCTTTATATCTCCTGCAGGAAAGAAGGCCCTGGAAGATATGGTGACCTCCAAATGTAGCTTACTATTGGAGCCATTTTCTTTCTTCAAAAACAGCCCTAGCTCTGTGCTTTGCAAAACCTTTCAAAGAAAAACTTTGTCAGGTTGTGCTCCATTTCCTATAATGGCACATTCTGGGCCCTGAGGACCAACACCTAACTGAAGTAACAGTGGCAGGGGACAAAGAGAAGATAACAAATGCTTGCAGATGTGCAGTGTAATGTATAAGAGGTTTTCCTATGGCTAAATGAAGGTTCTTTTGTCCTCAACTGCCTCTCTCGTTATTTGATCAATTCCCTCAGGGGTAGAATGTCAAGGTGGCATTTTCACAAGGAATGTAGTGTTCTGATGGAGACCATCTTGTCAACTCAGTGAAGCCAAACACAAATACAGTAAGTAGACACATAAAGTAAGAATACTAAATTTGAGGACACAAGCTCTGTTTAAGTCTTGGATGTTCTGTGAAAACTTGGGAAAATAACCATCTAATCTATCTCAATGGTGGGAAAACGCCTGACCTATACACTTTGCAGGCATTGAAATGGGGATGGCATGAAGTAAGGTATATTAAAACAAACCTACATCAATATAAGAATGGTTGATACTTGAAAGATTATTTTTGGAAACAAAAATATTTATATTTTCTTTTCAAAAGAGGAAATTGGTTACCTCAGAAAAGAAGCCAAGTAGCTAAAGCTCCAAAAGGGATTCTAGTATATATTCAGAATCATCTGACAACATGGGGAAATGGCAGCTTGGCGGACCCTCTGTCTGAAGAATGACCAAGGAACCTGACTCTTGTCCTGCCTTGGTCACTACCTTTCTGTAATGCTTCAGTCAAATCCTTGCCCAGCTCTGGTCCTCACTTTACCTTTTTTGTAAATTGGGTAGGCTGGACTTGATTATTTTATAAGTCTCTTCCTTTCTTAACATTCTCTGCTCTTAAGTAGGTTACAGAAGAGAAACTCCCAAATCTATTTAATGTTTTAATATTTCCTTGATTAATCATGACACCATTCGATTAAAAAGTTTGTTGTGAATGTGGTAGGCCATCCCAACTTTCATATGGCCAGAAATATGGAAGCCAGAGGGCAGGGCTGGAGGAGAATTTCAAGTCTCCAGTATGATATCTGATTAATAAAAAAGACCTGGGAGGAAAAAGTTGGGGGAGAAAATAATTCTCTGCCACCTCCTGTGTGTTTTAATCTCTCACAGCATCCTAGACTAGGGAGTGACAGGCAAAGTGACACAGTGCTCAGAGGGCAAAAGATAAATGTTTGATGAATTAGCCATTGGTAGAGAAGTGATGGGCTTTGTATGTGCATAATGGCCAAACTGCCTTTCCATGCTGGTTGCCTGCCAAGATAAGAAGCCATAATGAATGGAACTTGAGATGCCCTGGACAGAGTAGCTTTAATTTGACTGGTTTTAATAAAATTAACTATAAAAAAGGAAGAAAATGGCAGAAGGAAGAAGATAGCAATTTGGAGAGACCAGAAAGGCTAAGAATTATATATAACAAGGTTGGACACTAACCATTGGTTTTTCCATTCACTGTGTTCGACAACTCAGCAGAGGAAGAAGGCCTTGCTTCTTTATATCTGTAAGTCATGAAAAACCCTATATGTGACCAGTATTGTGCAGAAACACTTGAGATATGGAAATCAAATGATCTGGGTGAATAGAAAAGTATCCCAATAAGCACAGAATGGATCATTCAATCATTCGTTCATTTATTCCTCCATTAGCAAATATTTACTGAGCCTTCTCTACCCAGGCCCAGGGTGAATGAAACAGGTCTGCTCCCAACCACATAGAGTCTGGTGGGCAAGGCTTTTATGGAAAAGTGAAAATACTTTCCTGGTCCAAGAACTCCAACCGTGCTAGGTGCTCTCTGCCAAGTAGTTATGCCTATGTATCCTTGGACACTACCCCCACCAACTATTTCCCATTGCCACACTAACTCTTGGTTTTGGTCTCCTGACCCTACATTTGTGTGTGGCTTAACTGAGTTAACTAAATAAACTCCATCAAAACATATTCCTTGTGAAAACACCAGAATGACATTCTACTGCCAAGAGAAGCTGCCATATAACCAAAAAGGCTCACTTTAGCCCTAGGAAAACTCTAGCTGTGCCTGTTGTTCGTAAATTGCCCTGTGGACTTTGATTTTTCCATAAGCAAAAGTTGCGTTGGAAACAGATGATTGTTCCATCTTTTTACTAACATTTATTTGAGGCCTGATATGGATCAGACACTCTGATAGGCCTGAGAATACAAATATGATTAAAATATTATCCTGTCCTCAAGGGGCCCAAGAACCCATGAAACAAGGGCAGAAATTCACAGTCATAACACAGTGAGGTTTAAGTGCTCCTCTGACTTCCAGTGACTTTCAAAGAAATCTAGGATCCCTTGTAATCTCCATATATCCTAAGATTAGCATCTCAACCTCCGTTTTTCTTTTTTCTTTTTTTCTTAAGATGAAGTAAAGAATTACAGAGAAGTTTGGTTATCCAAGCATTCTGATGGTCACTTTCCATGATACCATACAGTTTCCTGGAGTTAGGAGAAAGAAACCTATTCAAAATGCAACATTAAAAATAGTTCTTTCCCTAAACTCCTTCTTCTGAGGGTATAAATTTTTCCATGGCTGCAAAAGGAAAGCCACTCATTACTAAACAGTTCAGCAAGGCTCACACTATCTGAGAATATAAAGTTTTATGAGCAGGTCTCCTCTTCTCTCTCTGGGTATAAGTAAGAAAGTGCAAGAGATAGAGAGAGAGAAAGCCAGAGGGGTCTGGCTCAGGAGTTCAGGGTGAATTATAGACTGTGGCTCAAGATTCACAGCTCTTCGTGGTAGGAGGTTAATATTCTCACATGTCATTAGGTCTGCTGGCTCTCCTGATGGTTCATTGAAGCAGGCAGCAAATTATTTCCTCATGCTGCAGAAGACAGCACACTTCAAAGCAAGAGAACTCAGGTCAAGACAGGCCTCCGGGTAGATTAATGACTTGGGATCACCAGGGGTTGTCTATAGGTAAGAACAGGACTGAAGCTTTTGACAAAGCTAACTTTTTGATCTGTCTTGACCTGGCTTTCAAGCCAGAGCTCCAAATTTATTCCTATCATCTTCTAAGGACCTGCCAAGACCTGCAAGAAGACTGAGTAACCGGTCTGTTCATTTTATCTTCAGTTGAAATGCCTCCACCTGCTCTCTGCTGTTGTACATATCACCCACAGTTCGAAGAGAAGTTTAAAGCTACCTTCTTGGAAGAGATGTCCCAAACTTGGTTGATTGACCATGCCTGGACTCAGTTCCCAATGGTTTTCTACTTGAATGCTCTTTCTATCACTGGTCCATAGACTTGGTCCATTCTCCTGTTGCCTCACATGTCTTACTCTTGTCTCACTGACAATTATTTAAGCTAAGAGACTTCAAGCCCAATGGGTTACACCTCTTTGCATCTCATAGTGATAGCTAAGTACATACCTGCCCTGGATGCAGAACCAATTCCTGATTTTATTGCTTTCTCTAAGAAAGGCCCAAAAAAAGCCCCAGAAACTATTATAATACAGGCTCATGAAAATATTTGTTTATAGGCAGCTTTGAAAATAACATTTCTGAAGATAAAATTAAGAAAGAATGGTGAAATGAACAGAACACTAGCTGGAAGTCATGGGGAAACTCAAGATTGTCCTTCCTTAGACTTGCTAAGTAAATATATGTAGTACACATGCTCACCATAATCTATTCAGATTTCTCAGTTGGAGGTTTTCTGAACAGCAGGAAGGCTCTCACTGGAGGCCTGCTGTTATGAGGAGCCCAGTGCACAAGGATAGCCCTCTCCTTCAGCACCATCTGGGAGAGTACCCCAGTGGGCCCAAGATGGAATTCTTGTCCAGTAGCCATGGATAACTCTGACTGGACTCTCAAATGTTCTCTCCTGTTAAAGTGAGGTACCTAAACCCAGGGAAGGGTGCAGAATAAACAGCACTAAATATTAAGAAGACCCCTAATTTATGTAAATAGAAGTTTGGGTAAGCTTGGGAAACTAGAAGGTACTCAAGAAATGTACAGGGTGACTGCCACTGTTCCAATTGTGATTTCTCCTCTTTATGTACTTACCATGACATTTTTTTTCTGCTTCCTGTCCCTCCCTTCCTATTATTCTCCTCAGTAACTCCACTCCTCTTCCTTAAAAGTACCTTTATGTTCTCTTATATAACATGTTTTCCACAACACATGTAGGAAAAGCAAATAAAAACACATATCTACATGCATTTAAAGCAGACAGTTGACAGGCCATGTCAATTACCCACCACCATGTCTACTCTGAATAAGACCTCAACAGGCAAAGCTCCCTTGAGCTGGCCACACAGCTGAGCAGCCCTTCCTTGGTTAACTTAGCATCTGGTGAGGCATTAAAGAAGACCCTGGACCGGAGGTCAAGCAACTGGACACTAGTCCCAGCTAACATAACTTGCTGTGTGAGCTGAGCCTTTCCTTCCCCTCTCTGGACCTCACATTCTTCCAACATGGAATAAAGAATAGTGAGTATATCAGTGTGTCTAAAATGCTGGCTTGTGGACCACTCATGTCAGAATTCCCTGAGAAACTTATTAAAAATTCAGATGCCAGGGTTCACCCCTGACATACATATCAGGCTCTTTGTTGGTGGGGTCTGGATATCTACAGTTAATTCCCCACATCATTTCTAAGTATACCAAAGTGTGAGAACCACTGAGTGTCCCCAACTCAAATATCTCAAGGACCAGTCAAGTGACACACTGCATTCCAATGAATCAAGGTATATCAGTTATAGATACATCATTACTTTATATATCGATGAGAGAAAAACCACTGTGAATTAAAAATAACCCAATATGTTCCTATTAAATTATGAACACTACTTTGTCTCTATGTATTGTGGGATGAGCTTCTCTCTTTCCTTCTTGCTCTCACAATTGTCCCAGCAAGCCCTCCTCCACAGCTGCTGAGGGTAACAGCAGAGTCCTACTGACCCATTTCGTGATTGTGGCAGGTTCATCCACAGTGACAGAAGATAAAGTACAGCTGTCAGTCTCCAGGAGAAAAGTGATCGAACTTTTCCCAGTTTCATGGGAGCAGATAAGATTGACAGGCCATGTGACTTTTTCCCTTCTCCAACATCACTAGAAAAGAAAGTGACAGCAAACATATCAAGTTGGTTGGGAACTACAGGTCTCTCTAGCACTCAGAGGCCCTGAAATTCCACAGATGTGTGCACCTTTGGAAGATGTGTATACCTCTTGGGAAGCCAGAGCAGCCCAGGAAGGAAATGCCTCATGCAGCATGGGCTTGTCCCAAGCTAGAAAGAGGTGACCTCAGATATTTCAAATTTGCCTCAGTGCAGCTTCCTGAGTGTGAGTAAAGGCATCAACTTCATCACTCCTGGTGCACTGCTTTTCCCTGGGGAAGCAGCAATCAGACAAGCAATGCAGCAGGAAGATACTGACCACCATCATTTAGAGAATGGGGAATCCAGAAGGTAAAAACAAATCAGGGAAGAGTGTGGGAAAAGAAAGGGGTGGGGGCTCTGAGATTCAGGACCAAGGACAGGACATGAGGCATAAAGGCCTCAAAATCAGGCCAGAAACACTTCTGTATTAGTGTCTTAGGGTTGCTGTAACAAAATACCACTAACAAAGTGGTTTAGAACAACACACATTTTCTCACAGTTCTGGAGACCAGATGTTAACATGCCAGTTGGCTTGTGTTCCCTCTGAAGGCATGAGGGAAAGACCTACTCCAGGCCTCTCTCCTAGCATTTGCTTGACGTGTCTGTCTCTTCACATGGCATTCTTTTTATGAGGACACTCGTTATTGGATTAGAGAACTGCCCTACTCTAGTATAATCTCATTTTAACTTAACTAATTACATCCACAATACTATTTCCAAATAAGGTTACACTCTAATGTATGTGTAGTGGGGACTTCAACATACGATTGGGGCGGGGGGGCACTATTCAACCCAATGCTCCCTAAGTGACTACTAGTTCCATAAGAATACCAAGGTTCTCACTGGTGTCCAAAGAAGAGATACCACAAAGAGGAGACACCATGAGCAACTATTTGAGCCAGGCTCTGAGAACTCAGAATCATAAGCACTGATGAGATAGTCAGACCCAGCTTCCTTAAATAATATTCATTTTTATTCTACTTTCCCAAAACCTAGCTTCATATTTGTAGTTTAACACAACCATCATGCAGAATGTAAAACTATAACACACTATTTATCTAAAGTTCACACTTGCATCCATCTTTATTCTCTGAGACATAGCATAAACCTAGAGGTAAGTGAATAATGCTGATATAAAGTCAATGTTTAATAAAGATTTGTTCCTTTTTCATTACCCTCTCAGCTCCAATAATATGTCACAAAACCAGAGTATTACATAAGGGTACCTCATGCATTCATTCAAAAAATTATGACTCCCAATCAAAACAGAATTTTAAGATTCTGGTTTCCTAACCCTTGACCAAAATTAGGAATACAGGGAAGCAATATTGATACCAAATAAAAATGATTGAAAACTAAAACAAAACCACTTACCAAAATATATAAATAAACCAAAGCTAACAAATCTGCATATATTGGGGCTGCTAAATGTAAGAGCAGTCAGCATTACACCCTTCAGTAGCCATACAAAATCATGGTCATGGGTCAGAAATAAACAACCTCAAAGGAAAAAAGTCAACATATATTTAAAGAGAACCTCTACTGCAGTTGCTTTTAAGGAGAGAAAAGATGTCGACATATGAAAATTAAATAATACAAGATTCCAAGAGTAACTTAAGATAACAAGGAAACTGTCACAAAGAAATATATGATTATATGCCAAATAGTCAATATAGAAAATAAGTACTACAAGAACTCAGAGGGAGAGATCACTTTAGGCTAGAAATCCAGAAATGATCCTTTTGAAAATGTAAACTCTGAGCTGAGACTTAAAAATTATAAAAGCATACTCTGTACAAACTCTTTAAGGAAACAAAGGAATGGGTAATACAAGTTTTAGCAATAATTCATTCTAAAATTATTAATGCAATGATTAAATATAACCAATAAAATATGCTTAAGTTGGATACTTCATCCTTAAATACTGCCAGATCAATGGGATGTTATTACTGATGATGGTGTGGGGAGCAGTTTCTAAGATGGCCCCCAATCATCCCTTCCCCCTGAAATTCATGGCCTTATGTAACCCCCTCCACTGGGATATGGCTGGGCCTAATGACTTGATGCTAATGAATAAAATACCATAGAGTGATGAGATCTCACTTCCAAGATAAAGTTACAAAAAAACTGTGACCTCTGTCTTCCTGAACCTCTCTTTTTCTCTCACCTGTGCACACACTTGAAAGCTAACTGCTATGTTGTGAGTTGTACTACAGAGAGGTCCATGTGAAAATGAACAAAGGGAAGCCTCTGACTAACAGCCAACAAGATGAGGAGGTTTGGTCCAACTTCTCGTAAGGAACTGAATTCTGCCAACAACCGTGTGCATGAGGTTGGAAATGATCCTCCTCAGTTGAGTCTCGAGATTACAGCTTGGTCTGGCTCCTTAATTGCAGCCTTGTGTGAAACCCTGAGCTAAGCCACATACAGATCCCTGACCCAAAAACAGTGTGATGAATAATGTTTGTTGTTTCAAGCTGCTAAATTGGGGGGTGATTTACCATACAATAAGAGATAACTAATACAAATGGCACGGTAGTGATGCACCTATATCTCTAATCTGAAGACTAAGATTCTCTCCATTCTCATAATACATGGATATCAGATTTAACTAAGATGGGAGATAAAGGAGAACAAAGGAAACCAAAGATTTAGGGTGCCAGGCACCTTACATTATTAACATGTGTGATTCTGAAGAAACTTCAGCCAAACCAGGAGACCTGGGCACCATGCCTTCCTTGGTTGCCTTTCTAGAAGAAGTAAATATTTAGACACTGTTCAGTTGTCTGGCCTTCTGAAATAAAGCTGGGCCACATTAGGTCAGGTCTTCCATAACTAAAAATTTTAAAAAGTGTCTTGCCCCATAACTCTGACCCACACTCACAGATCCAAAGCCCACTGTGCAGACTTCTTTCTAGTTTTTTTTCCTGAGGCCGCTCTCCTAAAAGCTTAGGAAGAAGCCTAAGTCATTAAATGAAGAGGTTCAATGACTTGAGCTTGGCAACTTGAGCCAAAATGGCAACACTATATAGTATTGTTGAGCTCTCCAAGCTGAGGTGCTCTGGTTCACTACATTTCTGAAGATGTAAACTTTGGACCCTAGAAGAGACAGAAGTAAGCCAGCACTCTCTGAAGGGACTCTATCCTCTTTGCCCATACAAATACACATGGTCTCAGGCTAGAGCTGCCAGAAGCAAACTTTGAGATGCAGATAAAAGAGCAAGCCTCTTATTTGGTAGGTGATCACACAACACACCAAAAAGTGAGATAAGAAAGGGAAAGAAGTCAATAAAGAAAGTATCATGAGGTAGGTGACCACTGAGAATAACTGGGGTTCAACTACTCTTCAAGGCAAGGATCACCAAACTTGTTATATAAATGGTCAGACAGTAAATATGTTAGAATTTGAGGACCATATGATCACTGTCACGACTACTCAACTGTATGTGAAAGCAGCCACAGATAATATGTAAATGAATGAGCATAAATGTGTTGCAACACGACCTTATTTACAAAAATAGCAATCAAGCCAGACTGGGCTGATCCCTTCTTTGGAGTGGTATGGGATGCAATGTGGGTCACTTCTTGGTGCCATCTCAAAAGAGGAGCAAGGCAGCTGAGATATTTACCTTCCTCCTCTTATTAGTCACTGTTTGAGGGCTGAGCAAGTTCCAGTGCCCCAGGAAAACAGTCACAGGTGCCTGCAGTTAGAAGTCATTATAATGGTATGCACAGGAATGGTGAGCACCAAGGGGAAATAGGCAAAGCACCCACAGCTATACAGACTTCCCACCCCTAGCCTAATCCATTTTTAAAAAGGAAGTTAGTGGTGACTGAAAGGAAATGAGGAGCAAACAGAGGCCTTATATGATGGTCATTGTGGTTTGTCAATGTCACTTTCCTTCCTACCTACCTCTCTCTTTCCCTGCCCTACTGGACTTTCAAGAAACTGTCAAGTTAAGGATTCCAGAAGCTAGAGTTTTCCAGTAACCTATTGCCCCAGTTAACTCTAACCACAGCCCATCCACATCAAAGGCCTTACCTCCTTTGTATACCAATAGATTTCTTCATTCTTAGAGAACTCTTTCTCCTCTGTAAAGTTTCGTTTTAATTTTAAAATTGAAATTAAAATGCCATTTCTCTGGATGAGAAAAAGAGTGAAAAAATCAAGAAACGAGATCATGCAGCTACTAAGCCTATCTACCATCTCCAGCTCACTCCATCCTCATGAAAGAAGAGAGAAATCACCTTTCCTCTTCTTTATACCCCAGTTAAAGTTAAAGTAATATATATATATATATATATAATCATCTTATTATGTAGTTGGGACTAGGCCTCAGGCTGCAGCCATAAAGAAGGGATTAAGGGCAGAACCACCTGGGCAGCCATTCTCCTGAGTCCTATTACCACCCCCCTCATTCCTTTTTATAGAAAGAGATTAAAACAGGAGCCTAGCAATCTTTGATCTTTCACTTGCTGACACAAATCCTTTCAAGCTTCCAACATTTTCTGCTGCGGTAATTAGTACTAATTAAAAGGTTTCCAACAGTCTTTGCTCCTTTTTTTCTCCTGTGTGCCTCTCCTCTCCTACCTCCCCAAAAGAAAGCACTTTTACAAGTACTGTCCACCTCTGAAACATGGCATCCCTCATTTTCTTCTTTATCTGATGTAGCCAGATCAACTAGATTAGTACTCCATTATTCCAAATACAAAGCCAGACAACAGGTTCTTACTATCGTTCCTGACCCATTGAGAGTGCATGGGCTTATATTCAGAAGCAGCATCGCGCCTCATTTGAAAAGGCAGTCCAATTACGTGGGGAAAGATACCACAGTGCACTGTCTTCTGCCCAAGGAAGGACACCATTCAATGATGACGTGTTTCACTCCAGTGTCTGTCACACACGCACAGCTTCACTGTTCAAACTGACAAGTGGCAAAACTCACCTCCTAGCTTGCTTGCTTCTATGCTTTCTTTCTATTTGGAGGGGTCATGGGGCAGGTAAAATCCAGATGGACCATATAAAGGATAAAGCTAGAAAAATTAAAGAAATTATTATTTTATCGAATTTTTAAAAAGACTTGGAGGGAGACATGCACACACAGGGAGCCATGATTAAAATTCTCAAATCCAACAATTTCTAGTCTTCCATCGGCTCTTTGCCATGGAAGTGGGACATGGAAGTTTCTCATTGTATCAGAGCTATGAGCACCACCCTGATAGGAGCTTCTGAGACATGCCAAGCCCACAAGCACAGCCACTTCTTATGAGTGCTGCAGCCACAAGGTCGGCAACCCTAGTGGCAAGATAGTTCTATTGAGGAGGAGAATGGGTACAGATGGTGACCTGCAGCATCTGAGACCCTGTCCATCACTCACTTTCTGCTTAGTGAATGTGGAAAAAGTGGATGATCTTAAAATCTCAATCCCACAGAATCTTTCTGACAAATGTGAAAACTGAGGTTTGCAGGGGTGAATCTCAGGCTGCATTCCTGAGTACTTTACGACTTGCACACACACAGCTCTCACTTGCTTCAGCCCACTGACCCTGAGAAGCAGGTGAGAGACCTGGTCCTCTTGCCGCATGAAGGAACTAAGGATCCTAGAGGCAGCCCATTTGCTCATAGTCACACATTAGCTTGAGGCTATTATTACTCTCAGGCTTTTTGAACCATCCTGAATGTGGGGAAAACGTGAATGTGGGCCACATTCTCTCACTCTCTTCATACTGACATTCAGTTCTCCGGAGGTTGAAAATGACCCTTCCTGTGGGTCCTACTATAGTAGTGACTGCAGCAAACAGACCCCTTTTTCTGACTGGCTGCTGGTGTCTTTTGTGTTAAATAGGTAGAAATTGTCTTCAGAGCTTTTAGGTCTGGAAATTAGTCACTTCAGATCTCAAATGGGCTTTGATGAGGCTTTCCTGATTAGTGTGGGTACCACTAAAAAATATATTCACTCTCTACACCATCCTCCTAAAAAAAAAAAAGAAGAAAAAGAAAGAAAAGCTAACACTGATAAGTAATGGATTTAATGATCTAGAAAATCTAGATGCTAGAAACTCCAGGGGAGTTCATATTAAATTAGACCAGTACAAACAAGCCAAACCAGATTTATCCTCTCGCGGTTACAGATTTTATCTACTAAACCAGGTTTTCGGGGCTAGTGTCTGTTTTCAATGAATAGAATTTTTGAATGTCAAGTCCCAAGATTCCTAATGGAGGATTATTTACCCCCAGGATCTCAGTTCAGCCAGGATGGCCAGTCCCGGGTTCCTGCAGAGGGCCAGAGACACATGACACTCCTCTTCCTGTGGTAGGGGGCCACCTGTTGAAAACTAACCATAGGAGGGATTCAGAGGTCAGTAGAAGCAGAGATCAAGGTTCAGGAGAGAAGATAAGTTCTTTCCTTGATTCCTTCCCAAGGGGATGAGGAAACATGAGCGAGAAAGAGGTGAAAGAATGAAGAAACTTCAGAGAATATTCTGGAATGGATGTCACCTATGCACATGAACTGGATTAAGAGCACCCTAAATATCACTGTGGACCTGGCACATAGGGAAATCCTTCAGGGCTCTTTCCTAGAGCAAAGATGGCATGAAACAAGTTTAAGTTTTCCTTCTCTATAAGAAAATGACTCCACCAGCTTGCCTCTAAATCCAATGACGAGAGCCTTCGGTTGTCCAGTCTTCCTCTCAGGGACCTTTCCACAGGCCAGCTGTGCTGGAAGAGTCTCCTCCTTCAGGGGAGGGACCCAGCTGCTGCTTGATGATTTGAGTAACTGCTAAGGCACAATTATAATGGAGAGAAGGTGGTGGGGAGTGAGGAAAAGAAAATTACTTTTGGAAATTATGAAAAATACCTCAACGGCATCTCTTTGAGGCTCATATTTAGCTCTCAGAAAAGATTTCTGCCAAAGGGTGAGATCTGACAGGGGAAAAGATAAAATCAGAGGCTGGAGGAAGAAGCGGGGCGCCACAGCGAACTGGCAGCTGTCTGTCAGAACTGATGACTCTGCAGCTGAAGTTAGACTTGGATATTTACCCACCCATTCCAGGGGGAAGCTGGAGAGGAGGAAAGCCTGGATAGCAGCCAGTCTGGACAAAATGACCACACAGAGACACACATAAGCCGGTCAGGCCCTTGGACCACCAAGCACTTTCCTCAAGGCTCTAAATATCTGGGAGAGAATTAGGTTTAGACAGTAATTCTGAGAATCTCCAACTCTGTTGAATCTAACCCAGACCCAGGACTAGGAGCTCCTGGCCCAGCGTCAGTGAAAGTCGGGTGCAGCACCCCATATTCAAGTCTTCACAAATCTCATCTCTGCACTCTTGGGTCCCCTCCCCCATTTAGATTTTATGACATCACATTTTTTCTGCACCTGTCTCACATTCAATTGGGCTCACCAAAAGGCAATTTTCCTTATTTAATTCCGAAAGAAGCAGGGAGTACTTTTAATGCAGGATTTGTTTTTGATTTGCCTGCACTTTGTTTGATAAAGACGCATCTGAGTTTAATGGGGGAAACACAAAACTAGGTGTCAGAAGCACTTCTGTAGCAAAGAGGCAGGAAGGGGGCTAGTAGGAATGTCCAGTGTGATGAGGAGAGATTTTATGACTGACACTTTGAAAATATCAGCTCACAGTGTTAATTAAGGTCAGAGCCAGGGGCTTTGTTATTGTTGAAATACTCCCTATGGACAATGCAGCCCTTTACTGCCTACACCTGGAGCTACTTGTCCCCACTCCCAGGTACACCAGATTCTAGGACCTAGGGGACCTAGATCCTAGAACCGCTTCTGCTCCATATAGTCTGTGTGATCTTGCACAAGGTACTTGACATGTCTGGGCCAGAGGTTCTTCATCTGCAAAACCAAGAGTTGGCTAAACTAATACTAAATTTCCTCCACTTAAAAATTTCTAAAAATCTGTGTTTTCCTTCAAACATTTCAACTTGAAAATTCATCAGAGGAAGGTATTTCACATGACTACGTGTAATGAGAGGGCTCACACACCCAGTGCTTACAGATACATCCAAGGAAGAAGCTCTCCAACACTGCTCAAGTATCTGTTCCATCTTCAAAGGTGGGGAAGGGATTCCCTGCCCCCGAAAACTGCTGGTCAGCTTTTCCAGGGTGGCAGAGGGACAATGCACAGGGGCCACAGAAGTGTTTGGTCACCCACCTTGCTTGGAAGCAGGCCAGTTCTAACCAGACCAGCCCTCTGGGCTGCACAGTCAGGGACGCCAGGCAATGCCACCAATCAACGGAACATTTTAAGACAGAAGGCAGCCTCGAATTTGAAGGCAAAAGGTGTTTGGCTTTGTTTCTGTCCCAAAATGATTTAATGTGTTTCAAGGTCAACTATAGAAATTTGTGTGCAACAGGCAAAAGCGGTGGGGGGCGGGAGCATTTAAACTGTTGAGGCTTTAAAAGCTTAACCAGCAAAGCCTCTCCAGCCCTCAGTCAGTGGGAATCAAAACAGCAATTTTCAGCTATTTTATTCAGTCTCCGGGCAGGATCAGTAGACAGAGGTTTGCTCCTTTCTTTCCTCTTCCCCTATTTCCAAACTGGGACCCACTCCCCACTCTGAAAGACCCATTTTGATAGAGTCTATTGTGCAGCCTTTTCAGGACATTAGCCACCCCAAGCAAATAGTCTTTGGCAAATAGAAGTTTTCTAGGGGGTTCTTCTCCCCCTGCCACCCTCCCTGCTTCCTCAAATCCTAGAGGCAATGCCGCAGAAACTATAAGCAGAGAGGATTTCTAATGCCTGCCACTTGCTTAAAATTGATTTTCAGATGAGAGCTCCAGAGAGCCAAGTATCCCCACAGTTTGGAACACTCATCATCTCTGACGATGAAGTCATTTGCTGCCATAAGCAGAACAAGGGTTAATGACCCAAAATCGAATAAATTACTGGATTTAGATCCATCATTACCATTGGTTTTAAAAATAATCTGAAGCAAGTGAGTGTAGACCCAGAGCCATCACAAAGACAGACGTAGCTCCCCTTCCCCTCCTTTGCTCACAACAATAAATCCTTCCAAAGACCATTGCAGGCTCATACACCAATTAACATTTCTCATACCAGTGCACAGGGGGCTGTGCAAAGTGATTCCATAGTAAATTAGTCTAGAAATTGCCTTATTCATGATACCAGGACATGTCCTCTATGTTTTGGGAGGAGGTGGAAGAACTTTCTTCCCTAAATGCCATTCCATGGTCTCATCCTGGATGAGGAGGTGGTGGGGACACTGGGGCAGGTGGCTTTCAGCACCACAGTAAATCTTTAGACAATTTATCCAAACAAAGACCAGAGCAGGGAGAGGGAGATACATGGGAAGCAGATGAATAAGCAAGATCAGTTATGGTCGGGGGGGTGACCCCGCAGCCCCATTCTGTGACACAGATCTCAAACCAAATTGTGCCAGAGTGGATTTGACATGCCGGGACTGAAAATAGCCCTCTCCTAAAGGATGTCTGCTTCCCCTCCCAATCATGGGAGGCAGAGCTAAAAGATAGAATGAGAAAGGAGGGGTGGGTGGGCAGAGAGGGGCCAGGGGACGGGAGACAGGGAAGCAAGGACAGTGAATAAAAAACCATGCATAATGGCCTGGGGTTTATTTTACAGAGAACAAAATGGCTCAATTTGAGCACTTTAGAATGTCGAAATTGGCCGGCATGAGATACAAGGGATACCTCCAAGAAGACTATTATATCAGCTGCAGGAGGCTATAGGTCCAGGGGGCAGAGGAAGGGAAAATAAACATAAATACATACACACATACCTCCTCCATCCTGTAAACTTTAGAGGGACCAAGGATAAATACAGAGGTAATTTGGCGAGGAAATGCTTAGGAAGGCATTCAAATGCCCTTAATGCTTTCAGATTGCATCTCGAATATGTGGGGCTCATCATACTTAGCCTTCTTGCTTTGTGCTCCAAAAATGCCACATCTTTTAAAAAAGAAGTCTAGTTTATTATTTAGTAGGAATAGCATGATTTTTTTAAGGGCTACTAATAATTCTGATCCCCCTTTCAAAAACAATCCATCCCTCACTAAGAAAAAGTCAGAGCGACTGACTAATGGGAGTAATTCAAAGTATCCCAATTAAAATTCAGGTTTTGGCCTTTCGAGTAGTCTATTTAAAGATTTTTCCCCCTAGATTGGTTGTAGACAGATGATTATTAAATATTTATGTGTCTGTGAAAGGGGCTCTTGAAGCTTGGCTCGGCTGAGGGCTGAGCTTTTTGCTGTTGTTTCTCCTCTTGGAGGGCCCTCCTTAGCCACCTGGCTTCCAAAAGCCCCATATACCAGTCAGTTGGTCTTAATATGCTGGGATGGGGCAGAACAGCTCTTTCCCTGCACAAAGTATAGTAATCAAGAGCCTTCTCTCAGCTGAGCTAACTCAGACTCTCTCCAATCCAAACTCCCTCTCCGCTGAGCATCCTTCACTGACCACCCTATCCCTTTGGAAACTTGGGGGCTCTCTGGTCTTCCTTTATTCTCACCAGATACAGCCCTGTATTATTATGGTAATGCTCCATTACCATAATGGAAGAGAAAGTTCTATGTCCTTAAATGGTTTATAGTCTCCTTGAAAGCAGTGTCTGAGGATGCAGCACCATCCACATTTCTTGACTGGCTGATGTGTTCTCCTTCACTTTGTGAAACACCAACCTTATTTTAAATCAATCTGAACCCTTACTTTGAAGGGGTTCTCACCCAGCCCAGAACCTTGCCTAAAGAGAACTAAGTTGATTTAATTTAACACCAAGCTTCCTCAGGGAAATGAAGAGAGTTTGAGCAAGGACTACTCTGTCCTGAGCCAAGGAACAAGAACATGGGTGGGTGGTACAAGACAGCTGTATTCTTTTAGTTTTTCAGGCAACAAAGGTTTTCAACATTTTTCTATGCGGAAAGTACTGAGTAAAGCAAAGGGTTTCAGAGAGTTGGAGACTTGGTCACTTCCATACTCTGGAATATGTAGCTTTAAAAAGTACTGAGAGACAGGCATAGTATATTGTAAAAGAAAACAAATTCTACAGTAAAATTTGTAGAACAGTCCTATTTTTGGTGGAAAATTGAATGAGAGAAAGAGGAGGGATTGGGGGACTGGAATGCTATCTTGATGGAGAGAAATCAATCTGTCTTATTTTGCTTCTAACAATCAGAATTTACTGCTTGTCTAGTATGAAAGTAGATACCCATTAAATACTTATTATAAAAAGAGAGGCCATATTTTCAATCCTCAAAGTTGACTTTGGGACAGAGTTTCCTAAATCCCTATACCATCTTCAGCAAAATCACTTGAGATGGGATTTAGAAATACAAATGCTGGGGACTATACATGGAACTTCTGATACAACAGACCTAGAGTGTGGACACAGTCTTTCTGCCTCTAAGTTTCCCCAGGACTGTCCAATAACATGCAGCATTTGGTAACCAGTAAACCAGAAGATCCACCAAACAGGTATCCAATCTCTGCCTTCACCTTAGTGTCCTGACTAAAGACCAAGAGTAGCTGTTTCCTATAAGCCAGGAATAGTGATTACCAAGTTTATCAATGAGTCTTCTCTTACCATAAATATGTAGGGAGGTCACCTTTTGGTTCTAATACCTTCCAGCTTGATTATAGGTGTACATAAAAACCTAAACGGGGACAATAATATAATATCCAAACATACTTAAAGAAATTTGGATCATTTTTCACTAGATTATTTGAACATTTATTCAGGGATACAAATGCCTATGTTTGAAGCAAAGTACCTTAAAACAGTTACCACTGAAGCTAGACATTCACCTAGTAACTCATGGTGTGAACTTGTAAATTACCTACTCTTAACAGAGATAGTTTTCTTTACTCATTCATTTTTCATTGATTTACTCATTCATAAATTTATTCATTTCTTCATTCACTCATTCAGATACCCATCCAATGAATGTTTTGAGCCATTAGAGCCCCATCAAACCTACCTGGGCTGCAGAACTCTGGCTTTGTGTCCCACCTCCCAAACTCCACCTGATACTAAGCACTGCTTTGTGGCACCATGAGCCTCGAAGATGATTAAGGGCAGTCAGGCATGGCCATTCCTCATCTCCATAAACCATGTTGCTTATACTTGTTAGGAAAAATTGTATTCCAGGAATTCCAATTTTGGCTAGTTTCTTTCTTCCCCTACCAGACATCGAGAGCTCAGACATGGCAAACTCATTTTGACAGTCCTTTTCTCCTTTGCTTTCTCAACTCGCTCACTTTCCTAATAAAACCTCCCCTGGCCACCTTGTTCAATAATGCAACCTGCTTTGCCACCTCCACCCAGAACTAATTTTTCTAATTTTATCACCTGCTCTCTTTTTCTTTTTTTTTCCCCACAGCATTTATGGCCTTCCAACATATGATATAATTTACTTATGTATCATGTTGACTGTTTAACGTACATTATAAGGTCCATAAAAATGTTTGTTAGTTTTACCACAGATGTAATAGTGCTTAACACACACTGGACATTCATGTTGAAGGGAGGGAGGAAGAGGGGAGGAAATGAAGACTCTTTCCTCCACGGGCCAGGCTGGACTTGAGTCAGTCAGATAGGTTAATCTGCTGCTGCCAGCAGCCATGATTCAAGAGGAAGGGTTTGTGGAATTATCAGGTTCTTCTGATTGTGAGATGCTTGGGAATGGACTACTGTCATATCTCTGTTCATCCAACCTCACAGCCAGGGATAACATTCCCTGCTCTGTTTGCTCTCTAAATACTGGCCATTAGTATTTCCCCAAATACCAGCAAATTCCAGAGCCATTTGCACATAAATACCAACCCTACTCCCACCTTAGGCTCAAAACTCTCTCATTTATAAAGACTAGTAATTTCAGTTTGTGTTTCCTATTCTGAAATGGCAAAAATGAGATCCTTGCAGGTCCTCTTCTGGTAAAACAAACAAAAAACAAAAACAAAAAACCTTAGTCTTCCCAGTTTAGGAGGTTCTTCAACTCTGAATTTGGGCCCTCTAGGCCTGAGCCCTGAAGAACCATCTCAGTACATCCTTGACACTTGTACACCCAAATAGTTCCTGCAAGACTGAGACTTTCCAGAATTATAGAATGCTGCTTATAGGAATTCAGTCTTCCTTAGTGCCAGAGATTTCGCCTTACTTATACACTGTGCCTCTGCCACAATCTCACACACACAACTGCATGTTCTTCAAAAATTAGCTGCTGTATTAATTTAATTAAAGATGCCCCCGGGGTATCTTTAATTGGGGAAGATATAGCATCTGCTGAGTGTTAAAATATTATTTCTAATGCAAATAGAGCATTATCCTCATTTTATAGAAGCAGAAACTGAGGCTCAGGGAGTATATATAACAACCTTCTCCCAGGTCACATTGCTAAAAAGTGAGAGGACTGGAATTTGAAACCCTCAGCCACAGATTGAGGCACAGGCTTTTCCACCATACCATATGTTATGGACCCAATGTTTATGTGCCCCCAAAATTTATATGTTAAAACCCTACCCCTCATTGTGATGGTATTTGGCAATGAAACTTTGGGAGGTGATTAGGATTAGATGAGGTCATGAGGGTGGGACCCTCATGATAGAATTAGCTCCCTTATAAGAAGAGGAAGTGAGACCAGAGGTCTTGCTTGCTTTCTCAACTCTAGAAGAAAGTGGCCATCTGCAATCCAAGAAGAGTGCTCACCAGGAATCAAATCAAGAAGCACCTTGATCTTAGACTTCTAGCCTCCAGGACTGTGAAAAAATAAATATGTTATTAAGCCACCCAGTGGTATTATGTTATGACAGCCTGAGCTGACTCAGACACAGTGGTGGCAGAAACACGAACTCTCCTTGAGTCCCCAGGGTCCCTTCTATAGTATTCATGCCAGTCCCTGGGGCAGGGGCGTTAAGAAGAGGTTTGCAAACAAGCCTGGCCTATTTGGGGTCCCTTGAGGGGCAGCGAATACTGAGGTCCAGGATCTGGTTTTAGATGGGTAGATGCAAGGTCTGTTTCCAGTGCTTTTCATTCATGAGGTACCGTGTAAAAGGCACTCTCTTAAATTTTGTAATGGTCAACAAAATGTTTGAGGTCTAAAAAAATGACTGTAAAATGTGAACTAAAAATCATAGAACTAAGACTAATGCTTAAATAAATTTCAACAGAAGGAAACATTATGTTCATTGGCCAGTCAAATGTAAATCAAGTCAGGCTCTACAGTTAAATATAATGAAGTTTAAATCATAAGAAAACAAATTTACTTTTAAGCCTCAAAACTATAAAAATGAGTTTTAGAACCCTTTAAAATATTTTGCATTGAAAATTCATAAATCATACTTAATGTAAAATGGGGGTCACTTTAATATATTTGATATATTGTGTAATGTGACTTCCAAAATAAAAGTGCCTCAGAATGTTCAAGAGTCTTAAAATGGCCCTACTTGCTGGTGGGAAGTCTAGACTGGAAAAACATGTGTGATGGTTAATGTCTTCATTTTTGTCTGTTTCTGTTTATTGTGTTCTGTTAGGGCAACCTCGCATGACTGAGCCAGGTTCCTAGACAGGGGAAACATGGGCATGTAGGGATATGGGAAGCCATGGGAGGAACAACTAAAGAATGGGAAAGAATTTCACACTCTCAGTCTCCTGCAGTACGCACAGTACCCGGGGAGGCAGTGTGAGGTGCTAGAAAGCCCCAGATATTGAGTCAAGTGATGTGGGTTCTATCCCCAACTTTGCTATTTACAAGTTATAGAACTTGGATGCACCTCTAGAGCCATGCCTGTCACACAATAGGCACTTGACAAAATTTGTTGACTAAATCAGTATGAGAGAGCTTAATGAGTCACTCTTTTCTGATGGCATACTTAAAGACCCCTTGGGGTGGAGAAGGAGGCAGGGAGACAAGCAGACTTTGAACACCAAGCATCTTCTCCGATCCTGCTCCTGGCCATAGCCATCTGCCTACTATCTCTGACTTTATATAATCAGACTTCCCAGAACCCTCTACTTCAGGGCTGGGAGGGGTCTGAGACAAGATCAGCAGTACATCATGGGGTCACACGATGTAGCACCTCTAAAGTGGCACCTCATGACCAACACGCCTAGTCACCTTTATCACAAATGCAAAGGGCTTCCTCAAAAGCTCTGAGCTCCCACCTCTGAGCTAAACAATTACCTCCCTACTCTAGATTCACCTTGAGGATTCATTTTTGCCATAGCCCCTAAACAAGGCTTCTACAAAATCTCAAAACAAGAGAAGAATGACCACTTAGATTTAATGCCTCTCCAGGATGGTGGACAGCCTGCTTTCTCCCTCACTCTTCATCCAGAATGAGGCTGGATGAGAGTCAGGCAGGTATACTGAGTCAGAGTCATATCTATGGGTACAGATGCATACCCCAACCCAACAACCTCCACAGAAGGCAGACTGACAGCCTCCCACAAGACACAGTGGTAGAAGCCATCTTCATTTGCAAGATTTCACATGTTCCCTAATTATTTCAAGAGGACTTTCAGACTGAGGTAATCATCTCCCTTTTATCATTGCCACACATATAATGTCAGGACTGTAGCATTCATCAATGCCACCTCCCAATACCCGCCCCCCAACCACCTCCACCACCAAAAATTCAAATAATTTCAGAAACATTTTTATCCTAAAATGTTCCCCCCCATTAAAAAAAAATTATCTTCAAGAGAAGAGATTTTTTTCCCATTTTAATCCCACAACAAGGAGAATGTCAGCCCAGCTTTTTTTTGACAGACAAATTATTGAATCAAAGAGAAAATGCCATTAAGCTCACAGGTTAGCAAGTGTCAGGAATGGTTTAAAGAGATATCCCCATTTATCTTCCAAACATGCACGAAATGTCACTAATGTGTGTTTATCATGTATAATCAGACAAAGAAAATATCGAAATAAAGTACTCCTGCATACAATAGAAATCTCCTTCCATCCTTCAAGATATCAGTGCTATTCAAATAGAATAATAATGATGAAGCCTCTCTCTTGAAAATGGAAATCAAGTGAAATGTAGATAGAAATGATTTTTTTTGGTAGTTGATGTACATTTCTAAAGTGCATTAACAGGAAATCCAGAACTTTTTAGGTCAATTATATTGTCAGTATTGTCAATGCCACTGAAATGAATACTGAAGCACTGCCTGTTCTTGCTGGAATTAAGTTACAGAAGAAACCCCTCCATTGGGGACTTACAGAGGAACTAGAGACACATTAGAAGCCTGACATCATTCAAGCATGCATATATATGTATATTTTTTTTTCATTCAAATCAATCCAAGTGCCAGGCATTTTAGCTTACTATAAATCTCAATAGAGAGAAAAAAAATCTATAACTGATCTAAAACCTGGCTTTATTTTTCTCCCTTTCCTACCTCTGTTATGACGAAGCTTATTTTTATAAGCTCAGTAGTATGACAATAATAAAACCCAGCCCCAAAATAGGTGCTCTAGACAACAAGAGCTCTCTACTATACATTCTGGACTTGCAAGACCCAGGAATGTGAGCTATAGGTAGTCCTGGTGAGAGAACCAACAGGCTCCTACAAGTAAGAAAAGAGCTGGCACTCAGCCCACAAATATTTTCCCCCTTACTACTTTCTCTCCCAACAATCCCACCAGGTGTAGGACACATTTCCTCACTTTCTGGGTTGCAAGTTTTCCAAGAGCAGAGGCCACATCTGTTTTGGTCTATCATATAGTACAATGATCTTCAAATAGCTGATGCTCAAGAATTTGGTGAGTGAACAAGTAAATAAATGGGAGAAAAGGGAGCTTTCCTCTAGGGTTTCTCTTGGCCCCACACTTCCTGGTTGGGATATCTTGTAGCCTCATGGGGGAATAGCCAAGGTCTCGGACATCCAAAAGCCTGGGAGGCAATAAGTTACCACCTCCAGAGAATTTCTGCCCTCCCAAACTGACCACATTAAACTTCCCATGTCAGCTAAGAAAAGGGGATGAATGTAAAAAGGAAAGGGTTCTAAAAAAGTGTCCTGAAGTGTTAGGAGGTCAAGCTCTGGAGTTGGCCTGCCTCCTGGTCCACCATTCAGCTGTGTGGCCTTGGACCCTTGATCCTCTCCTGAGAATGGGGATAATAGTAACCCTCACTCCACAAAGCTATGAGTTTAAATTAGTTGATATGTGTAAAATCCTTTCAGCAATGCATGGCACATAAGTGCTCAGTAAATTTTAGCTATTATTTTAGTAGCTATTACTATCTTTTTCCCATTTATTTTACAAATAAGAAAAATGAGACTTAGGAATTGGTGCAACTCCTCAGGAATTTATGAGTGGCAGGAATGGGACTCAAACGCAGGTAGGCAGAGGCTAGGTGATCAGACCACTCAATCAGCTACTTATTAGATGCCTGCCACATATAAATAACAATGGGAAGTAAGTCAAAGTAGACAAAAGACAAAAAGAGAAAAAGTAGGAAGACTTCTGCAGACAGCTCTAAAAATGAATACTCTGGACCAAGAGACCAAAAGAATTTATAGTGGCTACAGAGTAGAGGTTTGTCATTAACCAGAAACATCACTATGAAATTCACAAAATAGGACATTTGTGTTTTTTCCTCTGTCCCATGACCATGTCTTCACACTTCATTGTAGTTATCTGTCCGTACTTGGGACTTTAATCCCAGATGAGTTTTGAGGATGGGGACTGAACTTAACACATCTTTGTACCCCCAGCACCTAATACAGAGCCTGGAACTTAATTGGTATTACATCAAAATGTTTGAGACAAAAAAAGAAGGAAAGCAGGCAGGTGGCCTGGCCACCACTCTGAAGTTATGCTAGATAAGGAAGAGAGCTATGGAGAAAGAGTCTAGGAAGCCCTAAGACACAGTGACATAAAGTGGGATGGAGATTTATTTACTCTCATTTCAAAGGTTGCATAGGGGTGTGGGACCACAAACCACACTTAATAAGGCTCACCCTTGCAGGCACTGCTACTCTCACCTCTAGGTGATGAGAGATGCCAGCAAGACAAATGTCCCCATGAGAGAACCTGTTCCTCCACTGACTTGCCATGTGTCCTTAGGCAAGTCAGTGCAAGTCGCTGTTCTTTTTTCCCATCTATAAAATAAGGATAAAGTATCTGTCTTTCCATCTGACATTTTGTATAATAATCCTCAAAAGGTGTACAGAAATTTCCTAGACAACCCTTTTCTAACAGTTTATCTTAAGGACATAATCAGAGATGTGTTTAAAATGGAAAAAAAGATGTCCTGGGACATCCTTCTTGGAGCTGAGTAGATGGGGTAACAACATAAAATAACCTAGTTCTTCAATGACATTATGATGCATCCTTTATAATGGAATACTATTCAGACATTAAACATCAGGCATTCAAGAAATTTATAACATGGTATATGTTTATAAATAAAAGGCCTGAAAAAAAATAGTATACTTAAAGAATGATCTCAGTTTTAGAAATATAATCCACTGATACATGTATAAACACATACAAAAAAAGTATAGGTGGGTGTGGATCGATACCAGAACAGGTTAAGTGCTATTTCTGGAAAGTGGGGAATTATGAAAAATCTCAGTTTACTTCTTATGACTTTTTTAGTATTTTCCAAAGATTTTATGATGAATATGTACTATTTTCATAGTCAGAAAAAAATCCTTAAAACATAATTTTAGAAACCCTGATTATGTCTATTTTATAGCACTATTCTTAGATCAATTATAGTAACAGATGCAGAAGAGCTCTGAAATATATAGAATGATATGTAATTCAATGGACTGCATTATTGCTATTAACTAAACATTTGTGGTTAACCCAGTCAAGCTGCCCTCCTCCTAAGCCAAGGCTATTTTAAGCATAGAACTGTGGTATTCCACCATTTTATCCGAGTAGACTACCCAAGATTTCAAACTTCCCATTTAAAAGCTGAAAACGCATACCAAATAAGATCTTCAATTATGAAGAAGAGAATTCACGAAACCTCTATTAGACTGGGGCATGCCAACACAGATTCCTCCCCACCAACACCAACTCAACAGAGAAATTCCAAATCTTAGAAACTCCCTATGATCTTAGATTCAAACATTCTGTAATTTCTAGCTGGCAGTCCACCCTAATTTGTCAAATTGAGTCCCAGGGCAGCTAAAGAAGTGTTAATCCTCCTGCCAGGAGCATCAATTCCAATTGGCTTCAACAAGCAAATTATGTTACAGAGATTTTAGGGCCCAGTGATGGTAAAATGTTTATCATTGTAATGTCTTTCAAAGTGTAAACAGACTAAATATCAACAAAGTGATTCTTTTTACACACATATTCAGGCTTTTAAATTATGCTTAACTTTGTGGGCTTAAAAGTAGCTTGGTGAGCTCAGAGATTTAGGGTTTTACAGGTAAAGTGTATTTATTGTGTCAATTGGTCAGTCACTGATCTAAAACAATTATCTCAGCAATTTTAAATCTTGAGATATCCTAAGAGTACCCAAGATCCAAAAGTTTACCCTTGCACACAGTCCAAAAAAGGCCACAAAATAAACCCTGTTCAATAGCAGAAGGCATTACATTGACTCTCCTGGTCTCAGAAAATGAGCCACACATCACAATGAGCCATTTGATTATAGTAGGCAGGAATGTAGATTGGCAGTGGATTAAAAGAAAAAAATAAAACCATAATATCTAAAATTGAGATAGCATAGCTCTTAATAATTCAAAGCACATGCACTTCTATCATTTGATCTTGACCTAGCCACGAGCCTGTAAAGGCAGGTATGAAGAGGGCTGGTAACCACATTTTAGAAATAAGTAAAGAAGTCCAAAGAGATAAATTATTGACTTGTCCAATGTTATGTAGGTAATTAATGAAAGCCAGATTTATAACCCGATCTCCCACCTAGAGATGTCACCTTGCCTATAGGAATGACCTATGGTAACTAATTCAGTAAGGAGATTTGAAACCAGCAGCTAAATCAAAGATGTTAACTGGATAGTCAAGAATCTTCCTCATGACTCAAGGATCAAGGTAGCACCAAGAAGCAGGTTTCTCTTCTGAGGAGCTTAGAACTGGAAATTCCCACTTTCCTCAGAAGGCAGTTGCAAATATTTACCAGCCTTTGAAACAAGGCAGGAACATGGCAAACTACTCCATGCTCTTACTAGTTCCTTCTTGCCTCACTCCGTAGCAACTGCTGGGATACCACAGACAGGGGAGCTGCCCTCTGAAGCCTGGCAGCTGTTTCCCATTCTTATTCCTAACTATATGGAGAATAGGACACAGTAAGTTGAACAACATTCCACCTCTCAAAAAATAGTTTATACACATACATGAGCATTCCATAAAATATATGTAATAAACTGCAAAAGCACCAAAGTAAATAAAGAAAAGATCAAAAGAGAGGTATGAGGCAGCCACATTCAACTCTTTGCTCTTGAAAATTTAAATGAATACTCCTTGAGAGCAAACTACAAAGTGCTGAGTGGCAGGAAGAATTATGGGTTATTGTACTGTCAAAATGCCAGACAGCTGTATGTTGAGTTGCTACGTTATTTAGACAATCAGAAACTTGGAAGCTAATGTGACATATTTTTTCGGTGTGAAAGCTCTTGACATGCATCACGATAATTTATAAAGGGACAAAATGTTATATAAAAAACACAGTGCACTGAGGAGATGGCCTCATAGGTAGAACAGCCCTGAACAGGGAAGGCAGGATATCAACAACCTGGACTTCTCAAAGGGGAACACCATTTTCTTTCTTAGTGCACAGGGTGATAGACCTAAGCAACATGAAACACCTTGCCTCTCACTTCCTGCTCTAAGCATCTAAGGAACTCCCTGAGTCAGCTGCCTGACTATAGCTTGGTCTGTGCCAAGGTGAAGCCTACAAACTGCAAGATCATCTCCTAAGTAAGCAATATGAGGATCACATTCAGAGGATGCTACTGAAGACAACAGCACTTTGCAAATCTGAGTGGAGATGGGACATAATTCTGCCTCTATTCTTCCAAGTTAGCTTACCTTTCATGTGTATTCTTGATTGGCTTGTGAACAAAGATACAAATAGAATGAATGGCAGACACTTTAAGTGAACTCCTAGCTTTGTGTCACAGTTTGGCCTGGAGATATAAAAGTTAGAGCAGAAAAGAGAACTTGGTCGGCTGTACTTGAAATTCTACCTTCAATGCTTTGACTATAATTAAAATACAAATATTGTATTTTATTGAATCATCTATAAATTAGGATGAATGGAGGCTTTGAGAACTGTCTTTCCTGGGGCAAAGTACAGGTGAGCACTTAGGACCCAGGTGAGGGAGAGGAACTTATGGGACAAGCAGGTAGATAAAGCCAGAGAAAAATTCTTAAAAAAAAAAAAAAGGACCTTCTGAGATTCTCTGTATGAATTTCCTCTCTTTATTGGATTTTTTCTTGATCAAAACCAAAATGATCCAAATAAGAAGAGAAGCAGCTAGAGACTGATGGGGTGAGGTGAGTGTTCCTTCAAATAAGCACTTCTAGTCAGTTGCAAAGCACAGACTATCCTGAGGCCAGCTCTCCTTCCACATAACAACAGAACGACCTTGAGCAAATTAATTAACCACAGTTTCCCTAACTGCAAAATGGGGACAAAAATAATTACATCCTCAAGCTTATGTTGAAGGATTATATGGGTTAATTACTTAGAGCAGTGCCTGCCAGGTGATGATGGTTCTATTAAAATATTAGCATAGCATCCTTCTCCTCTTCCCCTCCTCCTCCTCAGCTTCACCTTCATCATCACATAGAACAATTCATACCCTATCCCCATTTCCCTCTGGTGGAGAAGCAGAATCCCCCTAAGACAACTTTGGATCACAGAGTTTCCTGTGCTCCCTGCTATGTGATCCCAGACAAGACCCCACAGCCACCCGTCACTTACTCCAGGAAGAGGCCAGCACTGCACACTATACTACACAGAGGAGCAAGCCCATTGCTTAGTCAGGAATCATTTGGGCTGAAATGTAGCCCTTCTACAGGCTCCAATAAGAGTTGCAAGTAAAGACACTCTCTTCTTCTCCACCTTATTACTTTTTATTTTTATTTGACAATTAACCAAAATATTAAGATAATACCCTATAACCTCAGTATTAAAAGCTGATACACAGCCAGAGTATGACTGATGGATGAATGAATTTGAAGCTGACTCCAAAGTTTGTGCTGGTTGGCTACAGACAAGATTAGAAATATAATGACCAGAGCCTTCTGCTTTTGCCACACAGCAAAGAGGCTCAATACTCCACCCACCAATCCCTGGGTCACCATGTGGAAGACCTTACACCAAGAGATATGAGACTGACTACTCAAGTCCCCCACACACTTAAAGGAGAGAAAATCAAAGCCTGCTAGATAGAAGATTGTTCCTTTCTCCAGTATCAGGGATCACTTCCTTTGGAAGTCAGGAAACATTTACACCCTTTAGCAAATTAGCAGACAGGAGAGCTCACCAGAAATTTTATTTTTATGAATCATTATGAGATTAATTCTTGCCTACATATATGAAAAAATGGGAGCATGATCTATCCAATTGCATCCAATTCTTGCTTGAGTAATGGCAATACACAGGGAAGTTCTACAAAGAACACAGATAAAATTGATAGAGGAGTTCTGTTCTGCACTGGATGAAAAGAACATTCTCTCTACCTTTAAATATTTCCAGTCAGGAGCATCAACACCACCAACCACTTACTTCCTTAAGCTTCTTTTGCTACTTTAAATTAAAGTCTTTATTTGCAATAGTCAGAGGATGCATGTGTGCTTTCCCTATGTATGGCACCACTCACAAGCCCATAGGAGATGTATTCATACATGTTTAGTGATCAAAAACATATGCTTTGGAGTAAGAGACTTTGATACCTGCTAGTTTCTGACTAGAAGAGCGTTTCTTAACTTATCTGGATTTGATTTTCCTCATATGCATAATGGAGATGTCACCCAATGATAAGATTGTTGTAATTAAATGAGATACCATATATCAAATGTATGGCCCAGTGCCTGTAATGCAGAAAAGCTAAGTAAATGAGTGGTCATCATTGTCATCATCATCTCATTATCATCACTCCAAATAATGTCTTGGCTTTAGCTGTCTGTGCAGGACACCACACTCAGCAAGGAAGGTGTCAAACACTTTGCCCACCTGCATCTGTACTTTCATAAGTCAGGGATAACTAACTGACTGTTGTGCTCCTAAGTAGTCTGCAGAAATACTGAGGTCACACATGGTAACAGGAGCAGGTGGCATGACATAAATGGCACTTGAATTGAAAGCCAGAGATCTAACTCCAGGCCTGGCTCACCTCTAACTCACTGTGTGAGCTTGGCTAGCTGATTTATTATGAGAGAGAGAGAAACGAGAACTACATCACCATTTCTCATGCATCAGCCTTGGTAGGCATCACTAATCAATCATGGAACTCTTTCTTGCTGAGAGTAGCTGTGACTCAGAATATTTTTCTTAATAGAGTACTTCTAGAAGCCACCAGCATACAGTTTTTATATTCAATAAAAAATATTTGCCATCTCTAAACTAGAGGATCCTGGAGATTCCTTTTTATTAGTACATGTTATAATTTTATAACTCTTTACTAGATGCTTGAAGATGTAGAGATTTAACCAAAGCCTTTAACTCATACAAGGAGAAGGTCAGGAAGAAGCTTGCATTGGACAAGAAAAGCTCAAGGAACCCAATAACAGACTCCCTGGGCAGAAGAGTTGTGGTAATAGGTACCCATTCGTTGACTGTGCTCTGACACCCTAATTTTTTATTTCCATACTGAGCTCAATATTCCCATCCTATATTCTCTATCTCCTGCTTAACAACCAGCAATTATACATACATATACCCCAACATATACATATCTATAGATGTGCATATGTACATATACATGTATATGTTTTTTAACACCACTCTGCCAGTCTGCCTTAACTAGGTTCTTTCCTAAGGCCTCACCTACACAGATCTGTTTATTACTGTTGGTAATTCTAAGTCTACGCTGTTTATCCCCCTGATGATTTTGTAAGATATTTCCTCCATTTTACAGATGAGGAGCCCGAGGTCCAGAAAAGTTTAACAACAGTCACCAACAAAGGTAGCTGTGCTCCCTAGAGAGCAGACAAAATACAAACCAGGTCCCCTGATTCCCAGGTCTAAGCCCTGCACACGTGGCCACTCACATGCAACCATGGCTCCAAGGTGCCCTCTGCAGGGCTCCCCTACCTGTTGTCCCCAGCAAACCCCCCACACCCACAATAGCCCAGCTGGAACCTGTCTCACATCTCTCATCCAGGTCCTGGCAGCATCTGGCGTTTCCCAAGCACACAGTTCACCAAAGTGGACCCTTTCTTCTTTATTATGTACACAAATATTCTTAATTATTTCTCCTCCAACCCAAAGTACTTATTTCTTATTTATGGGTGTAAATATAAAGCTGGCAAGACTCATATTTCACAGAGAACCATTCCAATGGCATCTAGAGCCTTCCAAATTTAAGCAGCAGGAAAGCTGATTCTCTGCCCATTTCATTATAAAGGGGTTTACTATAAATATTCGAATTTGAATTCCACCCAAGTAATGCATTAATAGATACTAAACCATTAATAATTTCTGTACTTTTTCATAAATGGGAAAAGTCCAATAAATAAACTATATCTCTTTCACAGCAGAACAGGGTTAACAAGTACCAAGGAGATTTCAAAGACAAACTACTAGTAGGGACTGCCAGGAGGTAAGATTCATAATGAAACTACAAATTCTGGAGACCCATTTTTTACTGTCCACCATGGCAAGTATCTAAAATTAAACGCTAAGCAGAAATCCATCCTGGAATCTGACACACAGCAGTTTAGGTAAACAATCTCCGAAATTAAAAACAGATTCTGGATAATAAATAAGTTTGTGTGTGGCTCTGATAACAGATACCTCTCCCTGATAAATCAAAGGCACTAGCCCTCCTGAATCTTTCTAAATTAGGCCAGATGATTCACTTAAAATATTTCATCTTGTGTCGCCCTGTCTTAATGAACGGTAGTAACACATAGCTTCTTACCAGTTACTGCATCAGGGCCAAAGACCTCCAGGCTAATCATACTGCATGCCTGGGAAAGGCAGCCAGCTGGCAGGAACTGGTGAGTAAGAGGGATTTCACCATAATACTCATTTACCAGCCCATGAACCATATCTACTAGTTTTACTTGCAACTGCCCTGGAATTCTAGAAGCCTGAATCAGAAATGCCAGATATCAAAGGTAAACAGTTCAGGGTGGCAGGTGGGTTGTGTGTTTACAGAAAAAGTGAGCCAAGCTTCACCATTCCTAGCTGTACAAACCTGAACAGATCCCTGCATGTCTTTGGCCTCACTCTCCTCATTCATAAAGCAGGGATAATAGCATCTGCCTAGCCTATCTCATGTAATGAGGAATAACAAGAAAGTACACAGAGATGCACTTTATAATCCACAAAACACTCTTCTGCATTACTATTAGTGGTAATAATGTCCAGTCATTTATGCAACAAAATTTATTGAGCACCCCTTATGGGTCGGGCAACTAGGACAAGACCCAGCCCTTGTGGAGTTGGATTCTGGAGTTGGCAGGGACACAACCTTTATGAAAAATGAAGGCTGTAGAGAGTGTTAGAGGCTGGTGAGGCTGTAAAGAAAAACAAAGCACCAGAGGCTGTCACTGTGAGCCTGGGCAGGGAGCAGAGGTGCTATTTTCAAGAGAAGGCCCTATTGAGGATGCAACTTTTAAGTAAAGAAAGACTCCAATGATGAAGGAAAGAGAGTGAGCCTCACAGACAGTGAGATAGAGAGAGAAAGAACATCAAGGGAAAGGAAGAGCTGCAAGGACAGGACAGAGCTGCTGGAGTAACAGGCAAGGAGCCAGGCGGCCTGAGGGGAGAGAGTGAGAGGTCTGGGGAGGTCAGGATCACACTAGACCTTAGGAGAACTTCAGCCTTTGGAGGTTTTTAGCAGAGAAGTAACAGGGTCTGATTTAACATTTTAACAAGCACTATGTTGGGAATAAGTATTATCCTACTATTAATATTATGGTCATTATAAGATTCTGTTCTGATCCAACGTGAATCTTGTTTGGAGAAGGAAAAATGAAGGGAACTAACTGAAAGGTCTAAAGTTTTTCTTTCCTAGATGATCAAAACAACTAAGCATAGATAAGACCCTGTGTGGTGGTGGGGCGGGGGGTGGAGAGGCAAGAGATGGAGACATGTGAGCCCTAAGTCAAATGGAGATTGGAGAGCAGGCTCACACACCAGGGCCTGCCTCTGTGTCCCCTGTTTGGTCATGAAGAGCTATGGGGGGAAGAAGGGCAGTGGGTAGAAACAAGAAAATCTACTTCTCCCAAATCCACTCCTTTGCTGCGATCAGTCAAGCAACATGAAGCTCTGTGTTTTTTAAGCCCAAGCCCTGTCTCTTCATTACAAATGAAAACTAAATTTTCTTTTAAAAAAACGGGAGCTTGGTTGAAGGCCATGGACCATATTTCATCAGTGTTCAGTGTCAGCACAAGTGGCAAATACAACATAATAGGAGGAACCATCTCATTTCCTGCTTCAGAACAGAAAATGATGCAGGGGTCAGTCCATTAGTGATCGCAGCTGCTTCTAAATGAAACACATATAACCTGAATCCAATTAATGAAAGAATCCAGCAATTCTCTAATGCTGAATAAATCTGTAAACCTTGCTCATTCACCAGCTCTACTTTGCAATGTGGTTCAAAATATCAAGAGCACATGGTAATTCCTGAATGAAGGAAATAATGACTCAGCATTCCTTTTTTTTTTTTTTTTTTTTTTACTTCTGGTGACTCCTCATTTGTCACAGAGCTTGGCTGGGTAATGCTTCCTTCCTGGACTTCTGATATTTCTGCAAAGATTGGGCAAATCTACATACAATATGGTTAAAGCTCAGTCTTTTACCAAGTGAAACAGAGAGCAGGGTTTTGTTGGTTTCCACACAGAATCCCTGGGAAAGGCTTTGAAGTGGAAACAGCGATAGGGTGGAGTAAAGGTGTCCTTTTCTTATGCATTAGTGGCACTCTAGCTCACTAAACTTAACCAGACCTCAAACCCCCATCATTCACAACACCTCCAAACTTTTGCTATATCTATGTACCATTGCTAGTCCTATTTACTTCTTGCTCTAAATTGGTTTCTCACTGCCTAGGGACAATTACAAACTCCCAGGCGATATTTGACAATGTCTAGAGACATTTTTTGATTGTCACACCTTGGAGTGGGGCAGTGCTACTGGCTTCTAGTAGGTAGAGTCCCAGGATGTTGCTAAATACTTTACAATATACAGGACAGCTCCCTCAACAAAGAATTATGTGGTTCAAAATATCAATAGTGCCAAAGTTAAGAAACATTGCTCTGAGTTAACTCATTTTCCCTTATATTTATTTTAAAAGTGGATTCTATGTAACCATCATAAAGACCAGAATCACCTGTCATAAGCAGATGGTGTTCAGAAAAATATGCACAATGGGAATAAAATAATTAAATTTTAGATATAGCAGCCTGAAGGCTTTGAGCCTGAGGGCCAATCTCTTTTTTTTTTTTTTTTTTTAAAAAAAAAAAAAAAAGCATTTTACCTCCAAACTGAGACTCTCTCATCATGGTCAAAAGGACAGAAAGAGAATTTTTAAAAGGTATAGCTTTTCCTTAACTGATTAATGATGTATCCATGTACCTCCTCAAAGCATCTTGGGTACCTCTAGCAGAAGGTGATATTGGAAAGCTAATCTCAATCAGTCTTCTCAGTCAAAATATGGGCATTATTGTGGCTATTTACTGATGAAGACTGAAGAGACAGAGGCAATGAGAAGCCAGTGTTATCATTCGGCATTCTGCATACTCAAAGCAATAAACAGGTTTGGACTTTCTTGGTTTTCCATCTTCATTCCACCATTATACCCATAACTCTTTTCAGAACCCCTTCTAGCTTTATCATATATATCTCTTTGGCAGGTTTTTGCCTGCCCAGCATGTATTCACCTTTCTTCTGATAAGAACACTCAGATGTCCCCCCACTGCCCACCACTACCTAACACTGCCCAGTTGCTGAGTTCTATGGAATGACTCCACCCCAGGCTCCAGGCAGAAATATAAACTGGCCTGGCCAGCTGGTGCATCATATCCCACAGACCACCAAGACTGGCTCAGGATGGGTATGTGACCAAATCATGGTCTGTAAGACCCAATTTGGGTTTCTTTTTTGGAATGGCTGGTAAGAGTGAATCCTTTTTCATTGAAGTTGCTGAGAAGATAATGCAGAAGTCCTGTAGGGCTGGCAGCCATCTTGTCTTCTTGAGAAGCCTGCCTAAGAGTCACTCAGTAGGTATGAGAGAGCATTTGTGATTGTATTTTTTGGGCTGTGGATCCAGCCATGCTGAAAATCCTATCTACCCCTGACCTTTTCACATATGTGAACTAATAGATCTCCTTTATGCATATGTTAATTTGAGTTTCTGATTAATAAAGCACAATCTACTGGATGTCATGGTTGGTATCACTAACACTCTTGTTTACTTTCTCTCCTTTTTAAAATATTTCTTCTTTTTCTACATTTCTCTTTTCCTGTTTTCCATTCCTCCTTAGAATTCTCCCTCAATGTCAGAAAAAAATTTGTGTGTGTGTGTGTCTGTCTGTTTACTCACCCCTTACACAGCTGTCTCCCTCTAACATGATATTCATTCTGAAAAGAACACTATCAAACCTCTCTCCATTATGGGGGAGGGCAAGTAGTTCAGTCATAGATAACTGTTTATACAGAGTTTTTACATTCAGGCTGTTTTGTATCAATAAAAATATCTAGATAAAATCTTCATCCTTACTTATAATCCATTAGGCTTCTCAGGCCTTGGACTTGAAAACTAAAAACATTTAATTTTATGAATTGAGGTTTAAGAATGATATTTGGTCAGAGGGTGAGCCCACTCCTCTCAAACCTGGAGTTTGAAAAGGCAAAATGTAGCAGTTCCTGCTGAAGCCTAGTTTTAAAATGCAAAATACATCACAGAGAACTGAGATTTGTGGCCTTCAGCATGGCCCATGAAGGCACAACTGGGTTGGCACACCACGTGAGCCCATTGCCCAGCTATGAAAATACACTCATCTCACATAGGGTCAGAGCATTCATTTCCTTGATCCCTTAAACAGGGCCATGGACAAAAGAAACAAATGGTCCTGCTCAGACAACATGATGGAGGCATCCTTCTGGATCTGGGCTCTGTGTGTGGGCCATGTGCCCTTGCACCACGACCAGCCACATGGCTGCTTTTCTCAGCAGACTTGACAAGCCTTCCCCACCCCTGCTGGGAGGACACATAGTGGAGGAGCTGACAGCCCCATGGCTGTGACTGTTCCTTCTCGCTCTGCAGACCGGGCCACTCCCAGGGAAACTCAGCCGAGTCCTGTGCTCTTATCCCTTTCTCCTCTTCTGGCTACTGGCTTGGATCTCATCCCTGTGGGGCATGGAGTCCCAGAAAGTCCAGGCAGCCTCCCCTTGCAGGACCAGGGCAGCTTTCTCCCAGCAGTGAGCACTTCTCCACCCACACAGCCAGTACTTATTGTCCCCTTGATGCACTGTGATGAGCTCAGCAAGAATCTAGCTATGTCATGAAGCTGCTGAAGGAGAATCCTGCCATTTAATGCACCCAGAAGTTGACATTTTCATGTGACCTCATGATGCATGGTCAGTGATCAACAAGGTACAGTTTGTTCCCCTGCCTCATTGCTGCCTGGTCTGTCCCCTGCATGGGGAATACCATCAGGGGATAAAACAGAAAGAATAAAAATGCTTTTGGCATATATAAGTATACACACATGCATACACACATGCATACATACACATGCATACATACATATGTAGGCATAATACATATACATACATACACACACACACATACACACATATTAGCTTCGAATTCATCCATAGGCCAAGGTCAAATAGTACTGTCCCTTGAAAGATTCCTAGGTTCTAGAGAAGAGAATTAGCTGAGATTTATTTATAAGAGTTTGGGGTGCTAAATGAATGAGGGACAGAGTGGCATAACAGAGATGGAGCAGTAGAAGGAACATGAAAAATGTCACATATATGCCTGGATCCCTTTCATCACCTCCATCTAGAAGAGGCAGCGAGCAGAATTAGCCTTCTACCAGAGCAGAGAGTGGAAAGCCTTTCTAGTTCTTCCTGAGACCATTTCTCTTCCTTCACCCACAAATGAATCCTAGGGGCCAAACCCCAGTTGCCACATCCTCTGCTTGTAACCAGAACTAGGAAGCCCTGTTGAGTGGAAGCTGAAAGGCTGCCTTCTTAGTGAAGGCAATGAATGAAGCATGAACAAGAGAAATTACTTCTCATTAACGAATATTTTTATTTTCTTGCTTTTGAAATTATATGGCAGGCCACATGAAGAAGTTAAAAGGGCATCATTAGCAGCAAGGATTCCTGTTCTCTGCCACTTGGGAGAATGTGACAAGCTATCCCAACCACAACTCATTTTAGAGATAGGTCATGCATTAGATCAGTGGTCACCATCCTTTTTTGGCACCAAAGACCAGTGCTCTTATCAGAATCTAATGCCTGACGATCTGAGTTTGACTGAGGTGGTGATGCTAGCATTGGGGAGCAGCTGCAAATACAGATGATGCTTCGTTCGCTCATCTGCCACTCACCGCCTACAGTGTGGCCCAGTTCCTAACAGGTCATGGCCCAGGAGGTTGGGGACCCCTGCACTAGATTTCTTACCCTCATGTCCATATTTGAACACTATGGAAATGGATGAGAAAATAATTTATATATCTTAAAAGGCAAGAATGTCTTTTGCCATTGTCCCCAAACCTCTATACTATCATGGTAGGTCCTACCAACCATGCCCTATAAAATTTTCAACCTGATAGTCTACTCTTATAATTGTCTATGAAAATTTCAGAATTAAAATACTCAGTGAATACAATATAAAACATAAACAAAATGCAAAGAGCTCCATTTAGTGTTGGCTTTCTGTCAATGTCTACACCAATGGTCTCACATGCATTGTTTCACTTGATTCTCGAAACCACAACCTATGAAATAGGCACTATTTAGACCCTTTTATAGTCAATAAATCCACAATGGAAAAGGTTAGGTAACATATCCAATGAGTAAGTAGTAGAGCTTTTGTCTTCGGCTCTGTTCTCCAGTATAAAAAAATTTCAAAGTGGGCTGAAGCAGTATCCAACTCTTTTCCTTAAACTTATGATTAGAAGGGAGCCCAGCTGCTGATAGTATATTCTCTTCAGTCCCTTAAGATGTGAGTTTTCTGTCAATGGCAGTGGGGAGAAAGTGGAATGGCTGCCTAGGAGAAGAAAAGCAATGAACTTCTCCAATTTATACTACACTCCACAGTGTGCAATCTTTATACACTCCATCAGACATATAAGCCCCTGCTTCCAAAGTGTTTATGCTTTAACTATACAGATACAAATTAACACCTATGAAATGCAACACAGACTATCTGCTTTATGAGCTCCAAAAGAGGGAGACCAAGGAACCACCTACCTCTTCACCAAAGTGAAATGGTGAAGAATGGCTTTGAAATCTGGAAAATCTAGGGTTCAAATATAGCTTTGCCATCTTCTACCTATGTAATCTTGGGTGGGTTTATTAACTTCTCTGAGCCTTTGTCTTCTCAACCCAAAATGGACATTACACCACCTACCCAACATAGTTGTCAGGAGACTATAATTGAATATTTATAAAATAATTAGCCTGGTATTAAGCCTCTATGAAGCACTCATGATAGTGGTATCATTATCATCATGAGAATCACCACTAACTCACAGAAGCCCAGCCATGACCAGCCATGTAAAAGTGAATGGGAATCATTACTTCATGTTTCAAGAGGAGAGAAAGAAAGATACAGCAAGGCAATAAATGAGAGACCTCAGAAAGAGGTTCTGAGTTAGTGAAACTGAAATTTTAATTTGGTTCCCAAATCTCTTCTGATGTTCCTGCCACAGCTTTGGCTGATCAATGGTACAGACTAGATAAGTTAAATGCTTTTACATAATGAAATTGTACTGGCAGCGTTGATGCATGGATTCCCATATACCCTGCATCTGGAATCGTTCACCACAATCCAAGCTCTCTCCATCTTCAAGTGGAAGCCAACTTGCAAAGTATGGCCCATCAGGGAGAGCAAGGGATGAAGAGTCAAGTCCTGTCTACATTTAAATCTTTGCCTGGTCTCTGTGGGCTATATGACCTTGAGCAAGGTATCCACCCTTCAGAGTCCAGTTTTTCATCTGCAAATCAAGGAGATGAATACTTTCCTTATAAGTCTATTAAAAAGACTGAAAGATAATGCATGCAAGGAGCCTATCTAGAACAATGCCTGTCACATAGTAAGTGCTCAATAATGAAAGCTGCTAGAATTTTTCCCATGACTACTTCTATGTCTGTATGCTCTCCTTTTCTGTGCCAAATGAAGTGAGGCAAGAACTCAAGTCCCTTATGAGGTTACCTCAGAGTCTTTCAATACCTATTTCCTCTTAGAGACATCTGCCAAAATCTAATTTAAAGAAACACTTTGATGAGCCTATGTGACCATTTCCAAATTAATAAGAAGTGAGCAACTAAAGTTATTCATTCTAGAATCACCTTTTGCTTGCTTTACAGACTCTAGCTGTAGGTGCTTCATTCTCCTAACTGAAACCACCAATTTACAAGAACAAAATCTAAGAACTGTGGAATACTAGTCACTCAAGTTAATGGGGAGACTTCACATAGCCCTCACAATTCAACAATGGTCTAGTTTATGGGGCCTCTAGGGACCTAGAAGTTGTGAGTAACTCCCTGGCATCACCCTGCAGGGAAATGTAGGATCCTCTAATCATCATCCCTATCACTTGCCCAGTACTTCAGGAGATACACTGTGAGAGGGGAATCACCTCCTGACAAGTGAGGAAAGAAGAAGGCAATCTGCTCAAAACTTACTTAGTCTTTTATCTATCAAGAGTGTCACAAGGAATTCTGATCCATCCCCAAAGACATTCTGTTTGTAGGGAGTCTTCAATAAAATCGATAAACCCTAAGGAGAAGGAGAGATCGACTCACTATCCTCTACCAACTGTGGGTGACACTGACTATTTTAAGGGTGATGGGTATATGGGAGATTTAATGGGTTATCCGTAGGAAAGAAAAAGGGGAACGTATGTAAGAAGGGAAATACTGAAGGCCAACTTTGTCTACATCATAACCTTCTAAGGCAAATTTGTGCTCCCATCCTTTACCTGCTTGTGCCAGCTGCACCCCTACATGTGTGAGAGAGGAGCTGGTCAATATTTATCTCCTTGTGGTCTATTACTCCCTTTCTAAAAGGCTAAAGGATCTAAGAATAATATTGTCTAATCAAAGCCAAAGAAACCATTCCAAGTAGAAGAGTAACTACAGTATCTGAAAACCCAGTATCATATGTTATTTCAGCAGATAAAGCTGAAGAAAGAAAAAGGCTTGGATGACAAATAAATCGATACAGAACCATGTCTGCTCACTGTGAAACTCCACAGTGTCTTGCACATAATGGTTCCTGGCACATAGTAGAGTTGAGTAAATACTAGATGGATGAATGATACAATCCAGAAAATATATCTTCTGTTTGTCATACGAATGAACTTAAATGACTAAAGAGCAAACCAACTCACATACAAGAGATCTGCTGAGATCAGAAACAATTTTGTTCAAAAAGTAAAATAATCATAGCAAATTTCCATATGAAGAATCCAAAAGTGAATCACTTAATAAACAGACAATTTATATAAGTTGCAACTTTGGAACTTGCTAACATTTATAAAAACCCCTAAATGCCCTTGATGTTTGTAATTAGAACATTAAGTTAGGCTGCCAACTTTTACAAACTCTTAGTTTAAAACATGCTAGGGGAGAGTTATATAACATATGGGCTGTGTTGCTTACTTGTTACTAATGGGTTAATATTAGAAACAGTATTGACTAGTTTCACACTGGTTGCTAAGCAACATAGCTTCCATTCCCCAGTGGTCTGAGGATAAAAAGAGGGCAGAAAATGAAAAATGTTGGAAAACTAGGAAAGTGAAATTCAATGGATCATAAGGTACAATTTGTAGGAAGAGTAAAAGAGGAAATAATTCTTGCCAGATATACTAAGATATCACTTGTTTTATGACATCACAAAAGTAACACAAGAGTAACAGCTCCAAAGATAGAGAAAAGAGGGGAAGATGAATGCCCCCTGATCCCAGCATCATGTTGCTCATGTTCTGTTCACTCTTAGCCAGAAACACAACATAGGGTCCATGGATGACAACAAGCTGATCTGTCTGACAGACCATTATAGCCCAAACGACAACAACAACAATGACAAATCTATCAAGTCCAGGAGACTCAACCAAACTTTACCCCTTGTAATTCGTTGTCCCATTCCTTAAAGGGCCTTTTGTCCCCTTTACATCTGAAAGGGCTTTGGTAAGTGATTCATACACTCAAGAATATTGACTGAATGACTGAATGTTCACTATGAACCAGGCACTGGGTCGAGAACTGGAGTGGACTGGAGGTGCAAGAACCCTTGTTCTTAGCTGATCATTCACCGGTGATCTTGATATCCCTTGATCACCATCTCAGTGTTCCATTTTTATCAGGACTCTATGATAGAGCAATTTTAAGAACTTGCAGAAAGACCTAGGAGATCTTATATGACAGGGCCCCTCTGTCTGCTGCAGGACAGGCCTTACGAGGCTGCTGAACTGTTTCCTGCCTGAAATCTCCAGGCTCATTCTAAAATGAATTACTCAGAGAGAGATAACATATTATTCCATTAATGTCCATTTTCATAGATTAGTTCATTAAACTAGAAGCTGTCATCTGCTGCATCCTGCAGGTACCTAGATACTGGGCAAGTCAGTTTTGACAGCAGGGAGAGGCTTAGGAAATGGCTGGCATATGCACTGGCTGGCAAATGGAGTATAGGAGGGGAAGTGGGAAGGAAGAGGAATCAGTGGGTCCTGGAGAAAAGAAAGAAATGAAGGAGTCCTGAACAATCAAAAAGCAGTAGAGAGCACCAAAAGGGAGATGAGGCAGTGACTTGTATCAGCAAAGACTTTGAGGCTGGTCCCATGCTGATATGTAACACCAGGTAATTTACTTAATCTACTCCAGACTAAGTTTCTCTATTTGTAGAATAGAAAGAACACTTAGCTTGTAATGTTGGAGGAATAAAAGTAATATCTTTAAAGCAAATCTCATGGTACCTTGCACATAGTAAATGCTCAATAAACTCTACTCAAAATTATTAACCTATATGGAACCACTTTAAACTCTAAAGTACTAGTTTTAACTATTAATAAAACTATTATTTATTGCTGTATCTAAGATTTGCCCTGGTTATCAGCCAACCCCATTCCTCTAAGCCAGTGTTTCCCTAATTTCAGTCATATGTGTACCACCCTCATAATTTCTGCTCTATCCAAGTGCGATCTTTAGTAATGAGTAACAGTACTTGTAAAAACCACAATGATAGTAATAAAAATAACAACAACAATAACAGCTGCAACAATAACAATGACACATGTTCATGTACTTATCATTGGCACTATTTTAATAACTTTAAAGTACTAACTCATTTGATTATTACAATGACTCTATGAGGCAGGTTTTATTCTTAATGCCATTTTACAGATAAACAAACCAAAGCATGGAAAGTGCAAGGTCGTTTAGTCATTAAGTGGCAGACTGCAGATTCAAATTCAGACAGTCTGGCCCCCAAATCTAGACTTAACTAATATGTATCCTGCCTTTCTCATCTCTGTATGACTTTATTTACTTAATTTTTTAAGGATTGACTCACTTAATATTTACTGAAAAACATTATACTACTATATCTGTGAAATCCTGAGTTTGATATTCTAGTTATATTTTGCTCTTGTAAAAAGTAGTTACCAGATTTAAATTTTAAAAAATGTTCATGTATAATCATCAATGAAACAAACTTCAGGGAGATTCTGTTCTATGCACCTGAATTCCTTATACTTTAAGCAACAACCACAATGGATGAATACTAACAACTCTCTGGTAGTTACCTACTTGTACACCAATTCTCCACTGTCTCCTCCTCAACAGCCTGAATTTTTGTGTGGCATGTGGCTGCCAAAAAAAAAAGAGTACATTTCCTTTCGGTTGGCTGTGGCTCTGCGACTAAGTTCTGGCCAATGAGATGCAAAGGATGTGTTATGTGGAAATTCTTAGATGTTTTCTTAAAAGAGAATGCTGCTTAGAATAGCACAAGATGATGAGAGCAAAAACTCCCATCTTGGATCATGAGAAAATAAACTAAGAACGTCAGAATCGCAAAAAGAAGAAACCAGAGATCCTAATGACACAACAAAACTATCATGCTGACCCTGCACTGCCTACCTCCATATTTCTTTTACATGAGGAAAAATCTCCACAATGTTAAGCCACTGTAACTCTGAACTTTTCCATGGCATGCACTTTGTTCTAATGAATGCACTGTCCAGCTCTTACTCTGGCAGCACCCACCTCCCCAGCTAAGACAGACCTAGAAGAACTTCACCCAAGGAACCTGTCCTATAAGTACTTGATGAATTAAGCAAATTCTAAATCAAAAGTGCTGTCCTCTATGCATGCATTTATAAACCACTCATCTCCAAAAGCCTTATTACAGTATTCTATATAATCCTTTCAACAAATCTACACATCAGGGGCCATTATAACTTTATTTGTACAGATGAGGAAACTGAAGCACAGAGATGTAAGTACTGTGCCCAATGTCATTCAACTAATAAGTAGCAGAGGCAGAATTCAAACCCAACAGTATGTCTCTCAGAGAATGAGTACTCCACCTTAATGCTCTCTCCCCAGAATCAAAGGGGTAGCAGACTGGACTCGCAATAGGAGCTGGCTTCTTAGACAGTTAAACAGCTTCCCCATCATGGGCCCTCAACCAACTCCTCAAAGGCTGAAATGACTTTAGCCTCTCAAAAGATCATCCTGGGGTCTCAAATGACCTTTTTTTGTCATCATATTAACATGATATTTTAAAAAGAACCAAATACAAGTCTGATACCTAAGCATAAATGTCTGTTTATTACATTATTTTATAAGTGAGAGAAATATTTAAAACACTGTCCAAAAGGAATATCCAGAAAATCTTTGCCTCTGCCCCTCAGAAATTTCACTCAGTTCTCAAGATGCCCTGAACAGAGCAGAGCGTGTGCTCTCCACTCCCACAGCCACCATAGAGTTAATTCATATTTCCGAGGCCTGGCACATGTTCAGTCAAAAACCTGGCTGAGTGCCTGTTGTTTACTGAAGCTGGGGAAGAAGCATCTGCAACATTACAAAAAGCATATTGTAAAAGGCAACACATGCAAATTAAACCTCTTGAGCTATGAGTAAATTGCTGGGAAAATTTATAACTCATTTAATAAAACTTGAAGTAAATACATAGCCTGGTTCAGAGGGAAAACAAAATATTTCCCACAATTCCCTATTCTTCAAAAAAGAAAAAAGAAAAAAAAAAAAAGGACCATCTAGCCAGACAGCTCTATAATGCAGAAAGTATAAATAGCAGCTGTGGTTGTAAGCAAATTCCATTCTGGGTTGTGGGACATTTAATATCTGTATGGACACTGCCGCACCCTATGGTCTGGGATGTGTTTGACAATAGATAGAACCAGAACATAGCCACAGTAATCTATGTTTGAGCTCATCCAACAAGGCTCTTTGGGCATCTTCTATTTATTAATTCCTTCTACAAGTATTTATTGAGTATCTAACAGAGAGGCACTGTCATATGGCAATCAAGAACACATGCTCTGGAGCTCTGCCACCTGATTTTAAATCCAAGTTCTGCCACGTAGCAGCTGTAGGACCTTGGGCTGTTGTGTAAACCCATTGCACCTCAGTTTCCTCATCTATAAAATAGGAAAACAATAATATCCATATCCTGGGTTCTTGTGAAAGTTGAATGGGTGAATATATACGATGTGCTTAGAACAATTCCTGGCAGATATCCCTTAATAAATATTAGCTAGCTGCTTACTATTTACGAGCTAGCATTATAGGCCAGCCACTCTGTGAGGTGCATAGGACATAGAATCAAATAGGTAAGTGAGGCCCTCTCTTACAGAGATTATATTTACTGTGGGTAGACAGACAATACACATGTAAATGAATCAATAAGCAACACTTTTAAAGATAGTAATAGGTGTTCTGAAGAAAATACGACAGAGTAATGAAATAGAGTGATTGCCAGTTAGGGGTGGGGCTATTTCAGTTACTGTTATCAAAAAAAAAGTCTCTCAGAGGAGGTGACATTGAAGCTGAGATCTAAATGATAAGAGGGAGAAACTAAATCAAGAATGGTCTACACAAAAGAAATTGCTTGTTAGAGATTCTAAGATAAAAGAAAATAAATTCATTCTCTTTGAGTGACAGCCCATGGTCAACAGGGCTAGAGTATCCAGAATGAGGAGAGGTCCACAGATGAAGTGGGAGGGGTCAGCAGGGCCCCTGACCCTCGTAGGACATGGAAGGACTTAAGATTTTATACCAAGTGAGACAGGTAATCACTGAAGGGATTTAACAAGAGAGTGGCATGACATGATTAACTATTTAAAAGCTTGCTCTAGCTATCATGTGGCAAATGGATTGCAGGGAGGCAAGAAGGGAAGGGAAAGAGCAGAGAGGAAGCTACTATGATTGTCTCTGAAAAATGTGATGGTGGCTTGGCCCAGGGTGGTACTAGAGGAGACTCAGGAAATAGCGTAGAAATAGAACAGACAAAACTTTGTGATAGACCAGATGTAGGGGTAAAGGAAAGAAAGAAATCAAGAAAGACTCCTAGTTTGGGGAGACATGCTTTGTTCATCAGCCTGTGATAAACACTATGGAGCATTGAGCAGTCATACTTTCTATTTCTTAAAGAGCTTTAAAGATAGTGAGAGCAGCCTAATACACATGAAATAGAACCAAGAGAAAATGTGATAGAAGCATGTAAGTACGTGGTTTAGAGTCAAAGGTGCAGAGAAAGGACAAAGCACAGGAGTTTTTATGGAAGGCCACAGGGCACCCCATCAGGCCATGATGATATAACCATTGGCATTCTATGAAGAGTGAGTCACATGAGTACTCAAGTCCAACATGGCCACTCCAGAGAAGCAAGGCAAATCACTGGGCAGAAGTAGTGGCTTCCATCTAATTCAACACCAAGAAAAATCTCCAAGAGACCTGGTGATAAAGGAAAAGTGGGAGAAAGATTATTACCTCATTTCTCTTTGCTCATCCTTTTTTCCCACCTTTCAGAAAAGGATCAAGAAGTCCTTAGAAATGGCTATCAATATAGAGACACTCAGACATATGGGGCAGTGGCTCAGAGCCTAAGGCCTTCAGTCAAGCAACCCTGGATCCAAATCTCAGCTTGAACACTCATGGGCCGTATTACTCTGGACAATTTACTTACTTGCCCTTGTCCTCAGTATCCATAAAATCAAATAATAATAGTATCTACCATGCAGAATTGAGTGCAATAATACTCCTAAAAGACAGCACAGTGCCTAATGTCAGATAAAAGTTCTCAGTGATTTTTATTTCAAGAAGTAATAGTTTCTGCTATAGCATCCTACAGATCCCCTATCATAGTTTGTACATATTTGATGGACATTGCTCATTTAAGCATCTCTCTTCCTCACTAGTGTGTGAAATACATAACTGAACTGTTTTTGGGTTGCTCATCTTAACTACTAGCAGCTAACATGGTGTCTAGCATTAATAATAATAATACTGTAATTATTATTATTTATGACAGTCAATATTTACTAAACTCTCACTGTGTCAAGCAGGACACTGAGCACTTTTCAGGTATTAAACTATAGGAAGGGTAAAGGATAATGTTAGGAGTATGAAATACTACCTGGCTGACCTTTGAAATTACTTAAGTTTTCTATAGCTCAGATTCCTCATCTGCAAAGTGGGGAAAAAGCAGGATAGGACTAACCTCACTGAGATGTTGTAAGGAGCTAAATGAGTTCATCAGTGTGAAGCTCTTAAAACAGGCCCAGCCCTTAGTAAAGGCTATAGCAATAATTATGATGATCAAACACAATAACCTATGAGTCAGGTGCTACTGTCATTCCCATTTTACAGACAAAGAAATAAAGGCAACCTCCCATGGGTACACATTACCTAAGAGGTAGTGATAGAATCTAACTTTTGGACCTGAATATCAATGTGCTATGGGGCCAGGGGCATGCTTGGCAAGGTGTGTTATCAGCCTTCCCTCATGGCAGCCCCAGAGAACAGTTCCCCAAGTGGAACACAGTACACACTCATGGATGAAGAAGATTCTGTATCTTCAAGAGAAATTAGCAGAAGACAGAAAAAGAAAACTGGGAGAAATGATGTCTCACAGATAAAAGAAGATTTTAAATTGACCCTTGTAAAAAAAAAAAAATTTGTTGTCCTTACATCTGCCAATATCTACGAGGCAACCACTGGGACTACCCAAACCACATGTCAAGCCCTGGCAGGACAGCTCAGAACAAGTATGTGCTTTAGGCTCCATCAAGTAATCTAAATCAGGCACACATCACTGTGTACTTTGGTCTAAATGCAGGTTGTTTTCAGCTAGAGAACCTTTCCTTCTGAGTGCAGGTGGCTTTTCTATCCCATCCCTTAGGGCACCTTTGACACCCACTACTCATGGTACTATGATTACTGATCTTCTTAATCCAGGTGTCTTCATGCTTCAGAAAACACAAACACAGGCCTCACTTATATTGCAGGTCATTATGATCATCATGTTTCCTTGAACCATGGAAAAAATACAATTATGGCAGAGAAGAATTTCATATGGCTCAAAGCAGTGGGGCAGCAGTGTCACATACACATAAGTATGAATTCCAGCTCTGTCACTCATCTGCTGCATGGCCTGAAGCAAGTTACTGCAGCCGAGCCTCAGTTGCCTCATCACTAAAATGGGATGAAAAATAGTATCTACCATGGGGCTGTTAAAAAATGAATGGGACAGTGAATGTAAAACACAGTATCCGGAACGTAAGTACTAATAAATGTTAGAAGCTGTTGTTATTATTGTTGTTGAAGTGGTTTCATACTAAAAAGACCTACTCCTAGTATAGTATTAATTTTACCACAGTGGAGGGATAAACAGCGGAGCACAGAGGAATTTTAGGGCAATGAAAATAATCTGTATTATACTACAATAGCAAGTCTAGGTCATTACGCATTTTCCCAAAGCCATAGAATGTCCAGCACCAAAAGTGAACCCTAAAGTCAACTATAGATTTTGGGTGATTATGATGTGTCAGTGTAGGTTCATCAATTGTAACAAATGTGCTCCACTGGTAAGGTACGCTGATAATGGGAAAGGCTATGCATTTGTGGGGGAAAGGGCACATAGGAAATCTCTGTACCTGCCTCTCAATTTTGGTATGAACCTTCAACTGCTCTAAAAAATAACAAAGTCTTAAAAAAATTCCCCAGGGTGACATATAGGTCAAAAGAACTCAATGTAACCTCTCAACTGGGATTTCTGGAAAACATGTTCAAAGAAGCCCCAACCCTACCCCTTGTATGTTGCAGACAGCAGTGGTGATTTGGGGATCTTGGCACAGGGGAACTTTTTTAACTCCTGACAATTCTTCTAAGAATAAAGGCAGAAGATGACTGCTTCTGACATACTGCTCCAGGCCTCTCGCCAATCTCTCCTGTATTTGGACATCACTCAGGCCCATCAGAATCCTGAGACTGCTGTCTGCTGACTGACAACAGAAAGAGAAATTTAGAGGTGTGAGTGAAATGACAGAGCTGTCACGGCTGCCTCTGAAATGACTCTTTTCTTAAAGAAAGGAAAGATAACAGAGGAGAAAAAAAAAAAAAAAAACCTCAGACAGCTGCGATCCCCTGTCACACTTGCTAGGAAAGGTGTTTTTTTTTTCTTTTTTCTTTTTTCCTTTTTTTTAAAAAAAATCTTTAGATGAATTTTAAAAATGAGAATGGAAAAATATCCCAAATTTTAATCTCAGTCCTTATGTGACTAAGATAGAATTTGGCAGCAAATTTTTCCTCTGGACCCAATATAAGAAAGTTAGCTAAATAATTTTACTTGGTTAATAAAAGTTTTTCTTTCCCTTAAAAAAAAAAAAAAAGAAAAGAAAAGAAACTCTAATGGCCAGACTCCAAAGTCTCCTTCCATTTACTGAGACTAGCTCATGATCTCAGAGCTTAATTCTTAGGTAGACTTTTGGTCATCTAATATATTAGTCACAGTGATCTCCAGCCCTGGCTTCTGAGATCCAGCACATCAAAGTCATATGTCTGTCAAACATTCAGAAAACAGCCTGGGAGACATGCCCATGTCCCAGATCTCACTTTCCCTTCTTTGTCATCCAATATTTCTGCCAGTGTTAGTAGTTTATAATGTCTCATTTCTTTTCTTTGACATCCAAAACATAAAAATCCAACCATTTTCAGGGAAGGAGTTTCTCTTAACACCAAATCACTCTAGACTAAAATGCACAGGCTGACTCCACATCCAGCATCCCTTTAATGACAGAGAAGTTGTTGGCCAAAGAGATCATGTTTCAAAGGCTCCCACTTTTCTCAGTTTTTTGAAAGCCCTAACTTTACAATAACCATGAGAAGAAACAGATTCCCAATCTCACCCAGAGGTCAAGCTCAGCCCAGAAAGGAATGCCTTTATTAAGATAATGTCCTGGAAAAACCAATAATCCTAATAGCAACTAAAAGAACAGATCATAAGAAATGAAAGAAAACTGAAGTTTGAGTGTTTTTCCAAGAGTCCAGGAGAGCCAAGCACACCAGAATAGGAAACCTCATCACTGCTTGTAAAACGCTCTAGGAGAACCACAAACCTACACTGGATTGCTGATTGATGTAACACTCGGATTAGAAATATACTGCATGAAATACAATTTTCAGAGAGGAAAAGGAAGTCCTTGATGAGCCTGATGAAAGAGTGATAAAAGCTTCACTCAAGCCTTCCACTTCAGTATCAGATTGTGGGAAACTTTTCATTGAAACAACCCAACTGAGTCCATTAGCCATCCATCAGCAAGTGCTACATAAACCCTTAACACCTCCACTAAGAGAAAGCCCCATAATCACACTACTTTCCTGCTGGGAAAAGAAGGAAGGGAAAGAAACAGATAGAAAGGCTACCTAAAGCAATCTCAAGAACAAAAGACATTTTTCTTTGATGGGGAGTGAAAGGGAAGAAGAAAATATCCAAAGGAAGAAGAAAACACACCAGTGTGAATTTCTTCTCCTCACCAGCACCTCTACTAGCAGTACTGACTTAGGGGCCACTGAGAAACCATCCACTCTGAAGTAGAGAAACGGAAACAGTATTGGACAAAGAGTAAAAAGACCAAGTCCTGGTTTTGGCACTTTGGGCATATTATTCACCCTCTTGGGTCTTTCATGCCCTTAGCACTAGATCCAGGACAAGAATTACTGTCTTTCCTACCCTTTAGAGATATTTAGAATACTAAATATAACAATAACATTAAAAGTGTTTTTAAGAGTTTAAAAGACTGAACAAATGTAAAGTGTCATACTCTTGGATAATATGCAAACTCTGACTCAAGAGTTTGTCAGCTGGTCTAGAGCTGTGGTTAAGACTAATAGGAATAAGAAGACATAGGTATAAAAGACATGATCCTCTGTGCCCATTCCTCTTCTAAGCCTTCTCTCTGCTCATTTTCAACCTTGCCTTAGCTCTTCAGCAAGTTCCCTAGCCATAATTATATTGGGACCCAAAGAATAAAAAGTCCTAACTAGACAAAGAAGAATATGGAAGTACTTTTCAAAAATTTTTGTGTAGCAGCACTTTTTCTCCCAAATGAAGCCTTTTCAGAAGTCCAATATGATAAGTAAATCAAGTAGAAGTGCTGGGGCTGAAGTGGATGTAAAGAGCTCATAGTCCATATCCCAGCTTCCCCTACCTATGTGGTGGACCAAGGAAAGGTCTGGAAACCCATGAGCATATCATTTCTACCTTTTATAGATGAAAAGACTGGCCCATGACCACAAAGCTAGTTCTTGGACAGAACAGACCTCAGTCACCCAGTCTCCTTTTTCATAGACTATACCACCCCACAAGGTCATATAGGAGAATCTGTGTTTGACTAGAGAGGTGGAAATACAAGTAGCCAGAGAGACCCATAGAGACCTAAAGAAAGAAAAATGTATGTCTTGGAGTAGGCAAATAACAAAGGTCAAATTGGCCACATGATTGAAGCTGATTTTATCGTTCACCTGGTTCTCATATAACATGCACTACCTTTGAGGTCTTTCATAGGCAACTCCATTTGTACAGAGTCTTTGATAAGCACAAGAGATCAGGCAAACACCTATAGGACCTCAGCACTGCTGCAGGATTCTGACCTGCAGAAGGAACCCCAGTCTACCACCATCCCCAACTTGCAAGCTAACTTTCGGAAGGTATTACATTTAAAAGTTGTGTCTGGTGACTCAGAGTTTAATTTCCTCTAGAAATAGTATAATCACTGGTGATGAGTTTCTAAGGCTAGCCAAGGAGGCCTATTTGACACACAGTTTAAGATGCTACTAAAGAAGTCACCTTTCTTTCAGGAAGAGAAAATTAAAGCATTGAGTTGATGTTTCTACAGGTGTAGAAGCTGATGAAAGGTACCAAGAAAACAGTAAATTATCACAATAAGTGTGAGCTTGTGAATGGAAACTGATGTGAGCCAGAAACTATACCAGCTCAGCTCCACGGTGCTGAACCACATAATGCCTATCACATTGGCTGTACAAGCTTGGTCAGGGAGAATTTCTGGCTGAAATGGTGTCTTTGCTTAGGAGAAAGGGAACCCAGGGTAGTTATTAATGTTATTAAACATTTGAGAAAATTGATAACAGTAATTCCAAATACATGTAAGGAGGGATTTCTCTTATGTTAAGGCTATTATTACTGGAATGAGAATACAAGCAGTTGCTCAAAAGAGCAAGGGAAATGAACTTTAGTTAGATTCAAAGAAGAACTAAGGGCCAGAATACCACATGACCCATCTCTGAGTCTCTTTCTGAGAGTTCTCCTTAAAAATATTAAGGCAACATAGATAACTATCTGGAGACATACCAGATTCCCCCAAAGGGCAGAGAGAAAAGCCAAAGAGAATCCAAGTCCTTCCTTGCAACA